>MU004301.1:0-364570 GCA_010405375.1 Lophiostoma macrostomum CBS 122681
GCTACTATATAATATAAATTATATAAAAGAAAGTAAATATAGTATAAAGAAGTCCTTATAGCTAATAAGGGCCTATAGCTAGCTACTCTATAGAAGTTTAGGGTATATAGTAATAGGAAGAAGGTAAAGAAGAAAATACATGCTAAGAAGGGTATATTAACTTAATAGCGCTATAGATGCTTAGCGAGCCTAGGTATAATAGAATAACTTATAAGTAAGCTACTACTCTAGATTTTAAATAGATTAGCCTATTATAATTTTTAATAACTATTTATACGTGTTATATACTATAGTGTATAGTATAGAGTTTGGTAGGGTCTTGGCAGAGTGGCCAGCTCGCCCGTGTGGCCAGCTCGCCCGTGAGGTACGTTATAGCAAGTAAGCGAAAAGGCTCTATAGGATAATAAAAAAATGCGCAGTGCAAAGTTATGCTTATGATATCTAGGGTCCTTGATGCTTAGACATGTGCACTGTCTCGAGTACAGTGCTGGCGGCTAGAACACCTAGCGAAGCATTAAGTTCCTAATATACTATACATCTATACGCCGAGGTCTACTGGAGTCTGTTCAAGCATATAAAATGGACGGTGCGGTCTTACGCACTTAAGCAGACTTCGTATTATAGATATGTGCGGACCATTAGTATTACCCGTCACTTTTCCCCTTGGTCAATATTCTTTGACCTGCTCTGCCTTGAGATGCTAAAGTAGAAAAACAACCAAGAAGGCATGTGTCCGCTTCGGCGTTGAGTGTCCCGCAAGGGTATGCAGGTTAGATAATTGTATTTCTAGACGTTCACTGCTGTATATGCGTAACTGACGTCTCCTTTTAGGAACGATCGATAGGATACACCTAAGCTAATCAGCGCTTCTTCAATAAACGCGTTACAACATTGCACGTCGAACCAAGTTCTTGGTGATATCTAAGGCGTAGGTTACGGAAAGAAGAAATAGATTTCGTTTCTATAAGATCTTTAGGTTGAAGTTGTGTAACTGTCGTTAGTTACAATCGTGGTTCACAAAGTTCAGGATAGCGCAACATTAGTTGCCTCTAGATGTTTCCATAGATGAGAAACAAGGGCTATGCGATCGTCCCAGCATTCAACACACGATGCTCTGAACTCGTGCGAAGAATGCGTCCCCGCATGCATTGCTTTTGTCGCGGTCTCTACGAGCTGGCCTTTCACGCGAGGAAGCGCTGTCATAGTCACAGGTGGTGGTTTGATGAACGATAGCAGGGCAGAAGGGATTTCTCCAGGTACGATATAGCTGGTGCGATATATAAGACACCGCGATGGGATACTTCATTGCAGATGGGTAGCAACTGTCTCACAGGATCAGACGTCGCTTTGACCTAGCTTAGCGAACAGTATAATCTAGATCTATATATAAGACACTTACGAATGTAACCGGTCTTGCGGTAATTTCGCCAATGATGAAAAATATGCTCTCGTTCCTGCTAGAGTAGGGGTATCACGAGCACTAAGCTCATCAGGCGCAAGACGGCGTTTGCGGTGCTCAAATTCTATAGACATGTAGCCGGGTTCTTTGTCGGATCACGCTAGTGAGTTAACGTGGCTGCTCAACGATCAGGACTTGCGACCTAGGGAAATGGCTGCCAGTGGTCGCTTATTACCGACGTCTTACAAGCATTGCCCTTCACGAAGACAGAGATGATCTCTTCTCTCCAAACTGAGACATTCGCGTGTCAGACATTGAAAAGAAAGCTAAAAGTAAGCCCTTCATGAAAGAGAGTAGACTTGATACAAGAGAACTCTCTCTATCAATCAGCCTCAACTACCACCTGTGTGATTTACTCAACGACACCCATAACATACCCTACAAGCTAACTAGATCATGATCTCTGAGCCCATACACTTATGTTCACGCGCTAATTCGACCGTGTCGGTGCTGCATCCACGCCAATTTCTCCCATTCCGAACCTACGCAAAACACCCACCATACACCCAACCATGCATATTTGATAGTTTTATCTCTTCGAGCCGCCTCTCCTACCAGTCCTCACTCATCTCCAAAGATTCCAGCAAATTCTATGCAGGGAGGTTCGAAATCCAAGGCGCGAGCTGACATGACGCTAGCGCGGATATCCAAATCCAACACTGCCCCAGCATCAACGCCACAACAAGATACACACCTCCTACTACTTGATAACTTGCTCTCTGTGCTTTGACGTATCTCGCACCGGGAAAGTTGCAATCATTGCGGCTTCAGGGCAGGAAATCCTCTGTTGTGTTTCCGCGCCTTTGCGTGTTTGGTACGATATCTCCGTCGAAGATCATTGGATTTGGTTTCTGCTTCGCAAGTCCAGCACTTGAGGTCTTGGATAGTCCCTGGGCAATGTGAGGTGTTATGGAGATACTTCGTTGTGGAGGTATTCCCATTTATATGTCGGCGGGGCCCTTTTACGCCAAGGAGGCCGTCCCACCACAGTCTTTCGATAAGATCGCTGTTGAAGCCTATTGTACTACGCTTCCCGCTTTCCTCAATGATGCGATACTCCAAGGAACGCAAATCGGTGCGAAGGTTGCCGTTATAGATATATAAAAGAGGGCGACAGCGCACGGACCACCTGACCGTCACACAAGACACGGATCGCTGCATCATCACAGTGGCCAGGCATAACATCGAACAAGTTCATCTTATGCCCCTGCAGACTTTGGATGATGGGAAATCGATATGACAGCTAAGGCTTGAATGTACAAAAGTAGCCGAGAAGGCTGTACCAGACGCGTCCAACTATAACCGACGTACAAAGAGAACCGAAACCATGGTGCCACCGCCACCAGACTGACATCTCATCTGGCCGAAGTTCACTAAAAGGGTATATAATGCTTGAAGAATGCCGAAAGATGAAAAACCAAAGACAAGATTGCTTGAATGAGGCAGACGCCACCCATGAAGAATCACTACGCACTTGGTCCCACAGCCTGATGCTTTTGTTTGCGCAGGCAGCTTCTCAGCTGTACCATCGCGAGCCCTCTTTCTCGATCTCCGGATCCTCCTCGCAAGTCTTACAGTACCAACCACCTGTCTTCAGGTTTGGACGCTCTCGTGGTGTCCAGCGGTTTACGATACAGTCGACGTGGAATTGCTGACGTGCGCAGACCTGCGGGAAGTTAGATATCAATCTCCCTTCATATACGGACGGTTTCATATCAACTTACCAGACTTTCGCAGAATATGATATCCTCGCCTTTGTGGGCAGACACTTCGCGTCCGCATATGCATACCCCGCACCTCGGTTCATCAACGGAGGTTGTAATTGGACCTGATGAGTCTCGGTCCCGCATCTCAACATCGCCGTCATCGTCGGTGCTTCGAGGCGTAGGCGGGGCCCAGTCCGTCAGCTTTGCCTTGCCCTTGCCCTTGTTGAGTCTGGGAATGGGCACATTGTCCGACTGGTCTAGTGTGTTAGTAGCACGGGTATCCCTTTCTACAGATATCGCCTCAGTAGCGGTATCTATGATCGTCAAGCACCCCCTTAGGATCTCATCTGTTATGGCATGATGCCTGTTGAGTTCCGAGGCAAAACGCCCAAATTCTCTGTCCAGCCGTTCTTTCACAATCCACGTTTTCTTTTCCCTCGTGAACCGGATCAAAGCATCCCCAAGGAAGTATTCACTCTGTAATTTCTCCCTTCTGATGGCTTCGTTCCATTCCAGCATTAATTTTTTAGCCCTTTTTGTCAGACTCTCATCGAGATTCAAGCTGGCATCTGTTTTATAAGTGAGCCATTCCATCTCGGCCTCTTCTTCGCTTTCCTCAATAACTTCGCCCTCATTCAGTCGCCGTTTCGATATAGCACGGAAGAATGTTATCCTCCCACCGGTATCAGGTACTGGGTACTTCTTTTTAATGCTTTGTAAAGGTCTGTCGAGTACATCTTCGGGTGCACGTCGCCGGAGCGGCGGCTCGCCGGCTGTACCAGAGCCTGTACCTCGCGAAGTACCAGAGCCTGAATTTGTGGTTTTGCGTGCCCCAGACTTTGCTTTCTTCATCCTAGCCTGAAGCTGCCAACTGTTGTTGCCACTTTCTAAGTACTGTTTGGCATCGAAAGGCCGAGGCGGAGCTAAGATTACTAGTACTTCGTCATCCGATGCCTTCGGATTTTTCTGTTTCTTCTGCTTCGTCTCGGCTATTTCGCTCTCCATTCGCCATATTACCGTAGCATCACCTCCGGATTCTTTGTTTGGAGCGTATTCAAAATTAGGATGGAGTCCCTTCAAGTGCAACTGCAGTTCGTTGATGTCCTTGAAAGTCAAGGCCGGACAGTGATGACATTTCAACCCGTTGTGATGAGTCTCCATTCGATTTGGCCAGGAGTAAATGACTTTGTACATCCGTGGAGCTGCCATTGTTGGTTTGGTAGGGCGCCTCGTGCTGCTGAGCTCGGATTTTCTCTGTTGAACGCACGCAGCGAGGACTGAGTGTCCCGGGTGAGTGATGTATTCGACAGTTACGTCCAGTCCTAGAGGCAGTTCTTTCTTCGCTTCTCGCATAGAATCGCCCTTGGCGAAATAAAACAACGGCAAAAACAACTGCCCATCTGGTTGACTCTCGCGTATGTCTGGCCACTCGGCCACCCAACGGCTCGAGGGCGGTTGCATTGCGCGTCCGCGCCAGTCCATGCACTCCAAAATATCCTTGACGTTAGAGCAATCGCCAAAATTAATATGAAAGGACATCTGCCGCCGACCATCACTTTCTGCAGATAGATCTTTGGTGGCTACGACGATCTTCTGTGCCGTGTGTATGTGCATTTCTTTCCCAGACGAAGTCCGGACCCCTTTCAGATAGGCTTGGCCATAGAACACCGGAATGACCCGGCCATCCCAGGCAATTGGCCCCTCCCTGGTGTCATTGTCCGTGGATGTGTTGATCTGTATCCCGACGTCGACACTGATAGAAACCTCTTTTGTATAGAGTAATGCTTTCTTCCGAGAAGGTTCCTTTGCTGTAATAACATGACCACGAATTCGTCGAATGCCTCTAATGTTCAGCTTGATTGATCGCTTGTTCGACTGACGCTCGATCATCGTTTCATGAGTCCAAGGGTGAACATGAGCGGGGGAACAGCAGTCTTTGAAAGTGTGTCTATCATCATGTTCATGGCCTTGAGTGGAGGCGACGTGGTCAACACTTTCCTGGTGCAATTGAAGTGATCGCCTCAGATTACGCTGTAAGAAAGTTGGCTGTCTCTTTTCTTGCAAATGATCATAGAGGGCGATGTTGCCCTGAACATTCTGCATCGAAGTCGCTTTACGCGACCCGGCCATGGCGTAGTACGAAAACCACGAGGGGCTGTCGCCGTTTGTGGATGGACCTGATCGACTCTATCGCGTGAGGTCTGTTGTCTCACTACCATATTCTGAGTGATTTACTCCACAATGACACAGATCTGAAAGACAGCAATCAAGGAATTGGGAAATCCAACTGTCCACTGTTGTTAAGTCATGCAACGTCAGCAGTGACATGGCAGGAAGGTAAGAGAGGCACGCACCTGCTGAGGAGTAGTGAAGCTCAGTACGACAGCTTCAGTACATGAGCTTATAAGTGCGCGCGTGCCGTGTTCCGTGTTCAGACGCCAGGTGCCATTGAAATCTTAGGGCAATCTGGCGGCAAGTAATGAGGGGAACGGGGCGGTGTGTGTGGGTGGATTGAGCGAGGTGTTTGCTGTCAACAATCCCTGCGTTAGTCTGAGCTAGATAAACATCGAGCCTGTGGGTGCAAGTACGCGTCAAAGGTCCGATCTACCTTTACACGAACGTGAGGAAAACAACAGAAAAACATAAATCAGTCCTTGTTTATATGCTTCAGTCTTCCTTCCATAGTGCATATCAAGGCTGATATCGTCGAGGATTTAGGAGACACGTGATCGCGCACAGATCGTGAAGCGGTCTGAGTGCGACCTGGTGGGCCAGCGGCGGTTTGCAGCCGCGGCGTGGCGTCATTCATTTCACAGCTTTTTGGTGCGCCTGTGGAACAGTTGCTTGTTCACCGCGCCCGTTCACTTTCACCGCACTGAGCACCCTCCCTTTCTGGGACCGCCATCTCTGCGTGCGCCAGTGCTTCGGGCATCGCGACCGCCCATGTCGGCTTGTTAGACCTTTGTTTGGTCACCGTGTAACGCAACCTCTCAACCATGGCTGTCACCCTAAAGCGACGACGGGATGCTGTGTCCTACAAAGAACCAAGCAGTGACGACGATCTCTTAGGAGCCTCCGATAGCGACCATACACCGGAGAAGAGGCGCGCCGCCCCCCAACGAAGGTCTGCGAGACACCAAGACCCAGAGTCCAGACAACTTCGCACAGTCTTCCAACAGACACAGACGAGCTCTACCAGTAGCAATCACCAGAGATTGAGCGCAAAGGATGAATCGAGGTTGCGCCGGCATACAAAGGTATCCTACAGAGAGTCTTCTTCGGACGAAGACTCAGGTACGGAGTTCGAGCCTGATCAACCTACTCTACCTCCACAAAGAACCACGCAAAGGACTGGTGCTACCCCAATCACAAAATCCTCCAAGAGGTCAAGGGGAAGACCCCGGAAAGCCTTTGGAGCATCGAAGAGGCCAAATGTACCAAATGTGCCAGATGTGAAAGTAAAACGTCCTGCTCCGGCCATTATCACTGACGGCAAGATCCCCGCTTGGGAGAGATTACCGTATCACGTCTTATTGCAGATCTTTGTGTATGCCTCTCATCCACTACATGACGACAACTTCAATCCTACGCCGTCGATCTTGTGGCTAGCGCGAACCGCCAGGCTCTGTCCAGCCTTTACGAAGCCAGCTCTCACGGCTCTGTATCGCAATCCGCCCATATTCGCGATGGGGCAGAACAGAAAAGCGCTCGTACATCATCTCATATCGCCTCCGGAGGATGCGCATGAGGATTACTCGGTTATGGTGAAGCGGTTGGAATTGGATGCAACCAAAATGTCGAAATTGACGGATGCACAAAATAGCCAAGATGATCTCAAAGCTCTAGTGATGTCTTTCAAAACACTCAAGGAGATCGACTTTTTTGATCCCTTCGACAAGGCTCCATACAGAGCACGGTCAAGACGCATTCGAAAGTGGTATTATCCAGACGACCTTCTTACTACGCTCGGCAATAGCGACATTCGCCTAAAGAGCTGGCACTGGAACAGTACCTTCTGTGGGCAGGGTATACTTCGCTTGAAAGAGGTGCACACTAGCAATGCGTTCCAGAGTTTGCGCGAGCTTACTCTCACGAAGTTCGATCCAAGAATATCCAGGAAGACGAGTGAGACGGAGAGTGAACCAACAGAAGAAGAACTCCTAGGCTCAGCACTCTCGGTACTCCCCAACCTCAGATCTCTTACGTTTGAGACCTGTGAAGTCGTGAACTATCGACTCCTACCGCTACTTCCTAGTAACCTGGTCACCCTAAACATCACCAATTGCCAAGAACTGCTATCGGATCCGCTCCACGCGTTTCTGGCTGACAACGGCCAGCGCATAGAAGAGTTGACTTTGAATCATAACCAGTCGTTGGATCTCGCCTTTCTGGTCGACTTGAAGCAAACTTGTCCACGTCTGGAGGCTCTGAAGATGGACATGCATTACTACAACACGCTATCATTTGCTTCGGACAACGAACCACTCTACGACGAGCTTCTTCCAGGGGCAATACCTCCAACTTGGCCATCCTCCCTCCGAGTAATTGATCTGGAGTTCCTGCGTATGCAAAGCGATGATGCAGCCGTGGCCTTCTTCACATCCCTCATTGATGCTGCGGATGCCCTTCCATGGCTCCGGGTCATCGTCCTCTCTACAATTATAGATATTGAATGGCGCCAGCGGGCCGCGTTTCGGCAGAAATGGACCGCGCAGTTCGAGCAAGTTTTCACGATGAGGTCCTCTGCACCAAGTCCACACCTAGTGTCCCTACGTGCTTTTCGAGAGTGGAAGGCCAGCAAGGATCAGCAATTGGATCAGCAAGACATTGACGTGACTGCTGACACGATTCCAATTGGCGCAAACAGGTCTAACAGTCGGCAATTGACCGAGGAATCCGAAAGTGAGGACAATACCAGCGACCAAAGCGAGCTGACAGCACGGGAGCGAAAACAATCTGAAAAATGGGACACGAAACGCTTACGCACACGTGGAAAGTCTTCTGCTCATTATGACGAGACGACTGACTCGGAGGATGAGTCGGATCGCGGCGACGATTCCGAGACTGAAAAGATCAAATTCATCCAGGGAAGATGCCACACGTTAGAGTTCAGGATCGACAACTCTCGTCCGCAAGAGCAACTTTACGAGGAAGCTGACTTCCTCGATGATGAGCTGAGCGGCGATTCCGACTGGAACGGGGAAGATCCGCCTGAGCAGGAGGAATAGCCAGGCGCCTTGTAACGATTTCACTTTTTGTCCTATGATATATGGGCAGGTCCAGAGCTGAGGGTGAAAGGAACGAATTGGTTCTCGTTCTGGCCTTCAGCGACGCAGTATGAATGGTATGCATTCACGATTGGGCAGGAATCTGGGACGGCGGCATAACGGGGCTTATTGTACCATATTGTAATTGCGTGAGAGTCCTAGCGTGCCTTAGGTAGCGACAACACACTGCTGACGGTGCGAAAAACAAATCCTCAGATTTGGAGTATGCGATGCGAGCTGAACACCTAATCCGCGCCACAGCCTCAGCCACGCGGTGACGTGTATTTGGTCAGGGTCCGGTCACAGCCACGACCCGGGAACCTCTCACAGCGTGTATGCCCCGCCAGTCAGCGTGCCCTCTCGCGACATATAAGCGCTCCAGCTAGTGTACAGGAATAACCTCTTGGCCCTTTGTGTGCTCCCTCGACGTCGTGCGCTTCCTTCCACGACCCGTTCTTTATTCCACGGCCTCTACCCCGCAGTCTGCGAGACATCATGGCGGCGCCTACCCCCCCTCTGCCTCCCGTTTCCCCTGACGCAGGCCCCACAGACCCGAACCTGCCCAATATCCCCGGGGGCTGGATAGCGCAGTGGGACAATTCGTAGGTATCATACACATACGTTGGAACACACTATTTCTAATCACGGCCCAGGTCTCGTAAATACTACTGTGTGTAAAACCCTCGGCCGCGCTCACTGTTAGGAAGAATTGCGATGGGAAATGGCCCGGGATGCTGCATACTGACAGCTGCTTGTAGACGTACAAATCAGCACCGGCGTCTCTCAGTGGGAAAAGCCTACGACTGCAGCTCCAATGGGCGGCGGCGGTGGCTCGCACAGTGGCACTCCGGCGCAGGCCACGAACCCCTACATCAAGCCCGAGGGCACACCGGGCCCCGAGGCTAGCGATGGTACAAGAGGTGTTGATGGTCCTACAGGTGACCGTGCAGGTGGACTCGGGGTACGAATTTCTATACTATACCTTCGCTACGGACAAGACTAATACTGTTTAGGGCTTCGCCTTGAATGCGCTGACTGGAGGAGGCAAGCAGTCCCACGGTAGCGGAGGTGGGGGCTCAAGCAATCTTGTGGGCCAGCTTGCAAGTGGACTTCTCGGAGGGGGAAAGCAGTCTCACGGCAGCGGCGGACAGAGCAGCAGCGGTGGTTCTGGAGGTCTCGTTGGTCAGCTTGCAAGTGGGCTGCTAGGAGGTGGAAAGCAGAACCATGGGAATCAGCAGTCGGGCCAGTCAAGCTCAGGCGGACACAGCTCTTCAGGCGGTCTAGGCGGATTGCTTGGAGGAGTACTGGGTGGTGGTTCAGTAAGCCAGCTCCATCTTTACATTGTCAACTCTCCTACATACTAATCTCCGGGTAACAGCATAAGCCCGCAAACAACGACTACGGCTACAGTCACGGCGGGTCCTCCTCTGGGGGCACCTACACCGGCTCCGCACCTCCAACCGCGTACCAGCCCTCCGGCCAGCATAGCGGTCCCCCGAGCCAGCACAGCTACTCCTCGCCCCCTCCAGCCCAATACGGCCAGCATCAACAACAAGGCGGTTACGGCGGCCAGCATCAGGAACAAGGCGGTTACGGCAGCCAGTCATACCCGACGCCAACCTCAAACTACAGCTCACCACCTCCAGGCCAACAACACCAGCACAACCAGTACGGGGGCACGCCCTCAGGCCCGCTCGGTGGCCCCGGAAACTACGACCAACACCAGCACAATCAATACGGCGGGACCCCAGGCCAGCAGCAGCAGCAAGGCTACGGCGGCGCGCCACAAAACCAGTACGGCGGCCAGCAGCACGGCGGCTACGGACAGCAAGCTGGCTATGGCGGGCCTGGTCAACACGGCCAGGGTCCTCCTGCGCCGGGGCAGGCAGGGTATGGTCAGAACCCGCCGTACGGAGGCCCGGGGAACTACGATCAGCACCAGCACAACCAGTATGGAGGTGCGCCAACCCATCAGCAGCAGAGCTATCCAGGCACGCCGCAGGGCGGGTACGATCCGCATCAGCAGCATGGTCAGCATGGACAGCAGGGGTATGGCGGGCCGCCGCCTCAGCATGGTCAGCCGGGGTATGGGGGTCAGGGGCAGGGAGGGCAGCATGGTACGCCGCAGCAGCCTGGGTGGTAGGATAAGGGCGGGGTGCGTGTATATTGGGTTGGCTAGGGCTGGATATAGATGTGTGATGGTATGAGCCAGAATCACAGGGCTCGGCCTCGAAATGATGGGTTTGGTAGCGAGTGCTGCATGATCATCAGGATCTTCAGATTCTGGAAAGCGGTGTGGATATATGAGGTATGGCTTGCGAGATCTCGACTTTCGTGTCTCTTGGTTTCTCCTATCAAATCTACTCTTGGTCGTGGATGGATGTGCTTGGATGTATGGAATGCGAAAACGGAAATGTAAAGGGGAATGATTGGGTCTAGAGTAGGCTAGAGTAGAGTACATGATTGATATATTTTCCGTTTACCTCTCCTTTGATTTCTCGCTATTAGTTAGTGTCTGCTTTTTTACGCTGCTGGCTTGGTAGGTTAGGGTTAGGATTATAGAGTGGCAGAGGACGTGTATACCGAGTCAAGCTACGCGCTCACTGGCGGTCAGCGCATGTCTGGTTGTTGTGCTTTAGAAGGAGAGGGGTATGTTACGCCCTCCAGTAAGGTCATACTAGCGTAGGGAGTGAGGTCATCAGATTCCTGATGTAGAGCTTCAGTCATCTGGAATGCAAGGTGTAGGGCTCGAAGGACCAAGTTATGTTACGGATTCACTAGGCGATGCTAGACCTAGCTCAGAGTTGGCTTCCAGTTCGAGGTTAGGGTTAGGGTTGGGGTTAGTTCCTGTACAACAAACACATCAAGGAAAATATTCTCAACAGGGGCGCCGTAGTCAGCAGTCTACAAGGTGCACAAGAGAGAGAGAGAATAGTACTTTATATGTCCATTCCAGTGTCTCGCTACATATGGCTCAACGGGTCCTATTCCCCAGCTGTAAACTCAGATTCGCAGACAGTCGTGATGGGGCTGCTGATACACAAAGCAGCGCAACATGTCAGAGGCTGGGTGTATGCAGGTGTGCCTGGTCGAAAATACCTGTCCGACTGTAAGATTCGCTATGGTCCGCAACGCTCGTAAGACTCGACATCCATATGAGAATTTCCAGATCATGATAAAAACGTATGTACCTCTCTTGTCGATGGGAGGTTTGAAGAAAGAAAAAAGAACAATGAAGAAAATCCGAGAACCAACCATTACGCAAAACACGCTAAACACATAACGAGGCCTGTGCAAAGTAGCCAGTCCACCTCGTGGGGTATCACCCGTCCTTGTTGTAAATCCCGAGTCCAGTCCAAGCCATGCCGTAAAAATATGACCGTTAATTGCCAGGAACGCCATGCAAAGGAACGCCATGCAATATCTGTGGGCAATCATTCAAATTAGAGAAAAAGTCGCAGTCGGGGCCGGTGGCATATAGATTTGGCATCCGAGACCAGTGACGCCGGATTCGCTAGTTATGATGCCGGATTGATGAAAACGAGGTTGTTGAGAAGTAATAAATTGCTCATTCTGGCCTCCCGAGGTTGACGCGTAGATCATGGTTCAGCTCCTCTTTGTCTGAGTATTCGCCAAGGAATTTGAGACCGAAGCGCACGGCTTGCAACGGAGTAGTGTCGCTTTGGACGGGAAGAAAGTAAGGGCCTGAGAGGTTGCCACCAACAAATTTCTCTGCGCCTTTGGCCATGCCCGAATCCAACTCTCTACCCGCATAAGTCTCTGGGAAGAACTTTCGGATGTTATCGAGTGGAAGGACAGCCCTCGTCTCCTGAGTGAAGCGAACCAGTTGCATGTACTGGTCGGCTAGCAGAGCGAAGTTGTCCGAGGTTTGGCCAGTGGTCTTAGACGGCTCGGGCTGAGGCTGGCCTTGGGGTGAGTCGTGGGCCTTTGATCGCTGAGCACGCTGCGCAATATGATTGCAAATGGTTGCAGAAATGACAGCACTTAGGCAGAGGCGGAGCCCGTCAAGGTGAGGGAAATCCTTCGTGCGCTGCGCATAAGAGGCGCATAGAGGCATCAAGGTTTTCCAGGTCCCTTCCCAATCGCCTAGACGACCGCGAAGGCTATAAGCTTGATCTTGTGCATGATACGCAGCCATATAAGAGGTTATGCACTCGAGCCCGAGCATAGCGACTCGCTGTTGGTCTCCTGAGGTTAGTTTGTCGCCTTTCTCTTGGACGATTTTCTGAGCATCATGCTTCAACGTTCGACCCAATTGGTTCAATTTCTGCGAGCGCTGAAACAGAGCTGAGATCTCGTTTTGCTTCCGATTGCTGCTCGGAGTAGAACTGGGAAGAGCCTTCGGATCCAGAAGTTTGGAGGCAGCAGGAGTATGTCCAGACCTGCCGGGGGTCGAATCGTAGCTTTCCATGGAGTTGCTGCGAAGCATGCTGATCGCTTTGATGTCTTTTCGCGGCGTTACGTATGGAGCCTGGCTTTTCTGGGTACTGGACTTGTTTGACATGGCAGGGGACGTGATGGCTTGTTGAGAAGGGGTGCTTGGGCCAACCTGGAGAGGCTTTGGGCGTTTGGAAGGCACCGTCAAAGACGCGTCGTCGTCGTTTCGTGGGCGCTTCTCAGCAGCTTTCAAGGTAACTCCATTGGTCTTAGCCGAAGCAGTAGAGGAATCAGTGCGACGTGCGTTAATCTTAGGCGTGTCCTTGTTCTTTGCTGGAACTGGCTCAGCAGCTTTCATTGGAACTTTGGCTGTTTCTTTAACCGTGTCTTTAGTTGAGAGTTTTGTTGATTCCTTGACAGTCTCTTTAGCCGGTTTCTCTTTCTCACGATCCTGTCGGTCTTTCTTCTCGCTTGCAGTGTGATTCTTTCGGGTTGGGGGAAGTCGAAGAAGTTGGGTAACGGTGGCCGCCTGCTTCTTTCCATATTTCAATTTCACAATCAGGCGGGGCTCAGTGATTGTCGCGCGAACGGATGGTGCAGGTGTGGGCGACTTTCCATTCACTGACGCAGACCTATTGCGGCTGTTGCTCTTAGAGTCCTCCTCGTGTTTCTGAGTGCGAGATTCTGGAACCGGTAGTAATTGGCTCTTTCTGTCGGACGAGGAGGTGGAAGCATTGGAGTCACCGCGCTTACGTTGCGTCTCCAACTTGTCAAGCTCGGCTTGCACTTTTGATGGCAGGGTGGGGGAAAGAATGGCAGGGAGCCCATAGGGGTTGTTCAGGGTCTGCGCAACAGGTGATAGCAGTGGCGGGAGGCCATGAGGCGTCGCATTGGAGGGTGCCGATTTGTCGACGTTGATCTTCGCCTCAGGCAGCTCTGTTTCAAGAAGCAGTGACTGCAGTATAGGATCTGCTTCGCGTGCACGTTTCCGGGGCTTCTCGGGCAGGACAGACTCGGTCGCAGGGCTGGTGCACATTAGCAATGGGAATCAGACACTCTTAGATAGAATTGGAGCATACCGTTTTTGAGTTTTGACCTCGGCTTTGGCCTCGCGTTGCTTCTCCGATGTGCCACCTTGTTTCGCTGGATCTTTCACCCCATTGGTCGGAGCGGCAAGTGGTCGTGAAGGGGCCAGGTTGGGAGACACTTTCTTCGATCCCGGAGTTATGACGCCATTGGCCTGTTTGGACTTGTAGTCAGAGAGACTGATGACCTTCTTCGGGAGTTGACGGGGGGTAGTGGTGGCTGGCGGCTTGGGTTTCTCGTCCTCGGGCAGGAAATCTTCCTCGCGGCTGAGGGAGAAAGTATTCTGGTAAGGCTCGCGGTAAAGAAAGGACCTGTACTGTATGCTCGATTCTTCTGGCCTAAACAGGTGGCCGATCATCCAGGCTCGCATTTCCTGTTGGGAGCGGTGTTTGTACTCGGCCTCAGGCACAGTCGGCACCGAGAGGATATAGGGCGTGGGTGGGACGGCTTTCTTCATCCGCTCCATAGTCTTGTCTAACGACGCCAGCTCTTTCTGGTCCTCATTAGAGTAATGGACACGCGAACTCGGCGTCGAAGGGCCCGCCGCAGGTTTCAGCGGCGCCTCTGGGCGAGACATGACGATCGGATAACAGGTAAAGGTAGGTTTGGGTGGTGGTGCAGGCTCGGCTGGTAGAGAACTTGTCGTCGCAGAGAGGTTGCGCGAGTAGGCAGGTCGAGTGCGCGGGGAGCATAAAAGTCGCGACAGAGCGCTCGAATATATCGTGGGTGGGGCGGGGTGGTGAAGTGAGAGGCTTGTTGCGGTGAAGGCCAGTCGCAGCCCGCGCGAGGGCGCAATTGAAGCAGACAGGACAGTAGGAGCTTGCGCGCGCTATTGTCTCTCTCTCTTGTCGGCGCGCCGTAAACTTGCCGGGGGCGCCAGAGACGGTGAAGATGAAAGCGAACGGAATCGTCAGTGCTACCTCAGCCTTTGGGTGCTGAGGCCGCACAAGTCGATCATTCCGGCCAGCTCGCAAACCGCGACGACGGCTGGATTCGATCTCGAGGCAGACGCTGCTTGCGGGCTCGGGCGACGGCGGGTGGGCGAGATGGCGGTGATGGACAGCTGCTTGGTCGAAGTCCAAGTCGAGTTCCGATGTGATGCACCCACCACCACCGTCTGATTGGTCCGGCGACGACACTAGCAGGCAGCCCGGAAGCATGGTCAACTGCATACAGTACGGTCTACCAGCGCGTAAATGGCAAAGTAACGGAGTGTTGAGTGAGCAACATGTCACATCTTCAAAGGCATACGCTGTGGGGCTTGTTCCGTCTGACAACTTTGGCATTTGGACAGGGTTCGCACATGATTGACAGCACTACATTAGTACCTGAGCCCCTACAATGGTAGCAGCGCGCCAATTTGGCCCCTCTGTAGTATCCGTCCATTGCTGTGCACTCGAATTGACAGCCATTTCTCATGCTTCGTAAGTAGATGTTACAACGTGGGTATTGTACACAAATGCACCTAGCATCCAATTAAAACACCGGCACGCTCTTCGGCTCTCCACCGCTAGCATGCATGCTCTTTTCTTCAAGTTCATACAGTCCTCCCAGACTGGCGAGACAATCACGAGAGCTCATGCTCTGAGATCGAGCCTTCCGGCAGGAGCTAGCCCTACAACTCCTCATCGTCTGTTTCTTCATCTTCATCATCTTGCGGTAGCGGAGGCTTTTGTTCGCTAGGCTTGTTCCGCGTACTAGGGCGACTAAAGGGCAGTTCGCGCTTGGGCGGAACCGCACGAGGTGCAGACGCTGCCTTTGAAGGCGCCGGATCAGTGGTATCCTTTGACTGTGAACTACGCAGGCAGCCAGGTTCGTTGACAGCATCTCCTTCGTCCTCTGTCTCGCCGTCTGTGCTGCGCTCTGGTGTCGCAGCTTCAGGTCCAGATTCATCGTTGCGCTCCTCATCTTTGGCTTCGTCGATTTCCATTTGGTCACTGTCTGATTCTTTCTTCTCTTGTTTCTTCACGGGCGCTTTACGTTTTGACGCGCGAGACGCAACAGGCTTGCGGTGCTTGGTCTCGTCTCTCGTAGATTGGACAGCAGACGCTGTGTTGACAGATGTAAGATTCGGTAACTCTTCTCGCCTGAGGCTATGGGGTACTTACCGGCGGCTTTGTCAACCTTTGCCCCCGCTAACAGGCGGCTCTGGTCTCTGATCTTCCTCTTCTTTTCATTCAGTAGCTCCATGAATTGCTGAAGCATTGCTGTCTCGCTCTCGTTCTTCGTCCTAATGAAATCTTGCAGCTGGGCATTGAGCTTGTCTATTGTCCCTTGCTCGCCTTCGGCCCTCGCTTTCAATTGAGCCATTTCTTGCAGTGCGAGATTGTGCGCTTGAGCGGATGTATAAGCCCAGTCTATAGGATCTATCTCCTCCTCTGGTTCTCTGTGAAGCTCGAAGTCCCCAAGTGTCATCTGTATACAATTAGAACGAGTGATGGGGCCCTGCTTGGGAAATACGAGCCTTGATACCCTGGACATCCTGCCAGATGGTGATTTGAATGTTGTTACCCTTGGGCGAGTAATCCATGCGAACGCCATCTAAGATGCCCGCGTGACCCTTTTCAGGCTGTTTTTGCAGCAGGAAGTGAGATAGAATGATTTCCCAGTCTTCATTATTGCCCTTCTTCTTGAGATCTCCGATACTACGCTGCTTGACTAGAGAGACGCGTCAATCACAGGGAATATGGCGTCGATATTGAGCAAATCTTACTCGTCGTCACGTATGGGTTCTCTCCCTCACAGCCAACTAATCGGACATCCAGAGGGCGCGAGCCGTTCTGCCTTACCTCGACCACCACAGCCGGAGCGCCGTCGTTGGCCGCGGGGACGGGTATAACATGGCGGCCGTCCATGGCTGAGACTCCAACGCGTCAGGATCAAGTCAGTGATGTCTGGAAACCTGCTGGTTTGGGCAAGTTGAGGATGTGGCCAATGGCCAGGCGGGACCGCGGCGCTCCGCCCGAGGGATCTTGGAGCAGCCCTAGCGGATATGTTACAGACCCTAGAAAGCGTAAGGGTTATGCTTGTCAGGGCCGTGATGGGGAACAGCGATCACGGCGCGGCGCGGAGACGAAATTGGGCCACTGTTTCAGGTGGCGGAAGGGGACTATTGGAACCGCAGCTGGCCGTGTGACGGGAGGGGGAGCTACCGAAGTTTATATGTGATGCGGCGACAACAAATCAACAGCGCGCGCGGATGCTGGTGTTGCCTGCCAGGCACGCGCGCTGTCTGAGGCCGGAGTCAGCGGCAGCCAGCCTGCTCGTGCGGTCTCAGGACGGGTCAGCGCCCGCGGTACAAGACACGGTACGGTCTAGTGGGGATGGCAGATGGCAGAAGGATGGCAGTCGCAGCCAACGCCGGTGCCGGCATATATCAGCGCGGCCCCAGGCGCAGATGCTTGGCTGGAGGGATAGTTCATAGTCCACATCGTCGGCGCATCATCGATCACCAGCTGCAGCTCCGTTGCGCGTGTGAAGGTCGCATCACAGACGCGTTAGCGGCGCAACCACCGCCCTGCGCCCCGAGTGCCCTCCAGACCGCTCCGCCAGCCTGCATCCCATCCTGCGCTGCGCTTGCCTTGGCGCGGCCCGTTTCCCAACCTCCAACATCCCATTTTGCGTGCACGACTGGCTCTCTCCTCCTGCATATCACCACCCGCGCGGCCGCTGCCATGTCCACCAAAGGCAGCTTCGCGCAGCGCATGGCCTCGATGGCCTCCGCCGCCGCCTCCGTCGAGAATTGGGACGACGACGGCGACTTTCAAGGCGACCTCTTCACGCACTCGGTGAGCACCATCCAGTCTATGTCGTCTCGCGTCTCTGTCCGCTCAGAGTCCAACACCGGCGACGACGACTGGCAGGTGCTGCTCGCCCCGAACGACGACCTGTCCACGGCGAACGCAATCACCTCCGCAAAGCAGGCCGGCATCCCGATCCCCACGAGCGTGCCCTCGTCCGCGCTGCTTGGCGGCTCCATTAAGCGACTGGGGAAGAAGAAGAAGTCCCACAACAAGCTCGCCGTCGACGACGACTGGGGCAATGACCTCGAGCTGCCCTCAATGCCCGATGGAGGGCTCAAACTGAAGACGCCGACGCCGCGCACGCCTGCCGACGACCAGGACGACTTTGATGACTGGGGCGAGGGCAGCTTAGGCATTCGCTTTGGCGGAACGCGGCGGGAGGCTCGCGGCGGTCGGAGCTCGTCCGTGTCTGCCATGAGCCCGAGCATGGGCAGCTGCATGACCGTCGAGAGCGAGGACGACGATCTGCTAGGGCTCGTGCTCCCCACCGAGCCGCTCGACTTCCATGCCAAGCTGGACAGGCTCAAAAGGAGCGAGCACCCAACTCCTGATGTCTCACCTCTACCTGCTCCGCAGCGACGAGAGCCGCCCCCCACCTCGGCGCCCGCACTGGCACTTGCTCCGTCCCCGTTGCCTCCGCCTACTTCAACACCACCCACCGAGAACGAGCCTCTCATAGAAGAAAGGCCCAAGCTGCAGCCCCAGCCTACCGACGAGGACGACTTTCTCGACGGATTGGACTTCGGCAATGATGAAGTCCTCGATACTCGGAAGCTCACTCTCAATCGTAACGTTCAGATCAAGAAGCCGTCGCCGAAACCCGTTGTACCTTCCGCCGCGCGGCCTGCAACTACCCTAACATTCACCGACAAGCCTTCGGTTTCTAGGATACCACGGCCCCTTCCTTCCAACAGTCGCACCAGACTGACCCCTGTTTACGAGACTGGCGCTGCGACTCTAAGTACGAACCGATTCATCCCGACTACTACCAGTGCACAGCTCTTGAAGGCTAAACGCTCTGCGCCTGTCCTCCGCAACAACTATGGCACCGTCACGCGAGCACCCGTCCCCTTCCTGCCTGCGGGGACCTCCAGCTCACAATCGCACCACGTGACATCCAAGTCATCACAGCCTCACCTTCGACGCGACTCGGATCCGCGGCGGCCGCAGTCTCCGTCCATGAGATCGTACTCCCGCATGTCAGCATCTAATCCTCCCGATACCCCGAGCAGAAGTGGTATGCGAAGAGATCTGGCGCCGGCTTCCCTAGCTCGCGAAGCAACGCTCAAGCGCACTCTGAGTCGGCCTACCGTCAAGCGGGCTTACGGCGATGGGAATGAACTGGAAATCTTCGATGATCTGCCAACGTCTGCTACCAAAGAGAAACAGTTTGAGAAGGCGCCCAGGAATACGCAGGGCAACAAAACCATTCGACACATCCCAAGTAATTCTCGTTTGCCCATGCTCGACCGCATGGCGACTCCGTTACCACAGACTCCCAGGAGTCCGACTAAAATGGACAGTACGCCCCGTTTTGCACGCGACACAGCTGCAAGTCGCAATGCACGTGAACAACGTTTGGCAGGTACAAGGTCTCGTGGTGATGGTCCTATAGCGCCAACCATGACGAACTGGAAAGCCCAGGTTGCCGCCCGAAGTCCGCACGCCAGTCCTACCGCGCATAGGAAGCGCGGTTCGGGACAGAAGCCGCATCTGATCACGGCAATGTCCATGCCCAAATCCAAGAGTCAGTTTGTCAAGTCTTTCATACAATTTTTGCTGACCTGCTCTGTCTATAGATGAAAAAGGAATGGTATACAACCCAACTTTGCAACGCTGGGAGGGTAATGAAGACGCCCTTGCGCCTTTCTCTCATCCCAACACTTCGACTACCACGCTTGCCCTCACTACGGCGAGCACTCCCACCTTTGCCCCTCCCAATAATCAACTCTACTCCCATGACCGATCGCATTCCATATCGCACATTGCCTTGAGTAGTATCCACCAGAGAAACCCCTCAAGTCGCACAGTCAAAGTTGCCCCCCAGCCCTCTCCGCCTCGTGCCTTACCAGGCCTGATCAAACAAGGGAGCACCCCTAAAGGCGTCCAAGTCGCTGGTAACATGGTGTTCGACCCCAAGAAGATGTGCTGGATGAAGATGCCTCGAGTATCTAATGGCGATCCTCGGTCTCCTTCAGTCGACATGGACGATGAAGAAGATCCTTTTGCTGGTTTGGAAGATCTCAAAGATCATGATACCACTATGGCTTTTGGCGCCAGCACTGCTACAGCGGGAGCACCACAAATGGAGGAGGTAATCATAAGTGAAGAGTTTGACCTGGGACCAACCTTCATACGCAGACAGCGAGAAGAGGAAGAGGCGTGGAGAAGGAAGACGGCAGGGTGGGTCGGCAGTATCCGTGATGATGGCAACAACAGGCACGGTGGTTGGAGGTGGCAGCTCCGTAACCTTGCCGAGTCGGGGCTGCGATCATCGTTTACCGATGCTGCGAGGAGGTAATGACTGTGTATCATACGCGGCGTATCATATTATGACCATAACGAACGCATTGGAGGGCGTCTTATCAATGTTGCTAAAAAGGAGGAAGAAGGCGTTTAGGGTCTTTTTGGTTACCAAAGATATCCTCCGAGTGTAATGTTGGGCGCCAGCATTTGGATACGCCTCACTCTTATGATGGATTTACGAGTTAATGATATCTTGGCATGAGATATGCGCAACGTCGCGAGCTTGTCGCTCTTGTATGGAGATGACTATCTTATGACTTTGGCATAGAATTGACGAGCATTATTGGTTTGAGCATTTTACTTTGGCGTTTCGGTGTCCTTGTTTTGTCACTTGGTCCGATGCACTAATTATAATACAGAGCCGCGAGAACTAGAGTCTCAAGCTTGACATAGAGAAGTAGCGCTTCACTAGACCTCTTACGTCGCTTTCACGCCTCCGATATTGAGTGACTAGCTGATCTCTCCGATTGGCTAGCGAGCATGGTGGGGCGTTGGGAGCCTCAAACGAACATCGAGCAGGCTCCCATTTCCACGGAAGAAGTTGCATTGCGGTCGCAATGTCGCGTACAACAGACCCCAAGAATTTCTTTCAGACGAGGTGAGTGTCTCGACAGTTCCTCTGTTGTCCTTGTCCCTAATTGCCTACGTCCAGCGCCGCCCTCGAAGATGCTGCACGCAAAGCTTCAAAATCTCAAAATACAAAAGGCAACCCTCTGAAGTTGACCTCGAAGATACTCGCCGTCGCCGCAGATCCACAAGACGAAGGTCAATTATATGTTGCCGAAGCTGCTGGCACGGTGAGAAGGATCAAGCTTGAAGTCGGTCAGACATTTATCGTTCCTCATCATGCGTGTACAGTTTTCTGACTCGACCGCGCAATATAGACGAATGAAGTCTCGAGAACCTTTTCAGGGCCTACTGCCCCTCTCACCTCCGTCGCAATCTCCAACGGTACGATATACGCCGGCTGCTGGGACAAGTCAATCTGGTCTTGGTCAATTACAACGCGGAAACCAGGGCGCAGGTTCCAAGGGCATAGCGACTTCGTCAAGGCTGTCTTGCTCTGCTCAGTACAAGGAACGGATATCCTTGTCTCGGGTTCGCAAGATGCCAGCATCATTGTCTGGAATGCCACCACAGGAGAGAGACTGCACACACTGAAGGGCCATACAAGAGGAATCCTAGCACTTGCGGTTGACCCAACCGAGTACCACCCGCAAAAGGATGGCATTGTCATCTTCAGCGCCGGGAGTGACAGGGAGATCCGACGCTGGTCCATCGCAACTTCCTCGGCCTCTGAAATCCAAGGGACCAAAGACAGCCCGTCTCCAATCATTGCACATGAAACCAGCATCGACTCGTTATATTTCGATACGGATGGTGACCTCTGGACAGCTTCAGCAGACAAATCAGCCAAATGCCTTTCGCGCGCCCGGAATTGGGACGAAGACACCAAACTCGAGCATCCGGACTTTGTCCGCGACGTCGTCGTAGACGAGAACGGCGGATGGGTGATTACGGCCTGCAGAGATGAAGAGGTCAGAGTCTGGGAGAAGAGCACTGGCAAGCTGCATCATACGTTCTCGGGTCACTATGAAGAGGTCACGGGGATGCTGCTGCTACTCGGTCAGAAAGTAGTGAGTGTGAGCATCGACGGCACGGTGAGGCAATGGAGCCTGAAAGCGCCGGATCTGGTGAAGGCGATTCAAGAAGCGGAAGATGAGAAGATGGGCAAGGCGAAAGAGGAGGAAGAGCCAGAAATGCCGAACCTGTTGACCGAGGAGGAAGAGGCAGAACTCGCTGAGCTGATGGAGGATAGTGAGTAGGGTTTGTATGCTATGCACGCGTAATCGGCTCAAACCCTCTTTCTTTTGCACGATATGGTCCTTCTCTACTGATCTTGTCTGCTTTCATCGACTTGCATCATGATCATGTCTCACGACTCTGAATGCTAACACTAATCATTGTTTCCTAGATCCATCAACATCTCGCCAAGGACTAGCGTCAGTAGGCAACACACCACACGTCACGGACCATCTTCTGTTGCGTTCCAGCGCTCCAACGCTGTGGTTCATGGGTCGCAAACCGCGCTAGCGTGGCCGTCGAGATCTACTGACAGGGGTATGGTGATGCTTCACCGAGAAGCATGCTGGTATACACTCCACCACAGATCAACGCAACGAGCTCGTATCGTCTTGTAAGCTCACCGATGCATAGCAATGGTATACATCAAAGTCTGCGGTCACAGACAGGCTCATCCGAGTATTGGGGGAAGATGTATGGTGTTTTGCCTGTGAGGACGCTCCTTCCTCTCATCTTCACCACGCGCTGGGCGACTGCCATATCTAGCTACCAAGCAATTCTACTGCCTTCCAACCGATGGTCCATGCTTTCTGCGCAAGTTAACTCAGAGCCCTCACTCCATCCTTCCTTTCCTCTTCTTACATCCTCCCATCAAAGTCCATGTGCAGTAGGGCTATGTAGGCAGGTCTGCCAATCTTTTGGCCTTTGACCGGGCTATTGTAGCTCCTCCCGCCAAGGTATGTGTGCTCCAAGCTCCTCACTGCACGCCTCGCCTTCGGAGCTGACCCGTCGTAGTGGTGTTGGAACGTCTTGAGTAGGGGTATTGCACCTTCGTCCCCCGCATTTGGAACCACAAGCCTTTGATGAGCCTGGCTGCTTAAAGGGTATGTTGACAGCACGCCTCTTCCATCTCTCCAATCTTCCTTCTATCTCCCTCCCTCCCTTCACAGCTAACACGATGGTGCCACAGAGAGTACGCAGCCGCCAGGAGGTCTCGAGGACTGGCTTCACTTGAAAGAAGCCAACAGATATTGAGGCTCTCTGCTGATGGCCAGACTCGACCGCCTGACGCATGCATCCCTCTGACAGGCCTCACGGTCCCTGGCATGTTTTACTCAGACGCACTCCTTCGGCTAAAAGACCACCCTCTCCTGGGATTGTTGCCGTGCAGGAATGAGCGGCCGGCGAGAAATCTGGTCAGGCGCTCGTTGGTCATTGAGTAGATAGATGGGCATAAACACAGATCCATTTCGCGTGATCGAGCTGGACAGCGCCGGGATGGTGCGCCGGAGCATCAGACCATGAAGGGGAGGGCATTCTTGCTGCATCCTTGTGGTGCACTGGAAGGTCTTTTGTCTTACAGATGTGTTTCACTTGAGGGTGCGTGTGGGCCTGTCCGGCGGACTGGGAAGTATGTAGTCGTCTTCGGCGTCGAAGGTCATTTTCATTCGTCTCTGTATCTGCTCACCTTGTCCTCAACTCTAGGTTCACCCTCTCGTTGCGGAAGTGCGTCTCGCTCTGACCTCTGCTGGTGAAGTGAGGCAAACGTGAATGCCTAATCTGGAAGTCCAAGATCTCTGCTGTTAGGTTATTGCCAACTCCCCACCCACCGCAAACCCATAGAGGCACTCAGATTTCGTCTGTATTAGTTGCATACGCCGCCTGCCGCTACGAGGAGTGCGTGTTGCTCAAATCATAAACTCGTAGACACTGAGAAAAAGCGCTGAGAAGCCAAAAGCGTTGGCCTTGATTAAACTCTATAATTTCCAGAAAGACGTATTGCAAGCTCCGTATAAGCCCCTTCTGATATGTGTCAGGTGCTACTAGCTCGTCGTAATGAAATTGGGATATACTTTGACTAGAGGAGATTTCCCGTACCAGGCGATGATCTACGGGGGTGTTGGATGTGTGTGTTCAACAAATAGTGTTCCTCTGATGCCGTTTCCTTCGACCACTGATAGCGAGAGATTATATTATACAAAGCCAAACCCAGTAGCACTTTTCCAGAAAGTCCCATCAACCATCCTCGAGCCCATTCCGAGCGAACGCTTCCGTTACGTGCCCATTCTCCATCATCCGCCTCGTGGCGTGAAGGGCAGGCGATCATCAAGAAAGCGTATATCTTATGCTACATTCTGATGACCGGACTGCGAAAGGTGTCGATGATATATCCATGGAGATGGTACTACATCAAAACATCAACTACACTGTGACCCCGCTGTCCCGTTTCTACCCCAATACCCAGCCAGCAGCTAGCAGGCGTCGGCCATCATTCTTTCAGCCTACAACACTACTGACATAAATCTGTACAACGTCGAAGCAAGGTGCGTGAATGTCCCTTGATAGATACCAACTCCCAAACACCCCTCAACCGCCCAACTCCGCAATTCTCAAGCTCTCCGCCCTCTTAATAACCGCCCTCCCCTTAATCCCAACAAGCCTATCATACCACCCCCTCAAATCCACATCCGTTACTCCCTCGCCCTCCCTCACCCCTGCCCCCGTCCCCGTTCCCACACGCACAGTTCTAAGCACACACTTCTTCTCCTTAATCCAAAACGCCCTGACCGTATCATCCCTCGGCATACTCAGACAAATCGCACCAGGCTTAAACGCACTATTCGGTACCCCTCTCGCCACACGTTTCAGGCGGCGCGGACTCAACACACCCTTGGCGTTGAACTCGAATTGCACGATTTCCGTCATGGCGTTTACGGCGACGAAGATGCCTGAGGCGGATTGTGCGGCGTGCACGATTTTCGTGCTGTAGGTTTCGTTTTGCAGGGCCTCGTATCCTGTACTAGTACCAGTACCAGTACCAGTATCAGACGTGAGCAGCGGGAATGGGATCAGCAAGGGGTATTCTTTGCCGAGAAACGCTGTGACGATGGCGCATCGTCTGAGCGAGTCGTAAAAGACGGACGTCAGGTCTCCGTCGTTGAGGGTGAAGGGTGGGAGGCGGAAGGAGCGCGAGTGCTCTGATATCATGCGCACGGGCTCTTGCGTACAGTCCCAGACGTCGATGTAGACGCAGTGGTCGCCTAGTTGGGTTGCGACGACTAGATGTGCGCTGTCGGGTGAGAAGTATACTTTTCTTGAGACGATGGCTGTTTGCCGACGTTGCTCTTCGGCAGCTTCTCGGGTGGATAGACCTTTGGGCGCGCCGAACTGGTGGTGAGTAGCGGAGTCGTCGTTTAAAGTTCGTCCGATCGGTATTGTACGGCGGTGCGTAGATCCACCTCGGACTTCGTGGGCGTGGATTTGATGATGAAAGGATACTGGCTTGATCTCCGCGTTGAGACGGAAAATGAGGATTTCGTCATTCGCGGATATGGCGGCCAAGTTATCATTCCGGGAGACAGCAACACAGACATCAGTGATTCGACCCTGGAGATCAACAGCGGTTTCGTATGTTGGGGTTGGATTGATCTCGTCAAATACAACCAGTCTGTGATGTTGCAGGTCGCTCGTCGCAAGAACAGCACACTTGTGATTTCCACATGCAGCTGCTTCGATTTTGGAAACCTCATATTTGCAGCCTTGTATGGCAGATGGGTCATTGCTCGGGATGTCGAGCCGAACAACATGATCTGCGAGCTTTCCCCAAAGTAGTAACGAATGTCCAGAAGCTGAGAAGGCAAATTGTGGGTCTGGAGGTAACGGCCCCGTGGGTTTACTCTTCGAGGTCGGTTTCCGCTTCATTGAAAAGTCTGTGAATCGACCTGTTCGGTTGGCTGACTTTATGTTGGTCGTACTGGCATTGCTCGATGAAGATTCTGGCGAAGGTGTGGTGAAGCTGATACTCGCGCTCTCGGAGGGAGGTAAAACGGGTATCTTCTCTGAACTAGTGTCTGGCATGAAGGGAGTGACCACAGGGATAGGCAGATCCATGGACAGGCGCTGTTGCAATGGTATTGGAATATTAAGAGACTCATTCAAGGGGCTGACCGGTTTTTCAACAAAGGACGAGCCTTGCGATAGCGATTGTCTCGTGCTTATGCTAAATGCAGAGTCGATAGGAGAGACGGAATAACAGGGCGGTTGCGCTGACGGTTGCGAGGCATCTTCGATTTGGTGGCTGCGTTGTAGCCGATGAGGAATAGGACTTAGTGATGAGCTCTTCGCATCAGACATTGATTGTGATGAGGATGATGTGAATCCGTAAGAGCTAGAAGTCGTGGTAGAGAATGAACCGAGACTGGACTCGTTAGGGTTGCTGTGCTCGGAAGCTACTGTGAGTCGTTGCAATGGCTCAATAAGCCGAGCATGCTTGATAAGGGCTTTTCTTGAGCAGCTCGGACATTGTACGCCTAGTGCACGTCAACAAACATCTATGCAGATGATCTGGATGCATGAGTATACCTTCCTTCCACTGAATGTTAGGGGAGTTCCCCTCGATAGCCTTTATACCGTGAGCATCATTAAACATATAAGAGCGTTGGCCTCACCTCAAACGCCCATTTATCGCACCACCTGAGTCTATACGCAAGCAGCTCCTTCGATACCACGTGAAGCTTCGGACAGTCCACAACATAAGGCACAAGTGAACCTTTCAGGTCCTTGGTTGCCGTCTCGCTATTTGCCGACGATGTTCTTGATATCCAGTCTTTCAGCACGTCCTGCATACTGTGAGGTGCTATGCTAACCCTGTGAGCGTCAGCCCGTGTGCCACTTGGTGTTCGGACTAACAGCCAATTCGAGAAGCTCGTCATTGCATCGGCAAAATAGGGAGTCAGCTCTATGACGTTCTTTCCGTAGCTAATACTCGTAGTAGTTTGCGTAGCGATAACCGAGCGTTGCTGCTGGGTATATTCGTTAGTCTTTGGACGCATATGGTGTACAATCTCGTACCAGCAGCGAATCCTGTCTTGACAGGAAACTATCCAAGTCTTCGTTCCACTCAAGCAGCGTTATAGCTAGAGACGCTAACATCTCAGGGTCGGGCATCATTGGCCCAGGTACGTGGAAGATTGAGAGTATCAGACTCGACCTTTGGTGATACAGTTGCTCCAGCATCTCATCTGTGTCTAAGAAGCTGTCCTGGGCGCTCGACTGTTCATTTTTATGATCGAGGTCAACAATGCGTTGTGTAAGAGCTATCTCTACAGCCCAAAGACAATCAAACAGTACCCAATAAGCATAGATCCAGTCTTCCTCCATCAAGCCATGTACTAGTGGCGTTACGAAGACCTCTGGACGAACATCGAGTGGATACTAGTATAATTAGGCTTGCTGAGACGCGTAGGGAGGTACAGACTCACAAGTCCTGATGCGTACGTAGGAATTCTGGCCTGGACTAATTCCTGCTGGTAGGGATCCTCCGTAGTCGCAGCATTGAGAGAGTCCAATATTTCTGCAAATAGTCTTGACACAATAAACTGTTCTACTCCGTCTAGTCGGTCATACTGCCAAGCCGCGTTGATTGCGACTCGGAGCCGACTTGTGTCGTGAATATCAAGATTGACTTTTTTCAATGAAACAAGTCGCAGGCCGGATAGCAGAGTCTGAGCCAGTAGTAGGCTAAGTCTTCTGAAGTTCCTAGAGATTAGTATAGACCCTCGTGGGAATGCTCGAGTCTTGGTGTCTACGAGATAAAAGACTGTTGACAAGAGAAGTTCCGATGGTAATATGCATGGTAGGACATAGGAAGGACATTCTGTCACACCCCTTGAAGTCCCACTAAGTAGCCCCCGCTGCAGGTCAAGTACAGTCTTGATCCAGATAATGATGCGTATTGAGTCGTCTACGTTCTGTGATCCGTCTCTGTCAAGTGAAACGACGACGTGCTGGCCAATAATTTCATGAAGAATGCTGGCGATGTCGTGTCTTCGCTGAAGCGATGTCCAGACTTTTGCCAGCTGTTTGTGCTGCGAGTACATCGAGGCGAAATGCCTCGGCGGGTAGGTCTATCGAGACCTTGAACGATAGATGTGGCGTTCACGATATGAGTTGAACATCTCAAGGCCGGAGGATGTGATGCATGGTGGCTAGAAGTCGATTCAGCACTGATGGCAAATCGTTGCCTGAGAACGCGACCTGACTTGACTGGACTGATCCCTGGTTGTTGCGTTACCGGAATACAGGGCAAGACGAGGGCATCTATCTGTGATAGGTGGTTGACTGAAATGTGTCCGCAGCACCCAAGCATACGTTCCACTACCAACATCTGGGGCCATCGCCCGTCAAGAACATGAGTTTAGAGCGTTCGGCTAGATCGACCTTCCGCAATGTGACAATAGCAGGTGGGTCCACCGGTGAGGATGTATGCTACGCTAACCCAAGTAGGAAGTCGACTCAGATCGACTTTGCGGGTAAAACCTCTCTACTTTGACCCGAGTTGCTTCCAGCCCCAGGAGTTGCGCTGCAGATATTTTCACTAATCTTCACTTCATTGATCGGCCTTGCAAACATCTGCACCTTTTGATATTTTGAGAGCGCACTCTCTGCAGGTATCCGAGATAGCACACTGAGTCGAGAATGCCTAGCCAAAGCCAAGTTCAGAGTCAATATCCGTTATGCTGTGTCACCCACGGAGTTGGGGCTTTAACAGGACTATGGTAGGATCACGGCGCTTATGTTGTGCTGTAGCCGGCGGAGCATGATTTAGCCGTCTAATGGGGCTAGGAATCCGGCTCCAAAGCTGAACTGCTGTACTCTGTCGGGGTACGCGATGTGTCGTTTTGCGATCGTTGCCTATCTACTTCATCCAGCCCCAAACGAAACCAGTCAACGCTCGCAGATTATCTTCGTTCCAGATGGGCTCCTTAGGATTTGGATACACTAAGTGGCCCCGTCTTCGTCCAGGCACAACAACTTTAGGAGGGGGGCGTTGAATCTGCATCGACGCATTTCGTCGCCACTTCAGAGGGTTCCGGCCATCAGTCTTAATGTGATACGCTGCGATCAGAGCGAAGAAAGCAATGGGCTTCTTTCATTTAGTAAAATAGATCTTATCGATGGCCAACGGGCGGAGCGCTTACCCCTATATAGGAAGAGATGAAATCAGGCATACTGAATGGCCTAACGAAGCATTGCCAATTGTTGAATACGATCAGAAGCAGGCAAAAGATGAAGCCGTAATAAGCACGAAACAGTTGCCCGTGTGTACGATATGGATACTGCTTGTCGTCTCGATTGAAAGCCGACCGGTTTTCGAGCGTATGGTCTTCCGCTGCTTCTTTGATTCTGTGATAGAACTGGATGTAGGACAGACAGATCACCGTGTACCCTATCAGTTCGGATACGACCGCGTTATTTGTTATCCGGCCGAGGACTATTGAAGGGAACGGTTTAACGGAGAGGAATGCTAGAAGACCGAAGAGCCAGCTAACGGTTATTGTGGCAAGCGGAACACCGCGCGATGTGGTCCTCTCGAGGCGTCTTCGCAAATTTTGCGCCCAGAGTGGCCATGCCTCCGGGATCGAAGCCAAAGCATGAAGAAGTCGGCTTGAGTTGTAGAGCGCATTGATGCCTGAAGTCGTCGCAGAGAAGATATAAAATCCGTTGAAGAATCCTGGCCACCCTCTCACATGGCTTCGTACAGCTGAAAGCACAAAGAGACTGTTATGTCCGGCCCGTATCGAATTGATCTGGATGTTGACCAGGTTAGGATCATCGTAGGGCACATTTAGGCCCCCAGTAAACGTGCAAAGAATGTAGAGGATTGAGATACGTAGTGTCAGCTTCTTGGTGGCAAGTTTGATCGTCTCAGTCTTTTCTAGGTCTTCGTTCTCAGCGGCAGTAATAGCGATGGTTTCGAAGCCGACGAAGGAGAAGATGGCTACGCATGTTGCAGTCCATAGAGACAGGAAGTGGCCTTGAGATCCTGTGAGAACCACACCGGCGTCGGCTTCATGTGACGGATGTATGGTTAGATCGCGAGAGGAGAAACCCCACGGCGTGTTCCTACAAATAGCGAAGTACAAGGTCAGTAACATTCTTTCAAGTAGAGGTAAGGGCACTGGCACTTCCAGCCTACTTTTTGAAATGCTGCCTAGGTAACGTTTCAAGAATATAGGCCTTGAGTACCTTGTAGTGGAGGAACCTTACCAGGTCCAGAAATGGTTTCCGTGAGGTACTTTCTGCATGGCAGATAGGATGACGTTAAAACAGATTAATCCAGATATGAAAAAGATTTTCAGGACCCCAAAGATGTACTCGAGTTGGCCGTATTGGCGAACAGGGAGCATGTTGATTAAAGCAATCAGAATCAGAAAAAGGAATGCCCAAACCGCCGGACTGTAAGTCGCTGTACTCCAGCCTAGATGAGCATCTGGGTAGCCTATGGCTCGAAGATATTCATCCTCGAACCGAAACTGCCAAAGTTGCGTGACGGCCAACACTTCGGCCGCGAGAATAACGGTCCAGGCAAACCATGTCATCCAACCGGTCGCATATCCGACGGCTTCATCAATGAAGCGGCCAGAGAATTCGAACAATGGACCTTGAACAGGGAACAGCGCAGTCATCTCTCCAAGGCAGGCAATGACAGCCCACATGACCGATGTGGCGAGTAGAAGCGCAACCAGTGCTAAGCCAGGACCCGCGATGTATATCATTTTTCCACTATTGAGGAAGAGACCGAAACCGATACACGCGCTGAAGGCCATCATGTTCTGAGGTGTGTTTAGTGACATTCAACTTACGGACAGTAGTGTACATACCACATGACGCTCCTTCAAATGTGCGCTTCACCTCCTTATTAGCAGTTGAAACTTGCCGTTGCAAACATTCATACCTAAGTACTGTGCGTCGCGCCATTCTGATAGGGTCCACTCAGAATGCTGTACTCTTTGCTGTGAATTGTGAAGACTCGCTAGAAACAGCACATCAGGCTTTCGACGAACGTTCATGGAGATTCAAAAGCACGAGGCTTGCATGTCTTCTCTGAATATTCCGGGTCTAACCTTAATATGAAGAATCGCCGAGGGAGCTCATCGACAGACGGCCTGACCAATGGAGATGTAGACATCGAGGCCGACACGCTGTGATACCTCAGCTCCTCATCCCGAAAAAATGTGGCCTGCATATTTGCATACCCAGGGTTGCACGGGACATGGAAAGGGTTGGCGGATCCAAGCATCGCCCTGCTTTGTACCTTGCCAGCCATCATGAAGATCATTCCAAGACGCCGTGGTTGCAGCGACGTGGTGGGGCATGGCGTGCAAATGCAGGCTTCGATACGAGACACGAGACCGATCCTGGATCGATCTGCAGGCGGGAGGAAGATGGCTGCCCAGGCGGGTTGGTGGTTGTTGGATTCAGACAACAGCCGGGTTGGAACTGGTCAGCACGGACCATCACCAAGGGTATCAGTCCTCAAGGAGGAAAGCGTCCGGCCGCGGTGGCACGGTGGCTGATTCTAATTGCAACGTCGGCGATGTTTCCTTACCGTTTGAAATACTTGTGCGACTAGGTCAAGAGCTCTCTATTGTATCCTCATAACATCGAAGGCTGCGTTCAAATCCTTTCCACCACCGACTTTAAGTAGTCACTGGCACCGCACCTGCATACTGTGGGCTTCGCCAGAAGGTTGGGAAGGAATCAGACACGCTCTACAAGGTCCACCAAAGCGCAAATGGTTTCCTGGTGATAGAGCCTGGAATTTGACTATCAATACTAGCTTCCGTCAATACGTCTAAGCTGTTCAAGCAGAGTTCTCATGGACTTCAGGTGGTGCCGAGTCCTGATGCTCCTATTCCCCAAAGGCGCAAACAACCCTCCGTGGTTCAGAATTTCCCAGTACTTTCATCGTCTGCCAGTTGGTCCATCGTGATAACCACACCCCTTTCGCCTAGGCCCATCAACAGTCTGGCTGTAAGCTCTTCGACTCTTAGATCGCTGATAGCATTGTCGGGCGCCGCTTTCTTAAGGAGATCCGCTACACCGAGCTCGATCATCTCGACTGCCTTCAGGAAATCTTTCTCCGGCTGCGCTCCGTCCTCTTCCTGTTGCTCCGTGACCATTGCCTCCTCTTCGGGCGCGTCTTCGCTAATGTCTCGTGTATCATGCTCGAGGGAGTTGTGAGTGGGCGGTCCAACATTCGTCCACTCCCTGGTCGTGAGTCCCGGCAGTCCGATCTTATCCGATTTACTGCGCTGTCTCGACTGCCACCCTTGAAATTGCTCCACTTTTCCCTGTGAGTTTACATTGTATTTCGTCTTATCTCCACACGATGCTTTTCTCCCCGGCTTCTTTTTCGAGCCTTCTTTGACTTGGTCTACTATCAGACGACCGTATACCTTGAGTTCAAGCGTTCGCAGCAACTCCTTGAGCGCTCGTCCTCTGCTGTGCCCTTCGCTCCAATATATTCTTCGGCGACGGAGCGGCTCGACGACGCAGGCGTAGTAGAGGGGGGTTTCTTCGATAGGGCCATGTGCGTTGGTTTCCGCAGTGTTGTTTGTTACTCCGTTTTGAGCAGCATTGTAGTTCACAGGACGCTTTCTGTTCTCCGAAGATATGGCGGTCTCAGATACTGAACCGCTCGCAGGTGCTTTGCCGTTCGCAGATATTTTGCCATTGGCAGGTGTTCCGCCGTTCTCAGGTGCTTCCCCGTTCACTCTACCATGTTCAGGCACTTTGTGAATCGTCGGTGTTGTAGCCTCTCTAATGAGTTTGCCATTCCCATTCGCAGCAGTTCCGTCGTTATCAATCGTCACGCTGTCCATCCAAGAATCATCTTCATCACCATCCTCTCTGGAGTATCTGATACAGCCGCAGTTAGGGTCATGGGGTCGGGAGTAGACGAGTCTGCAGCCCGTGACGACGGACAGATCTGCAGCATTTCTTTCTAAGAATTTGGCATTCGCTAACCGATTCGAAGATCAGCCGCCATCAAAGCGTATTGTCATGATTCGATGCGTACCAAGGATTCTTCTGCATAGGGAGTCGCACTCTGTCATGCTCATGTTGGTATATGGAATCGGGGTCAGACTGGGCTAGCGGCTTGGGATGCTATGCAAGCGTGAAGTAAGGTACGAACGATGGTTTTGATGCGAGCGGTCCTTGATTGATGATAGCAGTGGTGAATATTGTTGTTCTGCAGGATGAGGTGAAAGTGGGCGAAGCGTTGTTGAGTCCTGCCTAAGCATGCTTTCCTTTGCTGAGACTTTGTTGGGAAGGTACGCTCGAGATTGCTGACAACTGCTGAGGCTAGCAAATTCTATAGCCAAGGTACTCTTGCATTTACACTTCGCTCCTTACTCTACGTTTCTGAGAAGGAAGGAGTACAATTTGAGCTTCGAGACTCAGTTTCCTGGGTGCCTTCGACGATGATCCGTGGCCGAAGAATGTAGGTTGCTGGTTAAACAGAAATCTTCGAACTACACAGCTACCGGGTCATATGCACATCACAGGATCTAATGATTGCGACTCTCAGCTCTCCTCGACAGGCGAAGCCAAAGGAACAAGAAACTATTGTAAGCCAGTCAGCAAAGTGATGGTTGGCTGGTAATCAAACGTCAGGCTCAAGTGATGATACTAAGGAGCAACGCCAATGAGGAGATGGTATATCAGCACTGACAACACCTCCACACGTGGCGCATAGCATTACAAGGAGCGCATATTGATTGGGGAATACTTACCTAGTACAATTAACAAGTTTAGTCAAGCCAATTGACAAATTAATTGAGGCCAATTCTTCTCTAATGACTCTTAACCCAAGTGGAGCATGGAAGGTTGATATTACCAGATAAGGGTCTACGTCGACGAGAAGCAGTTTCCCTCAGCAGCAGCTTAGAGAAGAGCGACGTCTAGGTTTACCCTATCGTCCAGTCTACTCTCGCCAACCAAGCGCATGTACGTTCGACAACAACATTGCAAGAGCATAGTGCAAAAAGCATACTGCAAGAAGAGCCAGCTGAATCTGGATCCGCAGAAACAGCAGCAAAGATGAAAACAACAGAGAACAACGACCATATATGAAGACGAAAGAGAAACACGGTCCAAGCGCGCGAAGTATAGTTGCTAGGTTTTCGAAGGACTTGCGAAAGAAGAAAGAAATAGTTAAAGTCATACGGGGTCAATCAACAGATTTGTTTTTCAGGCGAGTCTCGCGCAAAAGTACGAGAAACACAAGAGAGCCATACGCAATTCCCGACTCAGGAACATCATCTCCAAAATAAATCCCTTACGAGTCAGAGTCGTGACCTGGAAGTGATACACAACTCGCATACCCCTGCAAACCCGGAACATCCCACCCCCGATCTCCGCCCTCGCGCATCCAAAAACTCCCGTCACACCTCCAATCCAATCCCAGCACCACCTCTCCGTTACACAACATCCCTCACATTCCACAACCCGCACTAGACAAGCAAACCTTCTCAAGATGTTCGGCGGCCGTAAGTCTCCACTCCTCCTTCTCCTCTCTCACAGGTACAAAACATGTTCGACAAGCTAATCCCCGAGCCAGCACCACCCCAACCAAGCAAAGCCGAGCTCCAGGTAAACCTCCCCGAGCGTTCTGAACGAGACATCGATCGCGAGTAAGGATACTAGAGACGAGACAAGACGAGCAGTCGGAAGAGGACGATACAAATAGGTGTATGCTAACCATCACCTAGGCCGCAGAAGCCCACACAGCATCCGAGATCCGATGGACGGCTGCCGCTTGCGCCGTTCTGTACTTCTGTAAGACTCTCGGTAGATGCAACAAACTGCACGTTGCAGACAGGATATAGCTAATGTAATGGACAGCTCCGTTCGTGGTTGACTGGGCGCGCAAACTCGTATAAGCGTATCGAAGAAAGCGAGGATCCCGCGGGTTACACCAGATACATCACATGGGCGGCGTTATCAGATTTGGGAAGCATGGACATGTCACACATATTGTACAACAGGGGGCAGGAGCGTTCGGAGCTTGGACGGTCTGCGATGTAAGATACGGAAGGCGGTGGCATGTCTCGGACCGTGAACGGAGAGAGCCTGCGCAATAAAGCGGTTGAGGGCAAAGGGGTCCAATAGTAGGGTATTATTCAGAAGCCGCAAGATATCCGGTACATGCGACTGTCGCGTGCCTAATTGTACACGACCGCTCCACCATGCTGTTCTAGACCAAAACATGCCAGAACTTTTTACCACCAGATTGTATCCTTAGAACACCAATAGGCCGCACAAGATCGCAGCACTTCCGGTTGTCCTCACCTCCCCCCCGCTGGCCTCTTCTCTTTCTCCCATTCCAGGTATTCTTCTGCCATGTCTTGTACGCCCTTCTTGAGATGCTCGAGTTGCTTGTCGTAATCTTTCAGGATCTTGGAACCATTAGCGATGACCGTTATCGTTTCGTACGCATCAAGCTTACCTTGTCCAATTGCTTCTGGTCGGCCTCAGACAGCACTTCGCCATTCTGCTGGCTTTCTACCGCTTTGCCCTGCCTCTCAATCTCTTCCTGCAGTATCCTGACCCGGCCCCTCAGGCTTGACATCCTAGCCCAGATCTCTTCTTGCCTGCCCCCAAGCACAGGATCGAACATCTTCTTTTCCAACTCGACCAGCTTCTTCTTCAGCTCCTCTTCGGGCTGATCCATGGCATATCCTCGATTGCGTAAGATCTGAACCTTTGTTGCGAGAGCGAGCGTCCTCTGTGTGAAAACAATATGTCTCCGCTTTGCCTCCGCAATCCTCGAGCCGAATTTCAGTTCGTGATCATCCTTCATCAGCTTGAGCGCTGCGTTAATCTCGTGTAGCCGCGTCTGGAGATGGGCAACAGCTAATGCCTGGACTTGGATCCGTCCAGCCATTTCCTCAAATCCCTTCAGGAGGACAGGGATGGCACCTGGGCTGGGTTTCTTGTTCAATGCTTCTTCCCACTTCCTCGGGTCTTCATGTGGCTGCGGTGTGTAGTAAACGGCTTCACCATCGGCCACCGAGTTGTAGAAGTAGTACTGGAAGGCGCAGTCGGGGTTTGACGGTTCCCACTGGTTGTTAAGGAACATCATCTGCTCAACCACAGACTTCTCTCCTTGACAGGTGGTTAGCATCAGCAAGAGCGGAGGAAGTACGTGACTTACTTTGGCCTTGGGCGGGCGTGCTCGCAAACGCCGAGTTCGTGGACTGCCGTAGCTGGGGTAGGCTATTCTGTGACTGGCGCAATTGCTGTTGCTGGAGCTGGGGTAGCTGCGGAGCGGGATTTAGCCTGCCGCCAAATACACTGTTGGTTAGATTTTGGCTCTGCGCCTGTTGCTGCTGTTGCTGTTGTTGCTGCGATGCACCAAACAGCGTCGAGCCTTGATTTGACGGCACCTGCCCAAAGAGGCTGCTACCAGTGTTTTGCTGCGGCGCTGCAGTCGAGCCAAACAGGCTTGGAGCAGGTTGCTGTGTTGGCGCTGTTTGCTGCTGCTGCGTGCCGAACAGGCCTCCAGCTGGCGCTGCCGTGCTGCCAAAGAGCGTTCCTGTCTTCCTCTCCGTCCCACCCAAGCTATTATTAACACCCGCAAAGCTGAAAGACATCTTGATGGCGAGTCGGAAGAGACTGCGGAAGTAGTCGAAAGGTCGCCGGGGGTGTCCGGTTCGTCTTGCGCCGTGCAAGATGATGGTTGTTATTGTTCGCGTTGCAGACGCGCCGAACAGTGAGCGCGAAGTCGGATGAGCAGCGCAACCGTAAGCGGAGGACAGTGAATTGCGGCCGAGAGGCCTTGGGTGAGTGGCGTCCGAGGGCACACTCTGGAGGTGTCGCGGAGTGCGCGTCGAGGGTAGATGCTTTGATCGACGAACGCAGTTGCTTCAATCGTGAAAATGAGAGCTTGGACCAATCAATCGGGCGCCAAGGCCGGAGGTACCAGGTACAGTCGACAACCTCAGGTCCGCTTTCCGACTCACTCTAGGAGCCCTCACGCCGCCATTGGCCTCTCGGACACAGCATGGCCTCACGACAGCCAAGGTAGGAGCGCCCTTCAGCTTTCTGGGGAGCGAGGGGAGCTAATTGGGCCCAGGTTCACGCAGCAAGTCCTCATCGACACCACCCCTCTGCCCGACGACATCCCCAAGGTGAAGGAGCTTGGAGCCAGTTCGGCACCCCTCCTCAGCGCCTCCTTCTTTATTGGCGCACGATGCAAGGCATACAATGATGACTACATGATGTGCAAAACGGAGGCAAACGGCCGGGGCGAATTTGAGTGCATGAAGGAGGGTCGCAAAGTCACAAGATGCGCAGCGAGCGTGTATGACTGTCATTTTCGAGTACATGACCCAGAGATCTAACCAGTGACTAGCATCAAAGATATTAATGAGACCTGCTTGGCGGAATTCCGGACTCACTGGCAGTGCCTGGAGAACCACAACCAGCAGCTCTGGAACTGCCGGTCAGAGGAGCGGAAGCTTAACAAGTGCGTGTTCAACAAGCTGGTACGCATGCATAGTCCCTTTATTGTTCTGGCAGGATCCTAACTCTGGCAGAAATTGGAGAAGACGATACCCGGCACACCAGAGGGCGAGCAGCAGATACATACGCGGGTAAAGAACACCTTTGCGACGCACTGAAGCTTGTACGTTATCAGCAGGAAAAAATATTTGTTCATTGATATGTTCCACATCATTTGTGCGCATGCTTCCTACGTATCGTGTCTTCTCCGTTCGGGACACCTAACACACCTCTTGCACCAATAACTATATTCAGTGATTCCATGCGTGAGTGCTTCTTGCATATTCCCGACGTAGAAGAGCATATCTCACAGTTACTAAAGAGTCAAACGTAGCTAGTCACCACGTTCGAGAGAAAGTGAATTTGGTAAGCAGCAATCTTTCACTCTCACCGGCATCCTTCACCTCAGCTTTCACGGCTCTATTGTCCTATTGCACTATTGTCCTTCACTACCCGTCATACTCTATTGTGCAATCGCCCTATTGTTCTCTCATCCTATTGAGTAGGCTGTATATCTTACGCTGAGTCCCCACCTCCTCTTTCCTTCTCTTCGCCTCCTCGTCTACGTTCAGTTTACGACTTCATCGCAGCTCCGCCTCAGACTGACTCCAAGCCGCGCCGTCCTACACCTGCATTCTCGGCTCTTTCTGTCAGACTGTCATAGTCTCACCGCTAGTCGTAGTAGCCATGTCGACAACGACCTACTACCAATCGGCTTCCTCTATGTCCTCGTCTAGCTACTACCTTCACCGCTCTGACGACACGCTGGAGAAGCCGCTCCCTTCCTTTGAGGTCGCGTACCAGGACTTAGACGACATGTTGCAAAAGCCGCTTCCGTGCTTCGAGATCGAGTACCCGCAAGTCAAAGCGCAAGCCGAGTCCAGCTCCTATCCCAAGCAGCCAGAGAACATGCAAATTGCCCCTCTCTTCTCTACATTCGAGCATGGCAAGACTCGAGCGCACTCGGCGTCTCCGCTACCCACGTCCGACCGCCAGTTCAAGAGACGAAAGCTAGAGGCCAAACCCCAGCAGCATCAATGGACCCCAACCTCCCTCTGTAAGAAACCCCCCGCTCTCAAACACCCTCCCACGCCGCATTCTAACCCCACCCAGACCTCCTCGCATCCAAGATCTACCCAGACCTCTACAGCCAAGGCCTCCTCTCCTTCCACCCACCCCTCGAGAAACTGCACGCCGGCCTCGGGCCCCCAGGTCCCATGATCCTGACGCTATACGCAGACAGCGAGGACGACGCAGACAGCGAGTCGAGCAAGACGTGCGACTTCCCAACCTTCAACATGCCCGTCTTCCCGAAGCGCATCCTGGCGCAATCGCCCTGGAGCAGCAGCCCCGCCGAAGCACTGACATCGCTCGGCAACACGCTGCTGGCCGACACGGCGCTCATCGCGCGTCTGAGCGCACGGTATAATGTGCTCGCGCACTTGTTCACGCACGAGGTGGCGCGCGTCGAGAGTATCTGGCGCGGCCTGCAGCTTATGATCAAGCCGTCTTCTGCTTCTGCCTCCTCCCTTGCTCTGTCTTCCTCTTCCTCCACGTCCGCCTCCTCCTCATCTCTCCCCTCTTCTTCATCCTCATCATCCTCCTCCTCGATCCATTCCCACACCCCAGTGCGAAAGCACGAATCCGTCAAGCCCGCAGAATGGGAATCGCGCCGTCTGCAGCTGCGCGCTGTGGACTACACATGGGAGATCGAGCCGCTCGTGGAGGCGTTCCTGCTGGAGATGGGGAGGCAGGAGGTGCGCGAGTGGGTCGGCATTGTGGAGGATGGCGTTGGCGTGTTGACGCATTTTGGGGAGCAGGGGAGGGAGGGATTGATTGAGTGGTATAGGGATGCTGCGGAGTATTTGCGGGATGCGTTGCTCAAGGCTGGGGCGGTGGAGGGTGTTAGGGGGATCTGGAAGGGTAGGGTGGCGGATGGGGCGCACCGAATGGGTTGAAGGGGAGAGGGATTGGGGGCTCCAAGATACAGGTCCTCGTGAGAGTATTAGGGGAGCTAGGGAGCTCAGGATATTGCTATGGGAAGCACTGCCGTGAGGGTCAGTGAGTGGCGGTATCGGTAAGGCACATATCACAGTTACTGAGGCAGGGCAGTAGAGCAGGGTGATGAATAAGGGGTATCATTTGAACGAACTCGGAACAATGCCATAAAGCAGACTACCATGCCGTCCAGCCAAGACTCCAAACCCGATCAAGCAAGCCATTACGTCCGTATGTACAGATCCGCGTACCGCAGCAGTGCCTAGAAAGTACACAGCCGATCACGCCCGGTCTTCAACCCTCACAGCTCGTTCATCTCCTTAGCATCACTTGCTCTCGTCGGAGTCGCTCTCGCCGCGGGAATAGTCGTAGTCGATCTCGTGGCAGTCCGGGCGTGTTCCGTCAGTTTCCAAGCGGCGCCAGCCATGAGGGCGGTCGTGTGCATGGGCTTGTCGAGCATGTTGAGGTCCAGATCGTCGGTCGTAGTGGGATTGTCGTTGAGAGGCCAGCCAAAAGCTGCGACGGCTATTGATAGCGTTGAGAGCAGCAACGTGAGGAGTCTCATGGTGGCGGTTTCGGTTTCTTCAAGGTACAAAGAAGGGAGCAGATTTGATTTTAGGTCTGTAGGTGAACGATGTCGAGGAAGTAAGTGGGAGCCGTTGGACCGTGAACCAAAAAGTGGTATGAGAAAACGTGTTTGTCCGTCCCGTGTCGCTCGAGATGTCTAAGAGAGATGTAGACAGCGTGTGCGGTCTGTTGATGAAGACCCAGGTTGACGTTGTGAGTATGAATAGTTGAGCACCGTGGGGCTCGCGTGGGGTCTGTACGGAGAGGCTTGAAAGACGCGGACTCCGGACTTGCTCGAGAGGACAGACAACGGTGCGTCCCCCAAGTGTGCGTACCGTGGAAGGGCACGATTGGGCGTCCGTGGTTGTACCGGCGTTATAGACCTCGGGAAGCTCAGGGCAGCCAACTGCGGCTTCTTCAAAGTGACATGCCAACAGCCAGTGACATTCGGGCCGTACAACGAAACAACGAAATAAGGTGAAACAATGAAGCAGGACGCAGACTCATGACGGAAGGAACTGGCGACACCTATCTGTACATCTAGTCAGTCAGCGGCAGTAGCAGCGCCCAGACTGCTCTAATTGCGAGGAGCCATATTGCAGCGCAGAGCGCTCTGGGTAGAGGCGAGTGAAGTGCATCACGTTCCGCTGTGGTTGGCTAGGCGTTCTTTCGCCATTTTAGGGCCGCAAGAAACATGGATCGAGGGCCCAGGTGGGACGAGCCGGGCTTAGGCTAGGCTCGATGGGGCACCCTGGTCTGATGCAGGAACGGGTGCCCCTCCGCATCCCTCGTCGGTGCTCGTACAAAAGTATCGTTGACTTTGTTTCGTATGACATAGAGTTCCGCCAACGTCGCAGCCTCACTCTTTTGCTGCGCGCTACGGCCATCGCGACTGTACGAGACGCCCACAATGCTTTCGCTACCGCTGATACCTCCCCGTCCGGTAAGTCTACCTCAGATCCGCGCTCGAGTAAACAAGCCTGCTGTGGCGTTCCGCGGTGGCAGCGCATAGCGCAATTTGCACCGAGTATGACAAGGTCGGCTCCATAGCTATTGTGTCATGCTCAGAAGATCTCAAAGCAAACGGTATCATGAGGCATGAACAGCTCGCTGATCAATAACCACAGGACGCCAGCCTCTGGCCCTCCCACCGCAACACCGCCTACCTCGACACCTCCTCCAGCGACTCTCCCAACAATCCCGCCTCCCACAATGGCCACCGACGCCCGACCTCCCACCACGGCCATCACGGCCCTTCCTCGCGCTCCTACCTTGCCACCCTAGCCGCCGACGAGAATGTCATATACCAGCGCAAGCAGCACATACGGCGATTCGGCGCTGGCTGGATCCGGCCACCAGGCGTCGCCAAAACATACCAAGCGACCATGGACGAAGCCGTAGAGAAGGAAGAGCAAGAGCACCAAGCCCGGCGCGAACAGGTGATGATGGACATGGCCGCTGCCCAAGCCGAGGCGCAAGCCGGGGCCGCCAACCAGGAAGCTGCGGCCGAGGGCGGCGACGAGGAGATGGAGGGCGAGGTCGATCTCGACGCCGAAGTGCCCGAGGCCGAAGCCGACGAGAGCAACGTATCTGGAAGCGAGGACGAGGCTAGCGAGGCCGAGGAGGGGGATACGAGTGCAGTTGGCGATCAGACGGGGATGACGTTCAACGAGGACAGCTTCATCGAGGGGGGTACGGAGGTGGAGCACATGCTTGAGATGGAAGAGGCGGAGATGGCGGGTGTGTTGCAGGATGAGCGCGATTTGGATGACGATGTGCCTGAGGCCGGGAGCTACGAGCACACGGATACGGAATTGGATTCGAGCGAGGAAGAGGTGGATGATAGTCTTGTATCTGCTCCGAGCGCGAGGAGGAGGCAGTCAGGACAGAGTCGGAGGAGCTCTGGCGCAAGAATTGGAAGAGGACAGAGGCATAGTGGTCTGTTCGAGGGTACGCAGAGGAATAGCGGGATTCTTGATGCGGGAGTGGGAGCGGGACGAAGCAGCTTCGGCATGGACGGAAGCAGTTCCATCCTGGATGGCAGCTCGTTCCTGAGAAGTTCTCCAGCTGCCCCGAGAGGCTCGCTGCGGTCTCGATTCTTGGGAGCTCGAGGCTCGCGCGCGAACTGAGGAGATATCTTCTACGTGATGTGTGGAGCAGAGAGTGAGAGTGGTGTCTAGCAGTGCTGCACGTGTTCACGGTGTTCATGATTTTACGAAAAGCTTGCTCGCTAGATACACAAAAGCGTCAGAGTTTCGGTTTAGGCAGCGGGAACAGACAGTGTGTTAGCATTGACATCTCAATTGTATAATGATACCCATACCCTATTTCATCTTCTCGACTCCCAGTACGTCGTGAAAAGCCTCCCTGGGGACCTCGAATGCGCAACACCGAGCATCGTCCTTTGTCCTCATCGAGGCATGTACATCACACCTGTCCCTCTTCATAGCTTTGCACCGAAACGTTCGCCACAACCTTGGGTCAGCGGCCCATATCACGTCTCCGGCCGCGGACATTCACATATATGAGGCTGTTTGTTTGCACATCACAAAGCAACGTTGCATCTCGTAATCAGAATCAGCCACAGCCACCTTCACGTCACGAGAGGATACGACGGTCTCTCACCGGCCGCGGACATGTTATATGAGTGGAAGAACGCACCGAAATTTTGATGGTCACACGCGGATGTCTGATGTTAGAGCCCTGGAGGAGGCGATGCAAGGCTTCGCGCTTTCTACGACTAGACAGCTTGGTTTGTCTTGGTTTGTGTTGAGCACGCATTGCTGCGAGGTCGGAGATGTGGGTAGCAGGTCATCAGCATAGCAAGAGCGTCTCGATACCCGGCTCTGCTTTGTGTGATTTCGACTCATCGCGACCTTCTCAGGCTGGTGGAAAGTCTCCTTGAGAGTATACGTGTTACTACTCTGCGGTTGCGCGTCATACGGTATATGACGGACCTTGTTCGTGATACATCACTCTGTCGAACACAGCCCTGCCCAGGTGATGAGCTTGACACGTGCATGCGAGAAGTAATGGACGTAGAGGTAGATTGGAGAGGCGCACTCTGTACAAGACGACTTTTGGAGATGAGTGTGAAGAGGAGACTGTAAAGCATGCACACACGGCCTTCAAAGGAGATGCGCACGACTGAACTCGAACTCGAAAATGCCTCTAAGATTTCTGTACAAGGGGAGCCTAATGTGACAATTGCCAACCCAGCAGCGACTTGCTGCCATCTAACCCTCTCCAGCTGATGGTTCTCATACAAACAGTACCAAAGGAAATGTTGGCGTAGGAAGACGTGGTAGGGGTGTGGTTGGTATTTAGATGTTTTGTTAACGATGATTGGGATCATTCGTCGTCCGCGACGGGGGGACCTTTGGAAGCCGGTGGGCTCTGTACCATCATCCCCTTATACCCAGTGATCGGTTCCGAACCTTGTGACTATATAGCATATGATGTTAGTGTATGTACGCCAAGAGTGATATCATTCCACGCTCTGCATCTACGCACCTTCAAATACTCTTCTGTCGCTTCCTGCCACTCCTTGGTCATTGTACGCGGCCGTGCGGGATTGGCAAACATGCGGGTGATGGCGAAGACGACGCACGCAGCTCCAATGACCGCCATGGAGAGGAGTAAGACCTTACGGCCCTCATCCGGCGGGGCTGGTCGGCGCGGTCCATGTGGTCCGAAGGCAATGTAATACGCTACAGATGGCAGATTGTCAGCTTAGGGAGCCTGTAGGTGATTCTAAGATGGAACCCTCGAATGTCCCGCAAGACGTCTACCTCATCGCGATAACGAGGGCATACGTCATAAAGACACTCAGGGGGCCCAATGGCAGAATGGAGAACCCTACGCACCAGCCTTCTTCTCTTGCAAAGTCAATTCCTTCCAGTCGGTCTTCATGCGGTCACGGAGGGACATCCACAGATCGGCCTGCTCCTGGGGTGGCATGTCCTCCCATCGCTTCTCGATGTTGGCAAGGGTCGGGTTGGAGATGGCATGAGCCTTGCGGATCTGCTGCTGGTGAGCGCAGACTGCAGGCGCAACTCGAGAGACGCGGGCTGCGGGTCGTGTCGCGGACGATGGGATGATGGAAGCCGAACTCCTCGTGGCCCGGATGACGGAGGAGCGCAGCATGACGGGTGGTTGAGTGGAGAGTATCGCACAAATCGAAAAAGGAAAGGGTCGAGGTTCCCGTCGAGGGAACAAGCGCTGCCAATGGGTGGTGGTGCGGTGGGTGGTAGCTGGAGTGGAACAGGAGTAGTGAAGACGTTATGAGGTAAAAACCGAGCTTTGCCAAGGCAATGGCCTGACACGGGCGTGATTGGCCAGGAACAGCTCCCAGCTCCCAGCTCCCAGAAGCTCCAGCTTTTATCAACAGCTTCACTTTTCCGAGAACGAACTGTAGACAGCCATCTCTATCTCTAATCGGTTACATCCTGCCGCATTGTCTTTACAGCAATTGCTACCCTCGGTTCTCAACAGGCATAAGTGAAGACGTCATCATCGAACCGAAAGCCAAATTCCAGGGCATTGTTCCTCATCAGACGGTATATGCGCAGTAACATAACGTAGAGAAGGAGAAGCAAAGGGCAGAGAGCACAGCAAAGCACGTGGAAGGAGTTGTTCCATTGTGTATCTGCTGATAGAGCACGAATTTGCCGAGGTCAGCCCTACAGACCTAGCATCACAGCTTACGTCTGGAGCTTCTCAGACAGACACATAAAACTCTTAAAAGACGCCGTGGAACGCAGCGGTCATGCGGTAACGAAGACGTTGCTATGCCATAGCGCTAACACCCACTTAGCTTCCTCTCGGCCGCGGACTCCCCGTGTCACTCGAGCTCAGCACTCAGCGGCGGTGACTTTGCAGTGGCGTTGACTGTGCTGTTGCCAGTTGCACAGAGACTCGCACTCCCCGCGTGGTCCGACATCCTGCACTAATAACGCGTTGTCATCGAATGATCATGTTCTCGGAGACGGCCTAAAATTCGCTGGAATCTGCTTTGTCCAACAGCTGCATACCTCCCATAGCGTGGCGTGTTGAGGGATTATGGCAGACAAGACATGGTTATGACCGGCTCTAGGAGTATACTCCTGTCTTTGTCCAAAGGCGAGCTGGAGCCGCTTGTAGTCATCTGCATTGGTAACTTGCAAGGATCAGCTACGAGGCGCACGCCCTGGTAATGTTGGATGTGTCTTGTTGACAGAAAGAACGCGTCCAGAGGCGAAGACTCGAGAGTGTTTACCAATGGACTTCCGCAGTCTGAGTGCCAAAGTAATTCCGGTGTGCCTGTGATCTCGAGGCCTGCTCGGGCGATTTCGGCGCTCCGGTGCGCACTGCAGCACCGCGTCCGAGGTAGCAGTGCATTCCCAGGTATGAGGTGCAGTCCCGGCCGGGTGTGTGGGCGGCAGAAAAAGTATATCTACTGGAGGTTCCAGGCTGCGAAAGAGTTATCTCACAAAAAATAATTACACTGACGTCGCCGCTGATTCTGCAGAACCGGAGCTCAGACCCCGCCCCTCCTCATAAACCCCTCCATCGCCCAACAAACAGCCCACTTACAGCTTCCTTCATCAGCCCACCGCTTTTCTGTTTCTTCGCCCAAAGTCCCCTCACTCAACCCAATTGTGCTCATAAAGTACGCCTATCCCGAAGCTTTGCTGTCCTGCTAATCTCTGACATTTGCACTCTAGTCCACAGCACCAAAGTCACCATGGTTGTCAAGGTGAGCCGCCGGAATCTCACCCACAATTTCCACAGCCATTGACCAAGCTCCTTAGGTCGGAATCAACGGCTTCGGTCGTATCGGCAGAATCGTCTTTCGCAACGCGTAAGTATCCTGTCAGAACGCAGTGTAATGAGCTCCGAGTAGCTGATAACAGCCATAGCGTCGAGCACGATGATGTGAACATCGTTGCTGTCAACGACCCGTTCATCGAGCCCCACTACGCCGTAAGCATTCTTTCTCGCAACCTGATCATCCCTCGCCACAGACATTCCGAGGGCCTTGGTGATCCGCCAAGATGAGGCGCTTCTTCGAATGCGGGGCTAACGGAGTTGAACCAGGCATACATGCTCAAGTATGACAGCACACACGGACAGTTCAAGGGCGAGATCAAGGTCGATGGCAACAACCTCGTCATCAACGGCAAGACCGTCCGCTTCTACACAGAAAAGGACCCATCCAACATCCCCTGGAGCGAGACTGGCGCGTATTATGTCGTTGAGTCGACCGGCGTGTTCACAACCACCGACAAGGCGAAGGCCCACTTGAAAGGTGGCGCGAAGAAAGTCGTCATCTCGGCCCCGTCGTCTGATGCTCCCATGTTCGTCATGGGCGTCAATGAGAAGACCTACAAGTCCGACATCGAAGTGCTTTCAAACGCTTCTTGCACAACCAACTGCTTGGCTCCCCTCGCCAAGGTCCTCCACGACAAGTTCACCATCATCGAGGGTCTTATGACGACCATTCACTCCTACACTGCGACTCAAAAGGTCGTCGATGGCCCCTCCGGCAAGGACTGGCGTGGTGGCCGTACTGCCGCTCAGAACATTATCCCCAGCAGTACCGGTGCCGCTAAGGCTGTCGGCAAGGTCATTCCTGACCTGAATGGCAAACTCACTGGCATGTCCATGCGTGTGCCTACCGCAAACGTCTCCGTTGTCGACTTGACTGCTCGCATTGAGAAGGGCGCCTCCTACGACGAGATCAAGGATGCCATGAAGGAAGCCTCTGAGGGCGAACTGAAGGGTGCGTGTCAACGATTTCTCTGTCATATAGAATAAGTTATTGATTATTGTACAGGCATTCTCGGATATACTGAGGACGACATCGTCTCAACTGACTTGATCGGCGACAACCGCTCATCGGTCTTTGACGCCAAGGCAGGTATCTCCCTCAACAAGAACTTCGTCAAGCTCGTCTCCTGGTACGACAACGAGTGGGGTTACTCCCGCCGTGTGCTCGATCTCTTGGTTTACATTGCCAAGGTCGATGGTAACGCCTAGGAATCAGGACAGAGCCGCGGAACTCCAAAGCTGTAGCGAAATGTGGAAGGCAGCCGTGTCTGATTTTTATTCACATTCTACATGCTCCGTTAACTTCATGATTGAGTGTTACTCTATGCTATTGAGATGAAGGAGGAAGCAGGAAAAGGATAACAAGATCTTCTCTGTAGAAACGACCAATTGAGAATTACCTTCAGCTCTATGCTATCATGCTACTGTGACGCATATTCGAGTCGACCTCAAGGCGCTCGTCTCCCGTGACAAGTAGCATTCATAGTGGATGACCTACATCACGCCTGTAGGTAGATGATAGTCACATCTTTATTGACCAAGAGTCCGCTGGAAGTAGCTGTGCGATCGCCTAAGGAGTGGAGCAATTCCTTGCTGAAGAGACAGCTGGACTTTGTCGTTTTATGCTCATTCGACAATTTCTCATTCAACGGCACAAGAAATCTCTCGAATACAAAAGTCTTTTCAAGCACGCCCTGAAAGTTTCGACGGCTCTGTTTTACGTTCAACTTTCTTGATCGTTTACTTGTACCTTGATGAGGATGCTTTAGTACTATACGTACATCCAAAGAGATTCTACATGATCATTACGCAGTAAGGAACTTATCTTTCAAAAGGAATACTCCTTGCATGATCCGTTCAGAATCTCGCCGACATCGAGTGCGTGAAGGTTGTGGGTGAGGTTGGAAGTTGAGCGTGCTAACTTCTTCAGGCCTAGACCCTGGCTTAGTCATAACGATCGTGGGTTCAATCTAGTACTCTACTAACCGTGGACCTATCTTGCTTCCATCAAGGACCGATCAACAACGCTAAGCTTTGCATCTACGCTTCAGGAGACATTGGCGCTTTTGTAATTTTCCTAGCAATCCGGCTGAGATGTTTCTAGCAAGTGAAAATCCAAATCACGAGGTCAACAACAACCGTCTTCACGCAGCTTAGATCGACGTCTCAACCCAGTCCTTCCAAGGTTCCCAGCTTTTACCCAAAAGAATTCACATTCCTGAAGAAGCGATCCCAGTGCAGCTGACCTCTAACCGGAGGTCTGCAAAATACTCGTATCATTTACTGCACTGTTGACATACCTACCGCAAGCCGGTTTTGCGACAGCGTCAATTCCTTCCGAACGTTACGGTTCCTGTCTCGCTACGGACACACTTATCATGAATCATTGTTGACACGAGTAAGTCCTAGTCCGAAGTTCATTGCTCTTGGGTTTGCGCGCTGTCTGGCACGCATAATACCTAGGTATAGGCGTGTGTTCGCTCACGTGTTGCCCGGCCCCCGGCCTTTTCACCTGCGCTCCTGGGAAGTCGTTGTTTCAAGGTCTCCCACTTTTGTCGCTAAGTAGCTCTGTTTATACCCTCACCTCTTTCATGTCAAACTCCACGTACCTTTGTTCTGCAGAAACGACAGATCGGCTCTTGGGAGTTCTTGTAGCTAGGCTGCGGCGGCTTGTTAAGTAGCACCTCGAAGCTTGCTAATAACCTTCCTACAGGGAGGGAAATTTCATGGTGCTGACCGAGGCATCGTATTCAACGAACCGATATTCTAGCGGTATGGATCCCGCAGACGATTACATCATGGGCGAAGACTCTATAGTGGAAAGCACCGAAACGAACGGAAACTACGGACGAGACACGGTCGACCCTTCCTTGACCATTCTTCCTCGCGGTGTATCAGGACCATTCACGTCAAGGAAAGCACAGCTCCCGATCGTCGGCCATGGCGGATCGGCTGGACTCCGCTTATCTTCCAATCAGTCTTCGATCCCGGTCAGGCCTGGAGACTCCAGCGCAACCCACTCGGACGCTGGGTCTGAAGACATGGACTTCAGTATTTCCACAGTATCAAGCGTACAAGTACGAATACCGCCTCCGCCAAGGTTCTCTCCTCTCCCGTATGCTACCTCCAAAACTGGATTGGTGTATGATGCGCGCATGCGGCTTCACTCCGAACCTCTGACCATGACAATCAGAGAGGAGGAAATCCATCCAGAGGATCCACGCAGGATTCATGAAATCTTTCAGGAGATTCAACAAGCAGGTCTAGTACAGGGCCCCGAAGAAGACGAAGAAGATGCCAAAGAAGATCAGTGTTGGAGGATACAAGCGCGCCACGCAACGAAAGGAGAAGTCTGTCTCATCCATACGATAGAACATTACGACTTCATCGAATCTCTACAGGGTAAGTAATTGAACCATCACAGTCATGCACTTAATGTTATACTGATCAGAGTGCAGAAAAGTCGGATGAAGAACTCGCATTTCTCGGAGTCAAGCTTGACTCCATATATTTTCACAATAGCACGTTTGACTGTGCTAGACTCGCTGCAGGTGGAGCGATCGAAGCTTGCAGAGCCGTGGTCCGTGGTGATGTGAGAAATGCCATTGCTATAATCCGACCACCAGGGCACCATGCTGAATGCGACCAGCCCTCTGGGTTCTGCATATTCAACAACGTACCTATAGCTACGCGCGTTTGTCAGGGCGATTTCCCTGACATCTGTCGCAAAGTGCTGATTCTTGATTGGGACGTGCATCATGGAAACGGCATCCAGCACGCATTTTACCAAGATCCAAACGTCTTGTACGTCTCGTTACATGTTTACAAGAATGGCGAATTCTATCCAGGACTTGTTGATGGAAATCTGGATCATTGCGGCGAAGGACCAGGATTGGGCAAGAATGTCAACATTCCATGGTCCGAACACGGGATGGGCGACGCCGAGTATATATATGCCTTTCAAGAGGTGGTAGTTCCGATCGCCGCCGAATTTGACCCAGATTTGGTCATCATCTCGGCAGGCTTCGATGCCGCGGAAGGTGATGTATTAGGAGGTTGCCACGTTACACCAGCTTGCTATGCGCATATGACCCACATGCTTATGCGCCTTGCTAAGGGTAAACTAACGGTGTGTCTCGAAGGTGGATACAATCTTCGCTCCATTGCACGCTCGGCCCTTGCCGTCACCCGGACCCTGATGCTGCAACCTCCTGATCGTCTAGCCGCAGATCTAAAAGAGCCTAAGCTCAGCGCTATTCAGGTTGTTGAGCAAGTCAAGCGCCAGCATTCTAAATACTGGAAGTGCATGTATCCAAAACTACCAGACCGAAAGGATACGGGTTTCGAAAGCAAGATGCGCCTTCACGACGTCATTCGGGAATGGCAAAGCAAGACTTTTTCAGAGACACACCAGATGATGCCTTTGACAATAAAAAGGTCTGGAATTGCGCAGACGTTTGAACACAATGTGATCGCGACGTAGGTTTCCTCCCTTGTATATTTCTGTGGGACGACACTAACTTGCCAAGCCCGCATTTCATGGATGCACATCCATTACTCGTCATCTTTCACGATCCTCCCGGAGTCATGAACAGGGCTGACCCTATCACTGGGCGTGTTGAACTTCACAACATATGGCTAGTGAGTGCTTACAGTCACGTGCTGTATATCCGCTGACGATGGACACAAGACTGATGCTTCAAAGAGCTACATTGAGTGGGCCATACAAGATGGGTTTCAGGTCATTGACGTGAACATTCCAAAGGTGGTTGATTTTGAAGACGTGAGTAAAGAAGCCTCAGAAGATTACGGTCACAAGTTTAACACTATCAGGACAAGGGGGACTTCGCGAGATCAGATGATCCCGAGCTTCGTGGGACACTGACCCGAAACCTTGCAAACTACATCTGGGAGAACTACATTGAGTGAGTGTCTTTGTAGTAGAATTACATGTTCCACGTTTGCTGATGTCATCGAAGGCCCAACGACGCAACTCAAGTCTACCTCATGGGCATTGGAGCCGCCTATCTTGGACTTGTGGATCTTCTCAGTCTTAATGGTGAGATCGCTCCATCTATGATTACAATACAATATGCTCACGTATCACCAGAGAACACAACGGTCGAAGGAACCGGTGTCGAGCACCTGATTGGATTCGTCTCGGAAACTCCAGTGCACTCTATCAAGCGCACAACCGATGACTCGATCGCCAACTGGTTTTTTGCGGTACGTTATATGTGGAGGGTGGCTTGACTTGCGTAACGTGTAGCTAATCTAAACAAGCATTCCCATATTTTCGTGGCTAACAGCCATAACGCGTGGAGTCCAGAACGACGAAGAAAGCCGCGGCGAAAGTATGGACAACTGGTAAGGTCGGACTATGACGACTTGAACCAAATGATGGAATCTCATCGACCGGAGATTCAAGAATTACTGCAGCAGAAGAGGAAAGATAACGAGGAAGAGAGAAAAGCCTCGCGACTTGATGACGAGGAACAACAAGGCCTAAGAAGTCCTCCCCTGCCCATGAACACTCCCGCTCAGAGGCTGAACAATGGAAATGGGCGAACGGCGCGAGCATCAACACCAACAAGTCCTAGATTGCCACAGATGGGGTAAGGCACTACTAAACTTAATTTTTGATTTCAACTGTCACTAACCTCGTACCGCGCTGATCATAGGTACTTCACAGTTCCCAGCCCGCGCTCTCCTAGGCCCGCAAGTCCTAAGAAACGAGCCTTCTAGTAGGATGGTTCGTTGTGGCCTAGGATGAGTTGTATACATTATCAGAATTCCTGCATAGCGCGGCGCGTTGTTTTATGGCTTGTCAATTCAGCTTTGTATGCATACGGCGGGATGGCCAATCTACAAATGAAAGAGAACGAAACCCCTAATCGTTGGAACTACTGCGTTGGAAAATCGATACCCTGATAAGCCTCTGGACTTCATGAATATGGTCTGAACGTGAGCCATGAATCTCGCATTCCCATACAAAAGGAGTTCGGCCTGACTAGGACGTGGCGTCGGGGATCCATTGTGGAGCCGCTTTGGGTAATTGTTCGAAATAGGTTCCGCGGCCAAGGCTTAGGATCCGACGGCTGCTTCGGTCTGAGCTCGCAGGGCTGAATCACTCATTCAGGGCCTAGCGAATGCTAATCTCCGTTGGAATGATCTGGACACTGGAAGCAGGCTATAAATGTACCATTGTGGTTTCGAGTCATTCTGTGGACCGTACAGCGTCTTGTCACCTCCGATGAGAATGAGCAGGGGCTTTGACTCAGTTACGAAATGAGTAAAAAGGGTTATTGCGCCGCTTCTACTTTGTTTTAGAAAGATAAAGCAGCGTTCATTCGTTGTAGGGTCCTTGTAAAGCTTTAAAATAACTGTTACTTTACGCATGAATGATCTGTTGTTAGCGTAGGAGTCTCATCGGACGTGACAAGACGCTGTACAGCTGCACTTTAGAGTAGATGTATCGCATGTCAAAGCGCAACGAAGTCAGCCCCACAGAGGTTGTTAGAACATTTTGACTCCTTTGACTTCCTTGTAACCGTCAAGACGCGAAATATCGCTTGATGCATCGGTGGTACGTAGCAACCAAAAGCTAGACGCTAGATGCGTGCGACGCCTTACACATTGAATACACTGCCACAGACTCTTATTACAAACATATCATCCGTATTTGATGGCGCATTCGATAAGACTGTCGTGTTTGTGGATTTATAATGATAGAGCCCTATATTCCCTTTCTCTATACTAACAATGATTCCCATTGAGTAAGTAAACGCCAAGAAATAGTCTTATACCTCATGCAACGCTCCCTCTAGCTACCTCCAGCGAAACTCCATATGCTCAATCTCCTATCACCTAAGCGTCTTTGAAACGTCAGCCTTGAATAGCATTGTTAATGTTAGAGAGACACACGATCGCACAGCTGCTGCCCCAACCAGTTAAAGATGGACCAGTTGCAGCATTGTGCCACCGCCCTTCTCCAAGCTTTCGCTTTGCTTTGCCAGACTACGAACACAGCACATCGTCGCACACACTCCTAATGAGCATTCCGTTCCTATGCTAAATGGGGCAATCAACGGAGAGCCTAGGGAAAAAACCGACTGCCTCACAAAAGAGGCTCCATGTGCCGAACATCAAACTTCAGCCGCAAAAGCCTCTTCTGCAAGCCCAGCATGGCTAAAGAACGTTGAAGATGGGACTCTTAACGCTCTAATTAGCGGACCGCTGTGAGCTAAGCTCTGCTAGGATTGCTGCCCTACTTCCCACACGGTGGCCGAGCTGGGACCTCATGGTATCCTCGAACCGAAGGACGATGGCAACAGCAGGTTTTGGGGTGGTACTTATCATTAGACGAGCCTTGTCCCCCCTCCTGTTTGTTCTTGCTCAACCTGTTGGACATTTCCTTCTTCACATTTCTTGCAACCTTTTCCTTGAGTTTTCTCGTGCCGTCCGAGATTGGAGTGTAATACATCGATTCGAACAAAAGCCAACTCGTCTCTCCCTTTGCGTAAAAATTAGCCCACTATGCTGTCTGCAACAAGGCTAGCCGTTCTCCTCTCCATCGGACAGTTGCTCGCGACGGCATCTGCCCAGACCGCGACCGGAACCCAGGCTCAAGCCGTTACCACTACCGTTGCAACAGGAACAGTCACTTCAGCACCAACCGCCACTGGGACTAGCCCGAGTTCTTCAAGAGAACCGATGGTACACACAGTGTTCGTCGGAAACGGTGGCTTCAGTTTCGATCCGGACGAGCTTACAGGTGTCTTGGTCGGAGATACAGTGACCTTGTAAGCTCTCAGATGCCATCCTATCGTCCTTCAGCTAACATAGTGTCAGCGAGTTCTTTCCTCCAGATCACTCAGTGGCCAGATCAGAGTTCGGCAAGGCATGTATACCCTATGAGTACACTGGTCGAGACAAGACAGGCTTCTGGTCCGGCGTGAAGTATCTCGACAACCCCGAGAACGTACGTCTTCCCTCTTCAGATGACCTGTAGGAGAGCTTTGCTGACATGCCTTCAAGCCCATAGCCTGGAATCTCACCATCAACTCGACAGAGCCCATCTTTTACTACTGCACAGCGTCGGGTTCTTGCATCGACCACCAAATGGTCGGCGTCATCAACCCCAACACGACGCAAACATTGGACAAGCAGAAAGATTACGCCAAACACGCAGACTACATGGTCGCTCCTGGAGAAAAAATCCCTGGCGAAGGGACTTCCACACTCTCCGGCCCGACAGGAGCAGCAACAGCATCCAGCGCACCATCATCATCAAATCGTCCTCACGGGCTATCCGGAGGAGCCATTGCAGGGATCGTCGTCGGTGGTGTCGCGTTCCTCGCCATCTGTGCCGCGTTGTTCTTCTTCATCGGGCGCACGAAATCACTCAAGGAAGTTATGAACCGCAACGACGCGACCGTGAAGACGACGCCGGGACCTGACAACAGCTACGGACCCCCAGGATCACCTGGATATCCAGGATCCCCGTTCAGCCCGAGCCAGGCTGAGTTTGGTGCTCTGCCGAGATACTCGCAGCACCATGCTACGGATAGTCACCCCTCGGGGTGGGCGAGCCCACAGATGGATCCGTCGCGCATGTCGCAGATGACGCAGATGACGCAGCCGCAGTAAGTGTATTCTTGTGTGCAAAGTGTTATGGCAATGCTAATATTCCAACAGCATGCCGGACGTCAAGTATGCGCATAGTCAGGTAGCGCCTGCGGAGATGGCAAGTCCCGAACCTGCGCAGCAGAGCTTTACCGCGGAGCTGGAGGCGCCGATAAAGAATTCTCGGTAGAATGATGACGGTCAAGGATAGGGTGGAAGGGAGGGATCGTGAGGAGGTGTGCTGTGAAGTGGAACAATTCGGTCGTTACAATATGTGTCCTATGGATCGATTTCGATGCCCATCCTCTCGTCCTTTCTTTCTGTACATTCTTAGGACCCTCTTAGACATAATGTAATTAAGAAGACAAGTATATCAGTAAAAGTTTCAGCTTCGACTTATTCATCATACGAACAGCCAATACTAGTTGACCACAGGAGTCTTTTCAACACGTGGAGGCAGTATACGTACCACTGTGGTAGGGTCTAACAACGATGAAGCCTTTTAGCTCCTAAGTGATTTCTATGACTCAACAAATGCGCGCTCCTCGTAGGATAATATACGTAAGGCCGTTGAATCCCGGCGCTTTTAGGTGGCGAAGATTACCTGGGTCCTGAGCTAAGAGATGCAGGTGACTAACTGAAGACTACCTCATCTAGAGCGCAATTACCCAGCTTCCCCATCGCGCTCAATTGGGTAGGGAGAAAATCCCAGGTTTGTGAGAACGATGATCTCTGCGAGGCTCGGTGTGACATGTTCAAACGGGGTATCCTCGGGCAAGGGACCACAGCACGTGACTTCGAGGCTGGCAACTCCACCGTCTGACCAGAGCCAATTGACTCTAGAGCTTCGCCCACGGGCACGCAACACAGGACGGCGCCTCACAGCGTCCAGACTCTGTCGCGAGACGTGCTGCGCGGCGCCCTCACGCACTTTGGCTCGCCTTCTCCAGGCCACTTTTTTCTGCTCAACCATGTCCAAGAACGGCTGCGACGGCGTGATCGCTAGCGCAGCAGGTACGACAGAGTAGACGCTGCGCAACCGTCCCAGCGCTGCGATAGATAGATAGGCCGCAATGCTCACTTCGTCACCGACCATTTCTGCGCCTGCGTCGCCGTCGACATTCCACTCGCACGCCCGTCATCCGTACCATGCCTCGAGACGGACCTCGTCCAGCGCACACTCACCATTTTCTCCACAGGTGAGCGGCGCATCGCAGCGGCGCACGACGATCACGCAATCCCCGACCACGACCTTCACGCGGTCCCCTCAGATCAGAAGGAGAGAATACGCAGACGCCGGCACCCAGTATACCCCGCCCGGCTACCCTCCCACGTACCGTTCACCCTCGCAGGCGCCCACAAATCCGATCCCGCCAGCGACCCTCGCCCCAACGCACACCGCGCGCGAAGAGCAGGGGGACACCTCTGCTCCAGCAGTCGCCACGGAGCCCCCCGAGCCTACGCTGCGGATCGACCCGCAGCCTGTCCCGCCGCCTCAGCAGACGCGGCCGACTCGAAGATCGTCAAGGGAGGTGCGGCAGAGCGATGGAGAACAAGATGCGACGTCGGGACAGGCAGGTCAAGCTGACCCAGAGCAAGCGTCGTCAGCTAAACGGCCGCGACCGCAGGACCCTAGCGTCAAGGTGATGCCGCTGAAGTACGAGACTTGCGATGCGAAATTTCTGGGGGTACTGATCTCGGACATGCTCATGGAGCTTGTGCGCCTCAACGACGGATTCCCGCTTCGTGACGGGCAGCTTACGCGGTTCCATTCCAGGTAGCTCTCCTCTGCTCCATCGACTCTTTAGTACTGATCACCTCTTCAGGGCTCCGCCTGGGATCTCGGTCCGCGACTACCTTACCCGCCTAATAGTACATGCCACGCTTTCACCACCCATACTCCTCTCCATGGTGTTTTACGTGGACAAGCTGTGCACCATGTATCCGGCTTTCACCATTAGCAGCCTCACAGTGCACCGTTTCCTGATCACCGCGGCCACGGTAGCCGCGAAGGGGCTTAGTGACAGCTTTTGGACAAATAGTCTATACGCAAGAGTAGGAGGTGTGAGCCTCAGAGAGTTGGCCCTGCTTGAACTTGAATTTTTAAGAAGGCTGGAATGGCGCATAGTTCCGAAACCGGAGACGTTGGTTGACTACTACAAAGGTCTCGTAGAAAGGGGGGAAGGATACACCCTGGAAACAGAGCCGGAACCCTCGATATCGACCGAGCCAACCTCACAGGAACAACGCACTGCTCACGGATCCTCTGGACAACTCAGTGCAGAGACTTCAAGTAATGCATAGTATAGGCAAGGTCATTGGTGATAGACACCGTCTTAGAGTCATTCCACTATTCGCAATCTTGCATCATTCGCAGTGCCCGCCCACCATATGGCAAGTCTACCACGAGACTGTCAAGCGACTTCCCGGATCGCCACAAACAATGAGAACAAAAACAGGCTTAAACTGACCCTGTTCTACCACTTAAATTTTGCTTCAATAGGTATACCAGCTGAGCGAAAATTCGCTTGACAGCCCTGTGGTATTGAGCGGCGATATACTTCGCTGGAAAGCCCAACAAGAGTATAGAAGGGTTCAAGTCCGCCAATCCTGTCACCACCACTCTAGATCTTACAGTGTCGAAAACTGTGCAGGAATGGGCGTGCTCGATCACATGGACAGCTGTCGACCAAAATCCATCCGTATCAATGGGAGGTGGCCCTCGATGCAGTATCTGGGCCGTGTCGGCGCTTTGACCTAGCTTGCTGCAAAGATGAGCTGTCAAGTTTGGTTATCAGAGAAAAAAGGCACAGATATGGGCTCAAGATATGGTGTGCGAATCGGACTGAAGACGTCACACCACCGGACAGAGCGAAGGCTCTTAAGGGAACATGGGCATGCATGATACAAGCATTGCAACGAACGGGTCGGGCCATGCGGTAATCAGCCGTTTGGTCGGTCTGGCACACCGTCCTCAACAACCTGTCTGGCGATCTATCAGACTGCTATACGAAGGACCTGGTTTTTATCGAGGAATACTTAATACTAATCTAGCCTCCACCTAGAAGGCTTTATCAGGCTTTGTTCAACCTTACAGTAGTGCCTATACAGCACATAAAAATGTTCAACGAAGGTACCTAGGATATTCCTCATAAAAAAACCAGCTCCTTCATATGAAAACGCTGCCGACGCTGCAGGCTCAGGGCGCAGGGGAGAGGCTGCTGATGCATGCATGTGTAGCTATCACGCAGGACGGTCTCAAAGTGGAATGCCGACGTGATCGGACGCCTGTTCCTAGCACGTAGATAGTGGACGAATGGAGTGGAAATTGAACTCACTAGATGTATTAAATGGCCGAACAGCCAACGTGGACCAATGATGCTTTTCCTCCTCACCAAAACCCCTGCACGCAACTCCGAATGCGCACGTCGTTCATGAGAGAGCAAGGCTAGGCCTCTCCGCAATTCCATGGCTGTTCTCTGCAGCTTTCGAGAGTCGCCGCCGGGAGCCTTGCAGCGCGCCGGTAGCGATCGCAGGCTGAGGACAAGACATAATGCCCGGGGCTCTGCTACTGCTCAAGCCATACCGACTGAAACACCGCTGACCGTCCCTTCTCCACCCCCACGAACGCTCAGCGTTAATTGCTCTTACCCAACGGCGCGCTCACCAGTCGTGTGAGCTCACGCCCTGTGGAAGGGAGGCCGCTCAATCCGCCGGAGACGCCGCTCAACTCCAAGCAAACGCGCTTCCCCACGCTTTGTGAAGGCCGCGGCTCCAGCGCGAGTATCATGAAAGTAAGTCGCCGCGCTATTCCACTTGACTAGACACCAGCCGGTCACGAGCATGTCTCACTGCTGAGGCAGCTTTACATTAGAGCTGTAGCTCGTCCGGACGGCTTGTGTCCTGGCCTAGAGGTCCGCGTGCTAACATGGAAAGCACCAGCGCATGCCTGCCCACTTACTGCCACAAGCGTTATGCTGAAGACATGAAGTCGGACATAGGAAGGTGGGAGATCAGCCAGCGCCAGTTTGATGCAGCCTGGGGACGTCTACCTGAGGTACCTTCACCTTTCGCGCCGCGCGCTCAAGACCAGCGACTGATGGCCTCTCGACAACAGGCACCGTTCCCACCAGTCCCCAAGACACGGACCAGCCCCATAGTTACCCGCACGAAGGTCGCGAGGCATGGCTCCACGCCCCACCAGCAACGGCCGTCGTCTAGCGGAGGAGAGCAGTTCATGCTGCCCCTCCGGACGTTTGCGCCGCCGAGGAGAGCAGATTCCTACTCGCACCCCCCAATGCCGCTGCAGGAGTTCCGTAGCTCCAGACGATGGCCTCCAAACGGTTACAGGCAGGATGATGCGCTCAGCGCGAAGGTTGCCGAGGACCTGATCTGCTCGGGAGCATCCACGTTCAAAGGGTATTGGGACAACATTGAGCACGCGCCAGCCGGCTACGTTCGATTCTACGCCGTCATGGAGAGCGAGCACCTTGGGAGGACGGATCGTGCATCTTTCAAACCCAATGCTTATCGCGACATCTCGCTGAACGTAACCGGGACTGCCGAAAGTGAATTTCCGTGGTTATCGCTGGAACAGCCTGGGATGGCTTATGCTTTTGGGAAGAGTGCCGGGACCACCACGCTGAATTATTGGGTCAGCAAATGGGGCAGCGGGACCCCACCAACGAAGTTTGCAGGAAACACCAGGCCGCGGAAGTTGAAGCTGCTGCAGATTCTGGACCGATTGCAGCAGCTAGAGAGCGGGCTCGAAGATGTCAGTAAACGTTCCTGTCGTCAAGTGACTAAGTGCAAGTAATCTAACATTCGGTGTTTTAGGACCCTGATGAACTATACCGGTACCTATATAGTACATTGATCGAGGATCCGGAACGCTACAGTGACAAGCCTCATTTTGGCATCGACCAGCAAATTGCGGATCTGATCGAGGTTCTGACAAACGCAAACTGGATAGACTTCTCCAGTCCCAAAAACCAAGTCGTTGCCAAGTTCTTTGACTCTCCGGACCTACCCAAAAAGCAGAATTTCTTCCACCAGCTTCTCCTTTCAGTCGAACTTCATTTGCGTATCCAGTCCAGCGATTTCACAGACAAGGCTAAGCGCAAGCTCATCCAACAGCTTCCTCCCACTATCGCTTGGAATCTGGCTCTTGCCCAGCGGTGGCTGGAACACATGAGCATCACAAAGTCCAGGACATCTTCAAGTCAGAGCACTTTTAGTTTCGACCTCATAACGAAAAAGAGACAGAAGGAGGCTCTCCAAGAGTTTGCAGAAACTCTGAAGTGGCCCAATATGGATGAGATAGAATACGTCCTGGACGAGACTGACCAGGCCGAAAAGGCTCTTGAAGATCGTTCTGCGGATGCCATGTCATGGTTTTCTGGTACGTAATCTGCGCTGCATATTACAGACGGACTAGCACCTGGTCACAAAGCAACACCAATAATGCTCCTTGAATTCTGTAAACCTTCCCTCGAGAGCCTTCCACTAACTTCGTACTCTTGCCTTTTAGGTATCATACTACCTGGACGGACGTTGCCTTGGCTCATCATGAACAGCCTCATCGATTGTGACAGAGATACCGGAGAAGCTCTCAAATATCTCACTCACATGCAGCCAGCAGCAGGATTCCAATACCGGGCCAATACATACTGGTCTTTCCAATGCATTGTCGGGAAAGTTTTAGGTGCATCACGAGGCGTGAAACAAGTGGCGGGGTGGATTGGACCCTGCATTTATACCCCTGATCTGAAGCGGACGGAATGCGTGCGAGTCAGACAATATGAATCACAGGACCCCAGATTAACGCCTAAAGATGTCGAGACCATGGACGTTAGGACACATCCACTCGGCACGATCGAGACGGAATACCCTGTGGATGATTACGAAGTGCCGATGCCGGATACCGAAGAAGTCACGGATCTAATACGGATAGAGAAGCTCAGCTTCGTGCCGACCAAAGAACAACCGTCTACTCGGCAAGGTTCCGGAGCGCCACTGCTTTTCGACGCTGCCATCTACTTCGCTTGTGGAGGTGAGAGCTGGCCAATGAAACTGAGATATGACGTTAATTTCATCAACGCGTTTCCTTGCCATCAAGGTCCACATGGTAATTAGCCACTCTGGTTGCTGTGTAGTCTGCGACTAACGCGAGGCAGTTCTGTTCTATGACTTCCAATACAAAGCTATCAAGATAGATGACGGTCTTGTGGACATTCATGACTGGGGACGCCAATCAGGTCGCACATCTCGTCCACCATCTATCCGCTCATCCCCGGCGTCGAAGAAGTCCATGGCCCTCACCGCGGCAGCCAACGAGCTTGCACACATGCAGGTCACAAAGGTGCTCGCGATTGAGGCCTTGGGCGTGAGTGACAACGAAGTATTCGCACGAGCCTGGTGTGCGCACAACGGTCACAGTGCCATCGTAGCCAATATCAAGGAGACGTGCATGGCATGCGCGATCCGTGAAGCATATGCAGCATGCGTATCGGTGGTGATCTTCACAGAAGGAGGCAAAGATACGGAGAAGGATGAGGGCGTTTATGACGGCCGGCGTTAATGGTGTCGTTGAGGAGGATATGCCATATTATTTCAACATGCTACGGGGCGATGGTAGGGGGGGCAGGCGTTCTCTATCCTCACTGCTAGTGAGTTTGGTGCTACATCATACTGGAGTTTCTATTCATGGCCGGAGAAGGCTAGAAGCATCTTGCTTGAGCAAGCTGGGGTCGTTGGCACACTCTTGACCTCGACGTGGGTACCCCCCAGGTACAGGCTGGGTACTTGGGTGCGGACAGGTCCGGCGTTTGGGTAGGCCGGGATAGGACACTGGGTGCTCGGAATTGGATGAGCGGATCAGCTGGGTATGATATAGCGATGATAACGGAACTATGCGACACGAATGTACGAGTAAAGACTTTCAATATCTGGTCACCTCAGGCTTCTGATGCCGGTCACGTGTCACGCTTCTGCTACCTTCACTAGATATCAAGGGAGACGGTTTTGCAAACGGTCATGAATGTGATTGATACGTTTGCTTGGACGTGTCTTGTTTGCTTTGGAGCCCTGTTCAGGAACAAAATACTCGGCGCGGGAAACTGCGTACCGAAGTTGCCCCAGGTATTCGGTGGTGGGTTGGCAGCTGCAGGGATCTCTGCCCTTGTGATGACATGCGACAGACTGCATCTTTGAAGGTTGCGCTCGACGCCAACGCTGACAGCCGTCTTCACAGTTCACCAAGCCTCCATGGCGCAGATTACATGATTGGCTGGCACTCTTGCTGAATGACGGATACCTCGAATGCTAGCTCCGGCAGCTGTCGACATTCCCGCGCTGTGTAACAAGATACACAACCAACGCATCTGTAGCCCACCGGACCCTGATATTCTACGCTGAGGCTACGATCGACTTCTCCATTCCACGAACCTTCTCGCCGGTGTTGAAGCCTCAGCCTTCACGCCTCGAACAATGGGCCGATCATCGATGCCACCCGCGCTCGTTGAGCTGGCGAATCCAACCTCCCCCGAAGCACAAGTAGCAGCGTTGCGGAACCTCAAGAACGAGATAGTGGGTCATGACCAGCGGAAGGAGCTGGCGGTCCGGCATGGCGTGGTCAAGCCGCTCACGGGCATCCTGAGGACCGAGGCCAGGAAAGGCGGCAAGAGACGGAGATGGGCCAATGGCAATAGCAGTGCCGCAAGAGAAGGCGAGCGGGCGACGGAGTGGGGAACAGAGGAGGAGCTGCGGTTCCAGGCGACGCTGGTGGTGGGAAGTCTGGCGAACGGTGAGGCTGCCCGGAGACAGAAGGGCCAGGTCCGACTATGATTGAAATTCAGCTGACTCGCAATTACCAGGCGGACCAGCCTTCATCGCGCCGTTGCTCGCAGGAGACGTTCTCTCTCCGCTGGTCGAAACCCTATCGCCTTCCGAGGTCCCCTCAAAACTGCTCGTGGCTACCCTGCGCACCCTAAACCAAATCGCCGACGCCGTCACGCAAGAAGGGCCATGGAAAGATGCAGCCGACGGGCCTCTGAGATCGACGCTCTCGAGCACCGTGTATGGGATAATGTATGCGAGGCCAGTCGTGGAGAGTCTGGCGGAAATCCTTGCCCAGGAGACGCGCTCGGCGACAGCACATCAGCAGATATCGTTAGCTGCAAAATTAATAGCAAAGACATGCCAGGAAGAAAGCCAGAAAAAGCTGCTTCTAGATGCAGGTATATTGGACTTGCTCGCGACCAAGCTGGCAGCCATTGCTTCGGTGGATGCGCAAGCGCTGAGGATGGAACCTCGACAGCCGTCGCGAGAGGAGCTGCCTGCCATGTATCTCCCTGACATCATTGAAGCTATAGCAGCCTTCGTCGAACGCTCAAACTACAATGCCGCTCGCTTCATCTACTCGCAACCCATACAACAACTCTTTGGCGCCTCAAAAGAGGATGGCTACGCATACCAAGCCACGCCGTGGGAGAAGCTTACGCCCCGGCTCCAGACCATCCAGAACAAGTCGGATGCGTACGCAAAGTCTTGGCCCGCTCTCGGTTCATTCTCGACGCTTGGGACGGTCGAAGGTTACAACAGGCTTGACGCGCTGCAGACGACAAGTCGCACAGTCATAACAGACGAGCCTGAAAATGCCCTTTTCATATGGCTTATGTTTGTAGCTCGACGGAACGAGGGCCGGACCCGTCTGTCAGCATGCTGGCTTCTGGCGTTACTCAAGATATTTGGAGACAAGTGGCCGCTCAATGACCCTTCCAAGACGACGCGCGACCGCCACTTCTCGTATCTGATCATCCCTCTTGTTATCAAGATGATTGACGAGGCTAACGAGACCTCGGACTACGCACGGCGTAATGCACCCATGACCCCTCAGGCAAGAGAAGAGTGCAGGTTCCTGCTGGCGCGCTCTCCGCTCGTGCTAGCTGCATTGGTAGGAAACAACAAGACCTTGCAAAACGCAGCAGTCGACGCAAGAGTCCTCCTTACCCTCGTTCAAATCTTAAAGAAGTCGTTCGATCCGGTCACGACTTCTTCGAAACCCCTTTGGTCGCCTAGGCCGGCTAGCAACAACAGACCCGATCCAACGGTAGATCAGCCATCGTCGACACTGGGTTCGCCGGGATTCAGTGCAGAGATTATACATGGATTCAGATGCCGCGAAAGCGCACTGCTAGCCCTTGCTGCCATGGCAGATACTCAAGATCATCTTCGGAAGCTCGTTATTGAGATTGGCGCTGCGACTTACATTCTGGATTCGCTTGTCCCCTATTCTGAACAGACCAAGGATCTCTCCCCTTCTACACCCCATGACGCCAGTGCTAGTTCAAGAATGGGCAATCCGGTACCAGTCCTTGTTGCCGCCTGCAAGGTCACAAGATCACTTTCGAGGTCGGTCAGTGTGCTCCGTACGAGTCTGATAGACCATGGGATCGCACAGCCCTCATTTGATCTCTTGACGCATCCGAACGTTAGAGTGCAAATAGCGGCTACTGAGGTCATCACGAACTTGGTTCTGGAGGTTTCTCCTATGCGTACCGTAAGTGGCTCGTCATCATCGTTCTGTTGGGTCTGTTGGGTCTATTTTGTGCCTACCGGCCGCTCTACCTATTCTGAAAGCGACATGTGCTCGAGTTGCAGAAGAAAGTGGAATTTAGCTGTGCGGCACGTATGTATCGCATCAAGCTACCTGATTCGTAAACTCCACGAGTTTGTCCGAGTACATCTGCTAATGACGCGCACAGGAGATTATGGAGGCCGGTGCTCTCAAGACCCTATGCGAGCATTGTCGCTCTGCAAACTTCGACCTTCGCTTCAGCAGTCTGTGGGCGCTAAAGCATCTCTGCTTGGGTATTTCAACCACAACGAAGATTCAATGTCTCGAGGAGCTGGGCGTTGGTTGGCTGGTCCAAACCCTGAACGGTGAGCCCGGGAAGGGCTCTACCTCAACTCCTCTTGGCATGGGTACACCAAATGCTGCAGGCGAGCAAGTTGACATCCTCAACGCTGTCGACGATCCCCACATGGACGTTGACGAGGAGGCATCGTCCCCCGATGACGAAGACACCATGACCGACAGCATAGCTTCGATGCGGCGGCACCAGCACCACGGGTCGCGGTATACCAGCGCCACAAACATCCGTGACCGGCTGCAGCAGATCAAAAACGATGAGCAGGATCAGCGGCTCAACAGCGAGCGCGACGACATTCGCATGCAAGAGCAAGCCCTCGATTTCCTGCGCAACTTCACAGCCGAAGAAAAAGCCTCTGGCGAGATGATCGACCACCTGCTAAAGTCCTTCGGCCACAGCCGCTTCTTCGAGCTCCTCGACGCCAAGCTCCGACCAAAAGGAGCCAGCGCAATCCCCGGCCCATCGCAGCCACGCGCCACGGGCATCAGAGCCGGAGACGCCCCAAACTACTGGAGCAACCTAAACACGACGCGCGAAGGCGGCAACTGGGCCAGCTACCCGCCCACGGAGCTCATCGCCAGCACGCTCTGGATCCTCGTCCATCTCGCCAACGGCCGGCCGCAGCACCGCTCCCTCCTCATCTCGCAGTCTCAGCTCATGCAGCACGTGCTGCCCTTGCTCTCGCACCCGCGGCGCGACGTGCGGCTCCCCTGCGCCTGGTTCATCAACAACCTGACGTGGGTCGAGGACCACGGCGACGAGCCGGCCAGCCGAGAGCGCGCGCAGAGTCTCCGGCAGCTGGGGTTCGAAGAGGGCGCTAGACTGTTGGGCAGAGATACGGATTTGGATATCAGAGAGCGCGCGAAGACGGCTGTTGAGCAGATGGGGAAGTTGCTGGGCGATGGCGGGAGGAGTACGGGGTATCAGAGTCCGGCTGGGTTCGGGGAGCAGGGCGGTGCCGGGGGTGCGGGTGGTGGGGGAGGGGTGAGTGGGCTTGGGAGGGTGGGGAGTGGGTTGGGGAGTTTGCATACGCATCGGGCTTGGGGGAGGGATGCGGGGGTTTAGGTGGGAGAAGTGTGGTGAGCATGGCGACGGCTGAGTAGAGGAGCTACAGTCCATGATTATTTTTTGTGCCCGCATCATTGGCGGTCGGCGTATGCTTATGCAGGGCCAGGACAGGACTTGGGGGTTGTAACAAGACTGTAACAAGTACAAGTACAAGTACAAGCAATGGCAAGAACATTCATTCATTCATTCATCACAGCATGTCCAAACACGTAACAAGAAGACAGGGAGATCTACCACTCAATCAGATACACGTCAACGACCAATCCTTCCACTTGCCTTGACTCGACCACTTAGAATACCTCCAGCGTCTCCACATCCCGAAACTCAAACCTGGACTCGGACTTGGACTCGGACTTATTAGATTACCCCTGTGCAGCCTCTTCCAGGCCATCGTCATCAAGCCTACCTACTTAGTACTGACAATCTACGTAAACTTTTTGTCTCCCCATGCCAGACACATCAACATGCATTATAGGAACCTCGCAAATCGGCGTCGGCCACAGTATGCGTCAATCTCCAGGAACTGGGGCCAAATGTCAGTGTCCATAGTATGCTATGCTATGCTGCTCAAGGCGATATCAGCGTCTCAACGTGCGTCTCAGCGTCTGTGCGTCTGCAAACTCGGACTCGAACTCCCCCTGGTCTGTTTCTTGCAGATTGGCGTGGTCGAGACCACTGATCTTTTACGTGTACTTCACTCTTACTATCCCAGACACGATCCACGTCGTATGATGCTTTACGCGCTGTTGTTAATTGCTATTCCTTGAGAGCATAGTAGTAGTCGTAATATGAACAACCCTTCATCCCACACGATCCTCATATCAAGCTCAGGAATGCAAATCAAGACAACAGCACAGACTTCATCAAATCACGATGCAAAGAAGCTTAGAAGCAACAAGGAAAACGGAGATCTTTGCATGCAAGATGGAGATAAGATTACACAGGAAGCCATGCCGCCTCTCAAGTACACCCGCCAGCTTTTCGATCAGCCCCCCAAAAGTCCCATATTAAGGGGGAATGGTGGATATTTTTGTACAGAAGATTGGGAAGCCAAAAAACTGACGGTTGTCTTTCGGCACATTGGCCACGTCCTCACTAATGTCCAGCCGTCTATGACTTCTCGAGTTCTGCGAGAATCTTCTCGCCCTTCGCCTTTGCCGACTCGAAATCACCAACCATGTAGAAAGCACCTAAGAACATGATTAGTAACGTAAGGCGATGCAAACGGAGATGGAACTACATACCTTCTGGGAGATTGTCACCCTCGCCACTCATGATAGCCTTGAATGACCGGATGGTGTCCTTCAGATCCACAAGCTTGCCCTCGATACCAGTGAAGACCTGGGCGACCGTGAAAGGTTGCGACAAGAACCTCTGGAGCTTACGGGCACGCTCGACAGTCAGCTTGTCAGCTTCTGACAATTCGTCCATACCCAAAATGGCGATAATATCCTGAAGCGACTTGTACTCTTGCAACATCTGCTGGACGCGAGTGGCGGTCTGGTAGTGATCCTCACCAACGACACGGGGGTCCAACATACGAGACTTGGAGTCAAGAGGGTCGACGGCGGGGTAGATACCCAATTCGGAGATGCCACGGGACAAGACAGTGGTGGCGTCCAAATGGGCGAAGGTGGTGGCAGGAGCGGGATCCGTCAAATCGTCAGCGGGCACGTAGACGGCCTGCACCGAGGTAATGGATCCTTTTTGTGTGGTTGTAATACGTTCCTGCATGAGACCCATGTCGACGGCGAGGGTGGGCTGGTAACCGACAGCGGACGGGATACGACCAAGCAGAGCGGACACCTCAGAACCGGCCTGGGTGAATCTGAATTCGTTAGCAGGGGTGTGACGTAGGGGGTTCCTTTGACATTACCGGAAGATGTTGTCGATGAAGAGCAACACATCCTGACCCTCCTCGTCACGGAAGTATCTTTAGACTAGTCAGTACCTGATGTAGATTTTGTATTTGAGGTGACGTACTCGGCAACAGTCAGACCAGTAAGGGCAACACGAGCACGAGCCCCCGGGGGCTCGTTCATCTGACCGAACACCAGGGCGACCTTGGACTCGCCGTCAAGCTGAATGACGGAGGTCTCCTGCATTTCGTGGTACAAGTCGTTACCCTCGCGAGTCCGCTCGCCAACACCGGTGAAGACGGAGAAACCACCGTGGGCCTTGGCGATGTTGTTCTGTGTCTCGTTAGCCCTCGCCCCCATAAGATTCTGGCAGTCCGTACAATGAGCTCCTGAATGAACACAGTCTTGCCGACACCAGCACCGCCGAAGAGACCAATCTTTCCTCCACGGGCGTAGGGTGCCAGCAGATCGACGACCTTGATACCAGTGACGAGGACCTCGGCGCTCGTCGATTGCTCAACGAACTCTGGGGGGTCGGCGTGGATGGGCGCGAACGTGTCGGCCTTGATGGGGCCTCGCTCGTCGATGGGGTCTCCAGTGACGTTCATGATGCGACCGAGGGTGCCGTGGCCGACGGGGATCTTGATGGGGGCGCCAGTGTCGGTGGCAATGGAACCTCGGACGAGACCCTCGGTACCTGGAGACACGTATATCAGCTTCGTTCGGTGGGAAATTTGAGATGGTGTGGTAGCTTACCGTCCATGGCAATGCATCGCACGACGCTCTCACCCAAATGTTGCTGTCCGGCATTAGCGAAGCTCCTCCCGCTGTCCGATGCTTGGCGTCCTTACTGCGACCTCCAGAACCAGCTTATTGCCGCCATTGTCCGTGGTCAAGGCATTGAGAATGGGAGGGAGCTGCTCCGTATCGAACTTGACGTCCACGACGGCACCAATGACTGCCACATGTGTCAGTACGCATCGCGGATCGAGGCCTCGCAGGGAGATGGAAAAATTTCTCGGTCGAGGATCTGGGGCCCCGGGACGGGCAGGGCCACTCACCCTGATGGATCTTGCCATCCTTCGCAGCGTCGGAAGATGCGAACCGCGCCGACAACGCCGGGGCGAAGCTCTTCTTGATGGGGTTGAAGGCCCTCTGGAAGGTGGCCGGGCGTCGGAGGCTGCCCTGGAGCGCCCGCTGGAAGCCGCTGTTTCCATCGCGTCAGCTGCCTGTGCATCGCCAATTGGCCTCGTTGGAGCTTGCGACGTACCTCTTGAGCATTGTGATGGAGGATGGAGTGAGTGGAGTTGGGTTGGGAGAGGGTGTGATGGAGGAGAAGGAGCTTTTACGGGACGGAGAGGAAAGCTCTCGGCAAGCCCAGATCACGCTAAACTATTATTGGATTCCGTTCATCCTTGCAACCATCTCTTCACGGAGCTCGACCCATCTTGACATGCCTTCAGCTGTCAACGCTTTAGGATACTTCAATCGATGCAGTAACATTCAAACAATTCATTCGGGTAACCTGGAGGCCTTTGCAGAGTGACCACGATGGCATTCAGCAGCAACTTTGCGTTGCGTGGGAGCATGTCTTCAGCACCCATATCCCAACGGTAAGAGATATAGTGTCTAAATTCACAAACTAAGACCGATCACCGTTAGGGTGCGGTTGCTACGAAGACTCAATCTCGGATGTCGAGAAGTTCACACACTAGAAACGAAGCCCACCATTCCTATACACAGCATTTACAAAGTATTCTCCAGCGCGAGCACCTAGCCAAGAAGTCAGTACGATCCCTAGTTGTATTCAGCATGGTGACACTCACTATTGCGGTCCTACTCGGAATGTAGACCTGCAGGAAATTCTTCCGGTTGTTCCACGCGAACGGTGTCGTGAAGAACCGTGTGCTCTCATCGACGTTGCCGTGGCCTCCAAAATCCTTGCTGTCCGAGCTCAGGACTATTCTATATGTGCCTTCTTGCTCAACGCCTACGCGATAGTCGGTGAAGCTATTTGAAGGGTGCCAGTTGAAGATCCAAAGGAGCCCAGCTCGCTCGAACACAATGACTTTGTCGCCCTCGTGCTTCAAGCTGATGTACGCCTGAGGAGAATGGAGCCAGCCATACTTTTCCTCTGTCCACTGCATCTTGCTGTCAAACTCGTTCAGGAACCGGTATCGAAGCAGCTGATCATCAACCAGGTTGAATTGGCGCCGTGCGTAGTGGAAGCTGTTGTTGTTCCCCTCCCGAGGGAAATCTAGCCATTCCGGATGGCCGAACTCGTTCCCTTCAAAGTTCAGATAGCCCTCGCCACCAAGAGCATGCGTAACGAGACGAATCATCTTGTGCATTGCGAGTCCTCTGTCGATTACTGGTGTCAGCTCTGACATGATCGACATGTTGGTGTACATCTCTGCGTCGCATAGCCACATTAATAGTGACTTATCTCCAACCAAACTATACAAGTTAGCGAAGAACATGGACGAGTCTCTTGACTTACGCTTGATCGTGGCTCTCAGCATAAGCAATCGTCTTCTCGCCATGCCGCCGATTCGTCAGAACAAATGTCAGGTTGCCCATATCCCAGTCAATATCTTGCTTCTCCTTCAGCCACTTGATATAGAGATCTGGGACCGCCATCGCTAGTCTATAGTCGAATCCTATTCCACCCAAAGACAGCGCGACGCAAAGACCGGGCATACCAGACACATCTTCAGCGATTGTGATCACGTTCGGGTACAGCGTATGCAGCATCTCGTTCGCAAGCATCAGGTACACAACACCTTCTTCGTCAACCCCCGGTCCGAAATACTCATGGTAACCGCCAGAAAAGCCTCTGGACCACATTAGCACTGATAAGAGGTTGCGTGGGAGGTGTCGACTTACGTTCCGATGCCATGATGGGAGTACAGCATACTAGTAACACCATCGAAGCGGAATCCGTCGAACTGATACTCATCCATCCAGAATCGGAGGTTACTAAGTAAGAAACGCAGAACCTCATGATGCCCGTAGTTGAACAGTCTACTATCCCAGAGCTCATGGCGGCCCTTCGCTCCCTCATGGAAGTAGAGATGATCACTGTTGTCAAGCATATTCAGACCATCTAGAACATTCTTAGATGCGTGACTGTGCACGACATCCAACAGGACTGTGATACCCATGCCGTGGGCAGTGTCGATCAATTCTTTGAGCTCGTCCGGAAAGCCGTAGCGACTGCTGGCGGCGAAGAAGCTGTTGATCTGATAACCAAAGCTAGCATAGTAGGCATGCTCCATGATAGCCATCAGTTGGATGACGTTGTACCCCAAGTGCTTGATCCTAGGTAGCACATTGTGTGTAAACTCCTTGTATGTGGCCACTTTAGGGTCTGGGGAGGAGATGCCGACGTGGGCTTCGTAGATGCGGGCACTCAGCGGTTTGGGCGGTCGCTTGTTCTTGAAGACATATCGACTGTCTTTGGGAGGATTCCAGAAGCGAGCGTCGTAGACCGGCGAGACATTGAGCTCCTGGGTCACGCGTGTGATCCAGGCAGGGATGCGCTCTTGACGTGCATGGTCATTTGGAGCCACAAACGACACCTGTAACGCAATAGTCAGAGCTTGTTGACCGATCATGCGGCAGCGCGATTACCTTTAACTTCGAATCGTGCGGAATGGCAGGCTGCCCGTCCTTGCCCGGCACCACGACTTCGAATACACCATACTCGTTCTTGGTCATTGGTGTGGCATCGCGGTTCCAGCCGTTGAAGTCGCCGATCAGGTATGCTCGGAGGGCATTCGGGGCCCACTCGCGGTACACGACGTCGCCGTTGTCCTGGACATTGAAGCCGTACTTTTCAAAGCCCTGCCGTGGCTGTCAGCATCGTCCCTGCCCCGACTGATATGCTCACGCGTACTCTTGTGAACTTCTCCATGCCTCCTTCTGTCTCGTCTATGGTCTTGATCCATTTCTGCGCCTTTGTGTAGCGGCTTCGCAGACTCTCTTTGAACGGGGACAAGTATGAGTCCAGTTGGACGATGCCTGCGCTTCCAGTCAGCCAATTGATAGTTTCTCATCCTGGAGAAACGAACCAGTTCCATCGTTGGGGACGCCGCCGGCGGGGCTGTCGGTGACGGAGTTCCCAGACGCGTCGTTCAGCTCGGAAGCCATGGTGTGGGGAGGAAGAGGGGAGAGCAGAGCACTGGAGGGAAAGATTGCTGAAGCTTGCTCTCAGGCAGCCCACTTTCTCACAGAACAACCGGGCGTAGGAGGCACGGATCAGAGAAGATGCAACAGCAATAGGTGAAGTAGCAGAAGTAGTAGCAGCAGAAGCAGCTCAGACGAGCATTATATCGCAGAAAGTTGCGGGGCTTGACCCAATTGATCGCCGCGCGCTGGACGCACAGAGATGGTCCCTCAACCAAAGACGGACATCCCTGCCCGGCAGCTCAACGTCATAGCGCACTATCGCTGACAGTGGCATCGCGTCCGAGCCAACGCGCCACCAGCACGCTCTCGTCGCCGCATGGGCCAGGGCAGCTGTACGCCGGGGGAGCTCTCGGAACAAGTGTGCTTCGCTATCCTAACGATCGCATCTGTTCGAATTTTCCCAGGTCCGAAATCTCTGCGTTTTGCTTGCACCAGACGATGAATTGATGTCTGGTTCGAGGCTGCTCGCTGACAAGGCCTGGCAGCCGTCGGAGCCTTATCACAGCGAACGGAGCGTGCCCCGCAGCTTCCCTTGCCTAAGCTTGAGATGCGGAGTCACGACACCTCCGTCGCTTCTGCCACCACCGTCGGTCGCCTTCCAGAGAGCTAATTGACCATGTGAGCCCACCGCGAACCTTGATTTCCATCATGCCCTCCCACACGCTTCTCTTCACCGTCTCCCCGCAAGCGCGCTCCTCATACCTCGCCCTCGCGAGCATCGCCCGCCGCTCCTTCTCTGGGACCGCGCAGCAGTCTTCCGGGCAGTACCACCGCAACGACTTCACCGGCCAGAGCTGGACGAGCTCCTATGAGCCGGGCCAGCCCACCGGCGGGCCATTGGGCGGCGCGTCCAACGTGGGAGCTCCGCGCATGACGCCCAAAGCACTCAAGCAGCACCTCGATAAATACGTTGTCGGGCAAGAGCGTCCCAAGAAGGCGCTCAGCACCGCCATCTACAATCACTATCAGACGAAACAGGAGATACAAAGGCAGAAGGATGAGCAAGCAAGTCTGGAAGCCCAGGCGCTGCGAAGGGAGATGGCCTTCCGTCATCCCATAGAGGGTGGGTTAGACCGAATCTCGTTCTACGTCCCCAACTATCACCAGAATATTAAGTGGATTTCCGGTTTGGCGTGACAGGCAACTGAGCAACGCCCCTTGAAGATACTCTAAGAGAGTAACGCAAAGGCTGCTCAAGCCCTTTGTCGTAGTTGTAGATAAGTTGTGGCGAGCCGGAAGTCGACTTGGCCCCTCGGTAGTATACTCTCTTTACCAGATCAAGTTCCTTCTGTCGATTCTGTAATACTTGCCCACGTCTGTACACACGGCTAAAGGCATCAGATGAGTTCCCGGGCCAGCAGCCCACGGTGAAGCTGTTTCAACCCCCACCTCCGCAGTCCCAACCTCAGCTCGAGACACCAGTCTTTTCAGACACCACTCCTTTACAGATCGACAAATCCAATATTTTAATACTCGGCCCATCCGGCGTTGGCAAAACGCTCATGGCCAAGACGTTGGCCAGGGTCCTCGACGTTCCCTTCAGCATATCCGACTGCACGCCCTTCACTTCGTCAGGCTACGTGGGCGAGGATGTCGATGCCTGTGTCCAACGCCTACTCGCCAAAGCAAACTACGACATCAAAGCCGCAGAGCATGGCATAATATTTCTCGACGAAATCGACAAGATCACAGGAACGAAGCCAACACACGGGAAAGATATAGGTGGCGAAGGGGTGCAGCAGGCCCTACTCAAGATCCTAGAAGGCACAACACTCCAAATAAAAGTGAAGGAGCGAAGTGGCAGTAGGCAAAATCCTAGTAACACAACCGGCATTTCCTCAGGCGGTATGATAGGTCCATCAGGTGGCCAAGACTCCAAAGAAGAAATATTCAATGTCTCTACAGACAACATACTGTTCATTTGCTCCGGGGCCTTTCAGGGCCTGCACAAGATCATCGCGGCGCGCGTATTCAGTGGCGGTATGGGCTTCGGCGCCAAAGTGCGCTCCTCGCACCATGAGTCCGGCGTCCACGAAACTCTCGTGGAGGGCGACGACGCCGTATTCAGGAAACACCTTCCATATTTCGTCCCGTCATCCGAACCGGCCCCGTCTCCAGGAGGAGATCCCTTTTCCTCGCCACCGCCAGCTCGCCCGCAAGCCCGGCAAAGATTCGACAACATCCTCGATCTAGTGCAAGTCGAGGATCTGCAGAAATTCGGCATGATACCCGAACTGTGAGTAAGAACTTGCTGGAGACCATGTACCTACCGCTTTGCTAACCTTGTCCGTCCTTGCGTCGCAGACTCGGCCGCATAGGAACGTACTGCGCCGTCCACGCCCTCGACGAAGAAGCCCTCGTCCGCGTGCTCACGGAACCGAGAAACAGCCTCGTGCGGCAGTACGAAGCGAAATTCAAACTCTCGGGCATCGAGCTCCGCTTCACGAGCAGTGCACTACGTGTCATCGCACGCAGTGCCAGCGGTATGGGTACGGGGGCTCGGGGCCTGCGAACGGTGATTGAGCGCCTGCTTTTTGATGCCATGTTTGAGACGCCTGGTACGTTCCCCTTATATCCTATCCTTATTCCGCATCGCGATTCGTCTTTGCAGGGTAGTGTAGTGCGCTGTTGTGGGCGTGACGGTCTCGGTCTGTCTGCTTTCGAGGGCATTTTTTAGAGCTTGGAAAGGAACCGATGAGTTAACGAGCAATGTAGGTTCGCCCGTCAAACACGTCCTCATCACGCAAGACGTCGCCGAACTCAAAGCCGCGCCGCTGTACTTCCAGCGCGGACAGGCGCAGCAGTTCAATGCTGCGATTGCCGCTGAGGAAGAGAAGCGCGAGGAGGAGCTAAGGAGTAAGGAGAATGCGGGCGTGGTGAAGACGTTCGAGCAGTATAGAAAGAAAGGGCTTGTTGCGGGGGCTGGTGGCTAAGAGGAAGGAGGATCGCTGTGGGGATGTGAATGTGGAAGACGATGGTGGCTTGTGAGGATACATGACGGACGGCGGGCATGTCTAGTCAGCGCGGAGGTGAGCTGGTTATGAGGAACGTTTAGTCTTGGTCAGCGATCTGATCGAGGAGATCTTGTGGCCAGCCAGGTCGGGCTGTGAGCTACAGACGCACGTTACGCAACGCATATGAGCAATCGCATGGCTTCCTAGCCATGTATGTCTGCATTGGAATGGGATCTATGACTAGTAATGAGACGTAATGAAATGACCAGCATTGGGTATCCGTCATCACACCTCCCATCCCTCAGTCGTGGCAGGCGCACGCTCACCCACTCTTCAGGTGACATCTCAGAAGCTCCCGCAAACCTACATCTTGCAATCGAAGATGAAAACCGCCGACATCGCTGTCCTCACGCCTCGAATCTACCGTGCTAAACGTGTCAATGTGGTCATGCGTCGATACACTCAAACTCTATTTCCGAATCCAGGCCTCATCGTTCCCGTCTATGTTGCATCTGACGCAGTGATGAGAGAAGATACCTCGGCGGGATCCTTGGTTCACATGCAGGTACCGCTGTTCTTGGCCCGTGAAGCTGCACTCTGTCCGATGAACTGGTATAAGCTTTGTTAGTATCCCCGCTCGCAAGAAACCTTATGAACGAGGCTGTGCCTGTCAATCCAGAGCACCGGTGAGAGGGCACCGCTGGAATAGGCCTGGCATGACCAATTTAGAAGTATGGTTTGCTTTTTCGCTAGAGTGGATCCAAAGTTGCATGTGTTTTACAGGAAGAGGGTGGGCTGAAGTATGGAGAGTGAGGTCATCTGGAACGTATGATGCGTTATTGGCAAGTTTTGACTTGTCATTGCTTGGCCTGAGTTGGGTAAGCCGGGATCGAGAAGGGACGGAGACAACAGAGGCAGTGTTGGAGACTTGCCAGGTTGGAGACTGGGTTAGGTTGGTGTGATGTTGGCTTGCACTACAGGTTATCCGCCGCGCTACCAGCATCGAAGGGATCAGAACAGTGGTTCGCCGACCCACATCCAGAGGCCCTACTGTGGCATTGTGCCGACTCAAGCGGATTGCGATGATGACATCTTGCCAGATTAGATCAATCGCAAATGGTGCTGGTAGATATGACCTGAGTCGGAGTTTTCAAAGGAGTGGCCTGACGGATTGTGAAAGATAGCAGACCTGATCTGGGCAACGCTATGAGTTATGACTCTAGTCGCAAGAGGCGATGTATGAAGATGGCTTGAGGCTCAGACCTACACATGAGTTTTCTCCACGTGCCCCTGCCTGCTCGAATGTCTGGTCGGTCAGCCGTCTGTCACGGAGCTGGGCGCGGTCGTGAGAATCTAGTCTGACATTGAAGTGATTGAGACAGCAGCTGCTGACGAAAGGGTCGATATCAAATGGCGTTGATACGCTCCCCTTGAATACGGGCCTGAGCCGAGAGCGATCAGGACGAACGTGCCCAAAAAGCCCAGATGGCATTCGAATTATCATGCGATGGAATGGATGTCCTTTCGAGGTCAGCTAGATTGGGTCCCTAAGGCCTTAACCTTACCTACGCCAGGAAAAATGGGTCTTCTGGACGAGTGCATCCAGCAAGTGGTGGTAACTCGCGATAAAGCTGACCCAAAAACAATTGGGAAGAGCGTAAACGTTCGCTCGATTATCGGCTCAGACTCTCGTGGCATTGGAGTAGGCATCTTTGGACGATTGATGGTAGTGCCAGCGCATGCCATGAGCGGCCGCGGACTACCGCTCTGGGAGTAGGATAATATCGATGTCGATATGGCGAGATACAACCCCCACTTGGGTGGTGCCCTATGTCAGAACACTCGAGAACAATGTTCTTACGAATGAGGCGAATTCACTCAAGCTCCTGCATCGTAGGATTCATAGCTAGCCGCTTCCAGTTGTGTAGATTGCTGCATGCATACGGGAACCCGACCAATCGGCTTCTCGCCGTTGGAATCGTGACCCTGATCATCGCAGAACGGTGGAGATAGGCCATGTGGTTTCTAGACTCGTTATCTAGCTGATAGTGTTTCCGTCTGGTTCGATGGAGCGCCGGCTTCAAGTTGCTTCCGTGGGCGACAACGGTTGCGGCCCAAGGCGTGGTAGCGACGCGAAAGCGGCTGCGTGAACCACGGTAGCGTCAGACGAGAGAAGATAACAACTGGGCCAAATATCAGAAGTTAGAGTATGCAGTGCGGGGTCCACTGCACCGCGTATGCCGCGAGTCAAAGGAGAGTGGAAAGTGGTGATCAGAGCGGTTGAAGCACGAGCTTGTTGATAGGGATGACGTAACCCTAGCCCTGGAGGAGGGAAGCTGCAATGGGTAATCTCGCGTCTTCACACCTCGACAAAAGGCACTGCATGCTTGCCTTTTCTGCTGAAGCAGCCAGCTAGGTTGATTCGCTCATTACAATATCTATAACAACGCCTGTGAAATCAAATCCGCCATCCATGAAAGGAGGTCCAATGTCTATGTCACCGATCCTACGAGGGAACATTATACTCGCCAAGTCCTTCTACGAGGCCTTGAAGCGGTAGGTCCGATACGCCAACAAATGCTGTGATACTCCAACCCTGATCCCAGTTCGTAAGTCATGCAAGAAAGAGCTACTGGGTCGTGTCGCCATCGTCAGCGTAATAGAAGAAACAGTGCAGTTGACGCTTCTTTGATGAAGGTCCTTGATCCCAAGTAGGAGAAGCTGGTCGTGAAAGGTTTATCGGTGTGCTCACTGCCGATTGTGGGGCTGACGCGAAACCTTGATGATTTGAGTATTGGAGTGGGGCAGTGAAGTTGAAGTTGTCCATCGAGATAGGACGCTGAAGAACATCAGGTGAGAATTGGCTGTTTGGGCTGAGCAACGGGCTCTCGAAATGACTGAAAGGTTGCGTTTGCACGAGAGGCTGCGGTCGTCCCAGTTGTGGCGCGGGTGCTACATTTGGAGCCGACATGCCAGCGTTGGAGAATGCTTGAGTATGCTGTCGGGTATGTCGCGCAGTCGGTGTCGTTGGCCGAGGGAATTGCGCGTCTATCGGCGAGACAGGTTGGAAACTGCTGTTGATTGGCGAGAAACTGTTGGTGATTGGCGTCTGTGGTTGCGAGTATATCGGCATACTGTGCACCTGAGGATATTGATTGTCATAGGCCTGGTGATACATCTGCATCATATTGGTGGGATGACTCTGTTGCGGCGGGAAGTATGTTTGCGGGATCGTGAGAGGCTGAGGCATGTTCTCTAGGGGGATCTCCTTGTTCTTGTGATCATCGGTTATCTGGAAAATCTCTGAAGTGTGCTGCGCAACGAGAGCTCCGGTACCATCTGTGAACGTGAATATCACTCGGTAGCCGACAGGTGATTTCTCTTCCTGGTGTCGACAGTAACAGGCTATCCGCATGGCAAACTCCACTTGCCTAGCCCGAGGAGAGAATTGCACGTCGCCTGCATCCATATCCTTCCACTTCTTGAACTCCTTCTCGTTGATCATGATGACCCGCTCGTCCTCATAGGTCCACCATTCCTGCTCGTCCTCGGCCTTTTTCTTCTTACGATCATACCTCTTGCGTTCGCGCTCTTTGCACCCCTCGCAGATGAGCACTTCGCCGCCATTCTGTGGATGAGCTGGATCGTCCTTGTCCATTTCGGCAATGGTCACATTTGCTGGACGCCTTGGAACCGCCTCCTCCCCGCGGGCGCGGCGCAGGGCTTGGTCTAGCTTTTCTGGCTTCTCTACTGCAGTCGCGCAGACAAGAAATAGATCCAGGTATATGGACTGGGATTTGCTCTTGAGCTCCCTCGTCTCGTCTGGAGTTGCTAGGAGCTTGGGTTTGGCGAGCGTTTTCCTTGGAAAGTGGATAAACTCAATTTTGTTAGACAAGGGTTCCAGCACCAACTGCAACTTGATCTGCGTTTCGGCACGTGTTTTGGTCTTATCTGCCATCAAGTGAATATCTGGTGTCTCGATGTTCTGGGATAACGGAATGGCATTTGTGTCGGATTTTGAGCTGACATCATCGCCCGAGGATATTGAGATAGGATCCGTCTGGGGTACTGAAATGTCATCTAATTTGGACACTGGAAAGCCGTCTGTCTGGGAGATCGAGAGGTCCGATGGCGATACCGAGGTGTCATCTGTATGGGGTATGGAAATGGCGTCTGGAGTGGGAGGGAACATGGAATCCAGGTCGTTGCCTGAGAGAGATGAATGAGCAGCATGGTTAGTGCCACCATTAGTATCAGGTGAGCTGATTTGGCTGAGATCTCGTACGAAGTCTCCTGGTGAGTTGGCTTGACTGAAGACGAAATCCGCAGTAGGAGAAGGCTCGTTCGAATTTGGGGACGAGTCGCCCAGGTTCAGGTATTGCTCAAGTGAAGACTCCATGGGCTCAGACTTGATCTCTGGACTGCTGAAGGTCCCTTTCCATTGGGATACGAGGTCGACACCCGAGTCCGGCGAGTAAAGCGTGGGTACAGTGGAGGTGTCGGTTGAGTAGCTGTCAAAAAAGTCTGAGGTAAAATAGTCGGTATGAAGATCTGCTGGGTTGATAGTGCTGCTGCGCTTGGCGGGTGGAGGAAAAGAACCGAAGTCCATAATTCGAGGTCGGGCTTGAGATTAAGGTATAGTGCGATCGACGACTGTGGGCACGAAGGAGCGAACCACGGGTGAGAGCGATGGCCAAACGAAGGTGAGGGAAACTCTGGTAGACGGTCAGGAAGGTGAGCGAGCGTCCATACAACAAGGGAAGGAACACTGGATGCTGGGTAGTATGGCCGGCGGTAGGTTTCCTATAAGCTCTGGGGATGCGATAGATAGCTGGGCAGGCAATGGAAGGGCCCACAGATAGTCGCAGGGAAGTCCAATGTCAGGTCGACTGGCGGACGCCAATAGCGGGGAGGATCAGGGCATCCGGTCTTCGGCCAATTTTTCAGAACCACGTTTCTGCAGCGGGCAGGGCGCTCAATTGGCACACGGCGGGGGTTTTGACGTGCGGGGAGGGGCGTGAAGGGAGGGCTTGAGTATTGTGCTTGCGGGCAGAGGACTGAGGACTGACGAGAGAGGAGCATGCATGGGCTATTTCTCTTGCTAACGGCCACGGCCACACATCCACCCCACCCCAAAAGAGCGTCAGATCTGCCAAGCACACCCCTGCACGCCCGCGTACGAGCGCTACCCATGCGGCCGGCCGTCGATTGTACAGGTACTCGAGAACACCTCGCGGCCGCTGGAGCTCCTGGGGCAGCAGCAGCACCGAGGCTCGGTTTTCGTCGCTGTGATGCGGGCTCTCGTCAGCCCACGCCCCGCTCCCCGCCCGGCTTCACCTTCGTCGCCAGCGAGCGTGGCCAGCAGCGCGCCCGAGTGCTCATCGCCGTCGTCGACGCCGCCAGCTCGCTGAGGCGGGAGATGTACACAGTACCTGAGCATGCGGTGCACGAGCCCCAACGGCTGCGTGCAGCACTGCAGCAGCCTGCGCCTTCTCTGCGCCTTGACTGCAGCTTTATCGCGCTCGCAAAGCGCTTGCAGCCTGCCCTGGCCAGCGACGCCGCCGTGACAGCCGCAGGCAGGAAAGAACCGGCTGTCTTGCTTTCATCTAAACGCTGCATCTGCGCCCAGGCAGGATGCGGCGGCGTCGTTGGCCCTGCAAATCATGATGCGCGATGGCCTCTGCCAGCCCACCTCTGTGCCAACCCTTCCGTCTCCTCCGCATCGCGCCGTTTGCTGACCTGACCGCGGAGTCCTGTCCGCCAGACCGACGGCGCAGACGCTTTCCACCATGGCGGATAGCTGGCTTCGCTCTCCAGCTGGCAGCTAGCCTGCGTCCCCGTCATCCACGCGGCCGCGATCTGGCGATTCTGGCCCAGATGGTATCATCCAGCAAGGCTCCTGGAGCTGCACCCGTCGTGCCGCCTGTGGACGACGACGTGAACGAGGTGCGTTTGGGGATAGGCACCCTGCGACGGTGCGAAGCTGGGGCAGCGACACGCAAACCCCATGCCATGCTATCCGCTTATGCCTGCCGCTCAGATAGAAAACTCTGCATTGCCCTCGCCCTATGTTGCGCGTTTTGCTGCGTAACAGAAACTGACTGCGAGCCTCGACTGCCTTGCTGCCGTTCGTCTTCCTCACTAACCCCCAGGTGCTTTCCGCTAGCGCCCTCCACACTCCTCGCTGAGTTTTTCGGAAGCCAGCGATTCACACTTCGAATTTGCCCCTCCGACATCATCTAGCACCTTCTAATGTTAGGCACAAGGCCTTCCGACGGAGAGGTTCTGACTGGCCTTCTCCGAATTCACACCCTCAATTCGGAGGATGAACCCTTAGACATGATGTCGTCAGTTTCTTGGCCCCCCATGTTGAATGCATTGCACATTGTAGCTTTGCTAGTTACTATCTCGACAAATCGAGGATGACGAACGTAGTTCTCATGCTGCTTCCAATGGTCGAGGAACAGACCACTATATGATTCAGCATAGCCCTAAGAGACCCAATACCGCCGACGCCCACCTCCAGCGAATACAAGGAGCTCCCCAGACGGATCCTACTGTCCAAGGATCTTCGCACAAGCATCGCTGTTCGCGAGGATTTCAGAGCACGGCCCAGCCGCCCAGGCAAACCAAAACTCAACCTCACCTCGTCCCAGTCAACTTGTTATGCTGTAATTGGGTCTTTTTCTACACAAACGGATCAGACAGGATATTCGCACTCGAGCCAACTGAACAGCTGCATCTAACGCTGCGCTCCATACCCCGCGTTTGATTCTTATCATCCGTCTTCGAGAATCCGCACGCCTTCTGTCTGCATGAAGCCTCATCTGGGGGTGTGTCGGATCAATGGACTGCGCGCGTGCAATGTTTCGCTGGAAGACTCTCCCGTGGGCTGTCTGATAACATTGAGGCGTTCTCTGATACGCAGTGCTGATACTCGAACGAGTATCCCGCATATGACAAGCCATATTTGCTGCTTTATCCCCCATGCTCTCGCATGCAGCGGCAACGAAATCAAACAAGCGATTCTTCCCCACGACTACTATATCGACTCTGCCAATCTACGCTCTTCTGACCTCTTGCTAAACCGGAGTTGTGTGTGGGTGGTTCGACAGATGGCTTCAGACCTTGATCTGATGACTACCGTTCAAACCCACTACCTCACATAGGATTGCCAGAGAGCGCGGGGTAGAGCAGTTCATGCATTGCTAGGCTTCATTGACTAAACTGCAGTCACTCGACTCCTGCACTATTAGCCAACATTGCAGGTCTATAAGACTTGTCGTGGTGTCATGCGTGCTCCTGCTAGTAAGTCTCCTTGACCTCTGCATCGCACCTAATCACCTACATATACCCTTGGAAGTAACCATTGTGCGAGACATTGCAACTTACCAACACCATTTATATCCTTAAATTTATTGATCTTTTCCAAAAGTATTGTTTATTTCGATCCATTGGCACTAATTTCGATCCATGTTCATCAAGACATGCCGCGACCTGCTTCACTGCTAACATTTTGCTCCCGAGATACAACATCATTATTGAGGCACGACAGACATTATACTAAACATCCTAGAAAGACCTCATGCATGCATCCAAGACTTGTCACGCATTCCACGGCCTACATGTCTGCCTGTTGCGGAACACACTTTGACAGCTAAATATCTTGGCCAAACCTGGGCACGACGTTCACGCGGATTCGTGATCAATTCCGTTTCAGACTATTTACACTCGAATCAAACTCGGTTCCAGGCCGAGCAGAAGTTGGCCGCAATACACATGCGCTAGTTGCAAGACACCTAGTGAGTCTTCGCAAAAGAAGCATGTCCGGTTTATCTTATTCCCAGGACCACATCCAATCGCCTGTGTTCTCATATGAAACGCCAAGTAAACAAAGTCATAGATCATGCACTCCTTGCGATCGCATGCTCTGTTTATCCCGCAGCCACGGCAGAGGTGGTTGTTAATATAACGGTTTTTGCCTCAGCGCCTGAAGTTGTGCGGTTCCCAAACACCCGGTCCTGCCGTACTTCTAGACGACGAACATGACACTTGGTCTTCACTCGCTTCGTTTTGCGTTCCGAGAACACTTTGCATGGATACCTTCATGAGCCACTTTCGGTGCCAAGCGGGAATTACATCGGTCAGTCTATTTACCAGCGAAGGTTCACATTGCAAGATGCTGAAGAAATATGTACGCAACCGAGCAGAACACGGTACACCAACAGTGTACTCAAAGTAAGCACCCCTCGCCCCTGCAGCCGCTCTAAACTAAAACATCATCTATCGTGCCTCAGGGCGCATAATTGTGCAACGCTGATTGTCCACCAGGTTACGTCAGTCGGAGTTCGACGCTCAGCTATATCAGGACCATTGTATGCATCAAATAATTCGTGCTTCAAACCCCAGACCCCCGGCCGACCAATGACCCTGTTGTCCACAACACCTGTCCAAAACCATAGCCCGCTCTTGGCTGCCAGTTCTGCAGCGCCTGTATCCACTTTCGAGCCGGACAGTGCTTGGGGCAATTCGCGCCGCATTTCTGCATGAGAAGATTCTCGATAAGGTTAGTTGCTGGAGACGCGCTTACTTGATCGGTGAGGGACACACCTCAACACGCCAACCACGCATCTCCCAAAGCGTACCAACCATTCGGCTTGAGTCGGCTCCCCTCTAGAGAATAAACGACCGTTATCACCTTATCGCCATTCAAAAAGAGATCAGACCATCCTTGCGTTGCGGCTTGCGTCATGCTAAACGTTAGGATGCAGGTTTACTGTAGGGCACGCAAGAGCAGGCTGGGATGAGTTTCACCCGTGCAGGAGCAACCCATCATCTGCGCGACATCGACGAGGACACTGCAGTAGTTCTGTAGGACAACATGGCCGGGGTTTTGCACAACCCTCTCGTATCAGGAATTCTCCTGCAATCACGAATACCCCTCATTTCGAGTGCGCGAGCCTTGGGAGTACGTCTTGGCTGGTCCAGGACAGGTCTCCCCAAGGAAGAACCTCTATGTATACTGGCTGCTGATAGAATAGGATATGCTTGGTCGAAGTGCAACATCAGCGTTCGCTTCCCCATACCATTACATCAATCACGATCTCACCTGCCGAGATGCCAGCCTTCTGAGTCCAGCAGCGAACTATACGCAAGTCAGCTTGCATGCATGACCCCAGGCGAACAATCTCCACTCTTTCGACCTTGGCGCAGAGCCCTCGCCACGATCGTTCGAGACACAGACAGCCTTTGCATGCGCTTGCCTGCTTGCGCAGGTGTAGAGGTGCTTCTAAGCTTTCCTGCCAAGCTGTGGATACTCTGTACGCGCTGATCGGGGTTCACCAGCTCTGCGGGCATACACCCTGCTTCATGCTCTATCATGCGTCGCTAATTCACCTGTTAGTGAAACCATGCCTAACCTCTCCCTATCCTCATTGGTGTTCAGAGCAGAGAGTCGCTTTGGTGTTTTGTGGGTCTCCTAGATCCGAAGGATTTAGTTCCACTTGAGCAACACCTTAACGCAATGCCCTTCGTACGCTACACGCTATACAATGAACCTTTACCGCATACTGCAAAGGATAACACAGAGTAGCGCAGCCGTTTGGACGCTGCTCGGTCGTAGCTGGATAGGTTCCTTGGATGTCGTCCACCCATACGGCCTGTGACCATGAGTAAGACAAAACGTGCATCTACGCCTACAACACCAATCAAGCCCCCAGCTCTCCGCTACCAAACAGTTACCCGAGCAGGTTAGAAGATGGGCCGAGATCTCAGCCTAAACCTAGCCGACGACTGAACCAACCCTCACTTCCGACCAAACTTCGGAACGGGTGACGGTAGCGGTAACGGGACGGAAGCCCTACCACATACTCACAGCGGCGTCCGGGGCGAGCGAAGGCTGATCTTCGGGACGCGCTGCGGGCAATGCGAGGCGAGGCGAAGCGAGGCGATGCACGATGCGGCTCTCGGGGCATTCTTGTCTCGAACGCAAACTAACGCAACTACAGACGCTACCTTTTTTCCACAACTCATAACGAGAGCATGAGGAGGTGGAGGTCCCCGGTATGACCACTGATCACCGATCCCCTTTGCCTGCGTGCCGTCTTTGACAGCCGTTTGTAGGGTAACGTAGGGCTGGGCTATCCTTGGACCCTTGCTTAGCAGACTCGCCACCATTGCCCATGGGGATAGGCATCGCTCAGAAAGCAGTTCATCGTGATGGCGTCGTGCTGTGTGATGTAATAAGGGAGGCGTGGGAGGGAGAGCCCCGGGGGCGACACATCTTAGGTAAAGGTAGAGAGACGGGGAGATACAAAGGGGGCGATCGGTGAGGTGGACAGGTAACTCAGGTACTCAAGTACTCGGAACGTAGGTTCATATAGACTATAGCCTTGTAGGGCTTGTATATGTACATAACCACGTCGGACCGACATCGAACGAATCAAATACCGCTGAGGAATAAGGTTTTCGTGGAATATGACCCGATGCGGGTGCGATTTAGATACGGATATCGATATCCTCCACTCGATACGAGTCTTGTTACGAGATATGCTAATCTGGCCACACCATACTCCTCAGCTCACCGCAATCGTCCCTTGATGCATAAGTGACAAGTGCTTGCAGCAAGATGTCAAACGCCCGTGGACGAAGGGAGCGGGTGGTGCAGGATAGAGCTTCCGATTCCGCCCGTGCGTGTCGGATCCTACATCTGGTTTGCGCGTCGTACGAGTACGTGAGCTGTGAAGATGGGAGGGATTGCGGTGGGATGGAAGATGAAGGCTGGAGGGAGAGAGTGGGAAGATGGTGGGAAGGTGGTGGGGAGGGGGTGTAAGAGGTAGTGGCAGTAGGTGTGGTATAAGGGATTCAGGGAGATAGGATATCACATATAGATGGACTGGAGGAAGGATACAAGTCTATGATCATTGGATTTCCTGCTAGTAGTCTACACTTTTTTGTGGATGGGTATGGTCGGTGAATAGGGTAGCTAAGATTGCTATTGCCTTCCAACCTGTGTTACCTCATGCAGCCCTCCAGCCCTCAAGCCCTCCAGGTCGATCATGGCCTCTCTACTGATGAGTGTCCATGAACTGTTTTTGCCTCAAACTTCCACACTGAAGCAGACCGTGAAATGTGCCGTGAGATATGTAAAAGAATGCAAAAGCATACTGCAATAAACCAAACTTTTCGTGAGAGACCTCAAAGTCGTGTCCAAATTCGGACTTCCTCTCTCCAATTTTGTGGTAGTCGATACTACACCTGATCTAAGCCAAAAGGCAAAGAGAGCCTTATCATCGAGTAAGAGTAGTCCCTCTACTTCGACTTCCTGAAGAACGGTCCCTTGTAGAGCTTCGCAGTCTCTTCGTCATCGTACCCGAGGGATGGATGTCCACGAGTATTCTGCATGAGTCTCTTGTTGCGAGGATCGATGACAACTCCCTTAGACAGACCGAACTGGAAGAGCTGGCCTTGTATGCACGCTCTGTGTAGCTGACCGGGACTGCTCTTCTTCAAGATCGCGCTGTAGATGTTTTTGAGGCGCTCTACTTCTTCTCGTTGCTTGCAGAACTGGAAGCCGTAGTCTCGTTGGAGCCACGCGCTCGGATCAGTGTTCTCCTGCTGTCGGATGAACTGTATGAGTCTCCATACCGTTGGTCGGCGGCCTGGCGATGCTGATAGAAAGCGCTCGAGAGCTGGAATCTCGTCGCGGAATGTTGGGTATCCATTGTCGTCGAATAGCTCGACTAGAGTGTTGTCTGCCAGGGCTCTCCAGACCTGGTAGAACATGTCCACCTTTTCTCCAGGCTTTGTCAGGAGTGCTTTATACAAACCAGCTAAGATCATGGTCTCGTCTTCCGTCTTGCAGACGACGAAGCCGAAGTCGAAATATATATCGAGGTCGGCGGTAGGTGGCTGGCCCTCGAGGAGGAACGCCAGCAGGAGCAAAGCCTCGCGCTTGGAGCTAGGCTCCAATTCTCGAAGCGTGCGGTGTCGCTCGGATGGTTCCAACCATTCGCGGGCGGGCTGGAGTAGTCGCTCCACCGGGTCTTCTGTTGCTGGCTTGAGCCCCGACCTGGGAACTGGGGGCGATCTTGGTGGTGCGAGGAATGCTGCTGATCTCGAGGTGGCACCTTCTGACTTTGTAGAGGAAGCACTTGGACCGGTGGTCATTGAGGGAGTCGAGGGATGTTGTTCCATGATTGACCTGACCGTTGGATCTGAGGAGCCCGCTGTGATAATCTCGACTCGACGGAAGGCTGCCGAGGAGCCAGCAAGCTTGGTGAGACTTCGACATGCTCTCGCTGGCCTGCTTATCGTTCGGATTGGGAGCGCTAAAGCGTTCACAAGATCGTTATTCTTGAGAAGAGCAGCGAGGCGTTCTTTTGGTAGAGGCTGTTCCATTAGACGGAGCGTGGTCTGTATCACACTTTCTTTTTTACTCTTGGCCAGAGTCATTCCGTCAACACTGCACACTTGTTTATGGAGACAAGTGATTAGTTCTAGAAGCTGACGGTCCGCTTCTGAAAGATTCTCGTCCGTCAGCCCGAACATAAGGGTGACGATATGATCATAGGAGTCTTTATGCTCCTTGAACGCACTGCGGAGGCCATTGATTAAGTGTATTAATCGATCTTCATAGACGAAGTGAATAGCCGCGTAAAGGTCGCAGCAGGCATTTGCGTATTGAGGGCCTGGAAAGTTAGAATCTGGAATGGAAATCACGATAAGTGATACTGACCTGAACGATATTGTTGAATCCGCTCAAGAGCATTACCCAAAGCCAGTAGTGCATTGTCTTGATCCTTTTCAAGTACGGCTCCGGTGTATGAACCCGCAGAGGAGTGGACGGATATGGTTACTTGTCGAGAGCCCAGATCCTCGGTTATGGTAACGATTATGGGTGGAGCTTCTCCAGGAGCTGGAGAGAAGAGAGCCGCTAGATGTTTAGCGACCCTCTGTCGCAGCTCCATGTCGATTTCTGTCGCGTTGATAGATGCTTTTGCCCCATCGATGGTTGCGTCATCCTGGGCTTCCGACGAGGCGACGTATGCTATCTACGTCAGTAGAGTCTTATACCTCCGCAATGGGGTTCTTATGGTGATTTCTTACAGATTGTATGTGATGGCATAGTGGCTTGCCTTGCCCGGTCCACATTTGTAGGGCGCATTCTGCTTTTGGTGGAGTCTAATCCAACGGGGATTTTGGGAGGTAAGAGAGCTTTTGGAGAACGCAAATCGAGAGTCTAGCACACGGCAAGCTCTTAAGGGTATTCGCAAGTGGGGGAACAAGAGAAGTTGTTGTTAAGGAGATGGAGGGAGGCAGCGTTCTGGAATTGATATCCCTTCAACTTCACCTGACCGCTCAGCTCACGTGTCGTCAAGTTGACGCGATACCTGCGGTGAACTGGTGTACTGGAAAACGGCGGTGGAGAGCGAGCGGTGAGCCTCCATAGAAAGTGGAAGACAAACACAACGCAGCATTGGAAAGCTAGGAAATGCGATTTTCGCACAATTGCTAGACTATGAACACATAAACGAATTCATGCGTATAGCTACTCTCACTTACAATGCCAACCATGGCTTTTTTATCCCGTCCACCCAAACACCTCCCCAACACTCAGGAAGCTGATTCTCGCACCTCCAAGCGCAATGAATATCGCCACAACATCCACCGTCAACAGCACGAGCGCACCGGTCATGAATCTCGGACTGAAGATACGGTACAGCATCAGGTGCCTCCTCAAGTGTCCAGCCCACATGGTAGTAGCGAGGTTGATGACGGCATAGAATAGTATATGCGTACCAATAGCCTTCGCCACATCACCAAGTAGCCCTTTCTTCTTTGGTGGTTGTTTCCAGAGTACAATCGCGGGGACAGCAATGGCGCACAAGATCTGCGCACCGAATGTGTTCAGGACGACAACGAGCGGGCTCCATGGATACTTGATAGTCCTGAGTGGGATAAAAGCGCTTTCCCATTGGATGCTGGACAGGGTAGCTTGATGTCCTGTTTTGAAAAAGTGGAATGAGCCGAGAAGGCCGAGAACGACTGGTCCAACAGGAGTGTCAGACAGCTTGTTTGTGTCTATAATCTCGAACAATGAAAATATTTGCCACCAGGCGATACCGATGGCACCCGCACCCATGGGCTTCTGCACAAGAGTGATGGCAAGAAACCACATTGTGACGAGGAAGGCGTAGCGTGAGCCATGAACATTGGCGTAGCCGAGAATAGTGATAGATGAAGTTCCGCCGTCTGCAACGACTTGATCTGAGGAACTCGTGGCGCCTCTCGTCTTGGTCTCGATGTTTAGGAAGGGCTTGGACCATGCGAAAGTCGAGTACCCGAAGGCCAAGGCAATGGCGAATACAAGCTGAGCAATGATAGTCTTGGTCGTCTTCAGCATTTCCCCATAACCTGGATACCAGTCGCCGTCATCGGCTGTATCGAGCGTCCAGTACGCTGCACTCAGAAGCAACCCGAAGCGAAGCGCAAAGTCGAACCATGTAACGACCGACCCTTGAAAGTTCCTTGTCCCCTTGTAGTAAGATCGGATGAAGTTCGGTAAAAGAAACGCAACTGTGTAAGGAATAGCTAGTTGCCATGTAGCTGAGGTGGACGAGTTCGCTGATGCATAGTACGTGGACACACAATAAGGCATCTGTTCCTCGCGACAGAGGCGCGATAAAGATGCTATGCGCGTGAGAACAACGAAGAGAATCGAGTGGTAACAACCCAGCGCTCGATCGATCGAGTTCTTCTGCCTGAAAGACGATAGGGCGCCAAGGATCCCAAAGGTACAGAGGAAATGGAGCAAGATCTCATCTTCCCAGATTGTGAACGAATTGGCAGCGAATCCTGCAGACAGAGCGACTGTGACCGTAACACATACCCAGCCCCATATCGAGTTGGGAAGAGGAGACACCAGTCTTCGTCTGATATGCCAAAATCCTGTGGATATACCGGCGATGCTCCCTACGGCAGTGGTGTAGATGACCACGTGCTCACGAGGTAGTTGAGAAAACGCGAAACTGATGCCCATGCCTAGACCTGCACCTAATAAGGTGCCTATTATGCCACGAGTCAAAAGGATTGGTGTCAGCTCAGCTCTTTCACCATCCAGGCCTCGAGCATATAGCCCGAGTGTTAAAAGGGTGAGCGCAAGTATTTGGACACCATGCAACATGCGAGGAACGTCGAACTCCGCCCACAATGCGCGACAGATGCTGAGGGTCTCGGCTTGATATGCCAAAAAAGCAGAGGAAATGTGGTGTAATTGATCATGTGTGGATCGTTTGGAACCACCCAAAGATGTCCAGGCACCGTTGGCAGTGTCCCAAAGGGAGAGCGCGGTAGCCCGGGTGGTATCGTCGAGTCCTTTGCCGCGAGTGTATTCTTGCTGATAACGATGAATCTGGGCAGCGGTGAGTCGACTGACTGTCGCAAGATTCTGGAAGTCGTTTCCTTTAGGCCCAATAAAGGCTTCCTCGATAGGCGCACCAAGATTGTTGAAAGGTATCGGCATGCCTAGTAATATGGATAGGGTGGGCACTAGATCAATCTGTGATACTGGACGTTCCTTCGCGGTAGCAGGTGGGATGTTGTACGAGGGTGAACTGCGTCCGAATCTGTCCCGCTTCGAATACATCCACAAAGCTGCCTGGATCTCGTCGTCCGATTCTCCACCATGATCACCTTTGGCATCCATCCCATGGTCACCCATAACTACGAGCAATGTATCGTCATCAAGCTGGTCAACCATCCTGCGGAAGATGTCGTCCATCTGATTCAATTTCGCCGTCATAGCCGGATGCTCAGGTCCATAGCGGTGTCCAGCATGGTCCACTCCTAAATAGTGTCCAATGATCACATCCCATTGGCTGGTATTCGAAGGATGTATGAGAGGAAATATGTGCTCTGTGACACCATTGTCGACAGTATGTAAATCCCAAACATTGAAGGAATCGTAGGCATGTGTGAGGTTGGACTCAAAGTATCCCGGAAAGAGCGCGTGCCAGGTGTCGTCGCCAAGGTGGACAATCCTCTTGCTAGCATTATGTAATTGTTCAATGAGATTGTCCTCGTCTATGGCGGTGCCGGCAAAGTTCGATCCTGCATCGAGAAAAGTTGGAAGTGTGCCCGTAGTGAGCCCTTTCAGCCTCTGCAGCGTTGTAGTAGGAGGATCGGCGATAAATGGAAGAAGAAAAGCATTATTGGGATGCTTCACGGCGGTATCGTAAAGGAAAGGTATGGAGTTGTGAAAGTGGCGGGGTTTCTCGGGCTCGGTAGGATGGAAAGGTATCGTGAAGTCGTAACGAAGAGCGTCTACTATTATTACTATCGCCTTGTCGAACGTCTTGGGATGCCAGCATCCTGCGTCGGGTGAACCAGGCGTATATGATCCCGCAACATCTATGGGTGGAACGGAACAATGTGATCTATGCTCCAAAACTAATCGGGTAAGAAGGAAACCGGAGGTGAACAGGTAAATCCCTAATGCGTGTAGAGCACTAGAATACAGCTTAGCGCAGCACTTCCAAGGGACATTGCTGATTCGTACAGTATCCAAGAGAAAAAGGCAATGAGAATGCCATGCGACGCCTTGAAATGAACCTCCCCTTGCTTGTTGGCAGCAGCAGCGTTCCCCGTCGTGGCCCGTAAGCCCTGGGCTTCATCTCTCTCCTTCTCAGCTTTAGCCTTTGCAAAAGCCGCCGCCAGGCCCTCATATGACGGCAGAGGTTCGTCCTCATCCATTGGAGTTGTAGAAAGGAGTGACGCGCCGAAATGGTCGGATGAAAGCTAGCACTGCAAATGCGGGACTCAGTCGAGTTCCGAAGCGGCGGGACGGATTTTGGTTCTGCCGATCCGAGTCAACACAAACAATTGAATGTTTGTATGGAATGTGCGCTCGGCAACTTCTGAGACCACGACAGCAGTCACTGACATAGCCCGAGTGGAGAAGCAAAGGAACCAAGGATGGCCGCTTCTTTCAACACCTGGGGAACGCAGTTGATTGGAAGAATGTTGTTCCTTGAAAAGGGTTGTATTTACTTCCTAGCTAGCGCATCTCCAATTGCTAGAGCGAGGATATATCATACATTAGAGAATAAGCTATATAAGAGGACATAACCTCGGTGGAGACGGGAAGCAGGTTCCAGAGTTCAGGGTATTACAAGCCATCCGTCTCCTAGAATATACAATAGGGTGACCCCTGGCCCGTGCAAGGGAGGAAGGCTCCTCCTCTCCGATGACAACGGGTATGAAAGATGTCGAATGCGATAAGCAGCGCTAGAAAGCCGTCATCAAAAAGTCGAGTCGTAGGCCAAATGGCTCTGAGGTATTGGGGAAAGCGGATTCCGTGCAATAGCTTTGGTACGAGTTGAACAAAGGGACTGGTCAACGTGTTCCGCTTTGGGAGGGTATAAATCATGAGTAGTCCTTGTCGCTCTTCTCTTTCAGTCCTCCCATACGATCGAGATCGAGCGAGTCGAAGCGGTCGGATGCATCGCGCTGGTAGGGAGGAAGATCCTCCCGGAGAGGTTCCAATCCAACACTGTGTTCTCCAACCCTCACAACAACAACCCTGCCGGACTGTCGCTTCCCAGCGGCATCGACCTCGTCAGGGAAAGTAATGCGGATTTCAGGTACTGGACTCGCAGGTGGGCTGGACGAGTTGGCCATTAGGTCTTGCTTCTCCTGATACACTAGGACAGATTCGCGGCCTTTGCCATACGGAGTCGCAGTGATGGTCAATCGGCGGTGGCCCGACTGTCGTTTTTCATACAATGGTAGTTCGGCTGCCTTCTTCGTCTTGCGGACATGTCGGAGGAAGAAGAGTGCTCCAACAAGTGCCAGCCCAAGAATGACGAGCACTAGGAGGGAGACCAGCAAGCTGACCATAGTGGGATCGACTCCGTCCTTGTCGTCACCGCGGACAACGAGAAGCTGGACAGAGCGCATTGTGATATGCATTTGAGGTTATATAGTCGTCAAGTCAAGGCTCGATGGCGGTGATAGATTGCGCAGTCGTAGATAGTGGTGATTAAAAGAGCGAATTAGCTGTCATTAGGTCAGCACAAGACGTCCCTGGAGCCGCGTAATGATGTCGAGCGCGCGTCGAGTTGCTCGACGTTTGCTTGGCGGAATGCGAGCGAGGAGAGCCGGAGACGCACCTTTATCAGAAGCTATGAGTCGTAATGTCTGCGAAAGAATGGATGCATGCGCACAGCTGAAAGAGTGAAGCTGGTGCCGCAAAGGAAGGAATGTAAGGCAGGAGGGCGGAGGCGCGCAAGGTGAGGAGAAGAGGTGAGGGAGTAAGGAGGAAAGCCGTTGGTTTTCTGGCAAACGGGCAAGAGCACCGGAGCTGCTGGGATGGAGGCTTATTAGCGAGATGAGCCAATGAACGCCTTAGAAGCAGCGCCGCTTATCCCCAAACGGCAACACAATATAACACGATGCTGTGAGCCCTGGAATGCATGCTTTTCTTGGAGACAGGTAGGCGCCGGGCCCAGGCAGTGAATATGAAGAGCCGAACAAACAGAACGGCGCCTTGACGGCGGCACACGAGACACAGCGAGTGAACCAGAGGCGAGAGAACCAAAGGCCAGCGAACCAAAAGCGAGCAGCGAACAGCGTTCGATTCGAATCACAAGTACCACAAGGAGCGACGAGGGTGAGGTGAATTAGGCAGATTGCAAAGCGACTCGGTTTCTAGCGGTCGGCCACGCGAGCTCTCGGATGGGCTTGATCCCCAGATTTTATATCGCAATGCAATCTGGGTCGCTTTAAGCTTATCCAAGACGAGACACTCGGCGTCTGGTCTTTGACAATGACAGCAACGTGGTCGCCAGAGTTGACACCTCAGACGAACGGGGTACGTGCGCCAGGTCGCAGCCTCTGCGGCATCTTGAACATCCGCCCAGCATCATCCTTTCGCGCCTGTGGCCTAACGGACGACGGACTCGACAGCGCGGGTCTGTCCTCGACCACTGTAGCGCCACGTCGATTGCCTGAAATTGAATTTGTCAGGATTTCCTCGTGCTCTTTTGCGTTGGTGTCCCTTTGGGATCGGATGGGTCCCTCACAGACAATCACAAGCTTGGGACATCAACCGCGATGGTTGCTAATCTTAGATCTCCGCGATCCCAGAGTGACAGCTCTTCCGGGCCCCATCTGAAGACCCAATTGCGTGCAGTGGGCTATGTCGAACGCGGTTAGGTTCGGCACTTAAGCAGCCTTCCCGCACGCGAACGAACACATCGCACCCCCGACGTCGACTGAGCCTCCTCAGGCACACGACGTTGCATGTCTTTGACACAGCGGCGTTCATTTCAAGGCCCACCTCTGGACGGAAGTTGGGTCTTCCAGCCAAGACGATACGAGACTTTGCGAAGCACTCCTTTGCCGGGCTCATCTCGTAACTCGCGACACCGCTTCCCGTCCCTCATTCCTTCTAGAAGCGACGACGATGATGCGTGTCCATAGATGGTGGTCACACACGACTCCGATATGCGCCCGATTCCGATAATCTCTAGCGCAGGGCTTTGATGCAGCCAATCGTGCGTCAACTGTCAGCGAATAGACGTTGGGTGTTGAAGCGAATGCGCTTTTGCCTCTCTCGAGCCCTCCGATACGACTTGACTATACAGTATCAAAGAGCGGTGAACGGACGCACGAAAGGCCCTCTACATTCAAGTGGTATTCGGTGGCCGTCACGACTGACGAAGAGTTTGTTGAACAGAGGTGCAAGCCCAAGCTGGTCGTCTATCCTTCCACTGGCAGCCAGTGCGACCAGTCATTGTACAGAATCTTTTGGCCGCCAGCACGCCAATGCAGCACGACTTGACCACTGTGTACAGAGTGGAGGTCAATTCCCCCACTATCCAGTCTTTCTCGGACCAGACGGTATGCGATCCTGAGGCGTAGTCGCTTTTTGCATCGCGCTTGATGTCTAGGCTTTACCACTTGTACAGCGTACTTGGCTCATTTGCGGGATATCCCTGTAGAGTTGCCTCCAGGCTTCGAGGTGCGAAGCACTCTTGCGTCAAGGACAGAGATCATGGACATTATATGATACTGCTGCATAGTACTGCTTTTGTCAACCGCCAGTTGGCTTGTAGCATACCTCATAAACTGCTGCTGATGATACTGGTGACCAGAAGCAGAAATTTTTACATGTATGGGCCAGGCAAATCTCTTGGAGCCCGCCTGGTCATGCAATGGCTAGCGACCGACTATACGATCAGTTGAACCAAGCCCAAGTTGAGCATACGTCGAGGGCGAACGTTCAACTCTGGCTAGCTTCGACGCGTCACACTTCGTCTTTTTCGATGAACGAGGGCATCAGTGGAAGGCTCGATCAACCCCCAAAAGGCGCCGTATGCTGTTGTCGTGCTTTCGTGGCTTCAAGAGATCCTCGGTGCCAAGATATCATCGTCAACAATGGGTGTACAAGGTGACAAGCTAAGCGGAAGCGCAAAGCTTCGTTCAAAGACATGGGGGCAGGCCGGCATAGCGCCTCGTGAAACGCTTTTCCATGCACATAATAAGGAAGCTCTCCTTTCTCCATGCTGTCTCACCCGCTCGTCACCACATCTCGCGTCTGTTGATGGGCCGGATTTCGCTGCCCCTTCGAAACACGATCCTTGCTCTTGGCGGGCCACAGCCGTCGTGACGAGCAGAAGCCGAGCAAGACAAAGTGGCAGAGGATCTCAGGCGGCGTGCAATTGAGCTTGCTCTGCAGCGGCTCGGAGGATTGACGAGGTACAGACGCGCGAAGCTGTTCTAGGGACAACGGCGACTCCACACAGCGGACTTGACGTCGTTTAAGCGTGGTCGCTAGTGGGATCGCTGCCTAGGCCCTCGCCCTGGAGCCGTGTGGAGCAGAACTCACACCTTCTTTACGCTTGTCCGCGCCCAGCTCTCTGCACATATTCTGGCTGGCCTCTCGCTGCTGCAACTCTCCGCCTGCTGGTCTCGTCGCTCACGCCGCCCCAGCGATCCTGCAACCCGACCCGCTGCGCGCTGCCCGTCTGCGCTCCATTCCAGCAAATAAACCAGGCCGCCCGCCCTTGCGTCCTAGAAGCCTCAACTGCTGCCCGCTGGACCATCGCAGCACCCACTGATGCGTTCCCCGCCCGGCGCGCGACACGTTTGCTTCGAGCCTACCATGCACACTGGCTAGAGGGTGCCTGTACATTACACCGACGGACCCAAGGGGTGCGAGCGTGCGAGCCCGCCCAACCCAACTGCATATATAGTCACCCTCGCGGCCCTCTCCCTCGCGGACGCCCCTGCGGAGGTCGCCCTTCCTCGCCGTCTCTCTGCCCCAACCGCTTCGCCCATATCCTTTCCCCTCACGCCATCCCGCGCAGCCATATATACCCGCCGTACGTGCCAGTCCTCCTGCGCCGCGTGCACCGAGGACCTCTCTCTCTGCTGACGCCTGCTGTCAGTTCACCCTCTGCCCCAACATAAGCAACCCCGCGCCGCGCTTGCCCTCCGAAGTGTCTTTGCTCGCCGATTTCCATCGTGTGCGCCTTCTCCATCTCGTTTCGTGCAATGGATGCCGGCCTCGCGCGAAATATAGCAGCGATGACGAACAATGTGGGTCTCAACATCTTACCGCAACACTGACCATAATCTGACCATGTATGCTAGCCTCGCTCACGCGACTTTGCCGGCGGGGCTCCGCTCAACGGCACCGAAAGTGACCGCTCGTCTCACTCGGCGCTGCCTCCCGGCTTCTCCAACACCGCCGGCTGGGGCGGCAGCATCTGGAATACTAGTTCCCTGAGCTCTGCCTTTGGCTCCTCGGCGAGGGACAGTTCTCGACCTCGAGGCTCGGATGCCACTCGAAGTTCACGGCCCTCATACTCGGCTCGTGCGACTGCAGAAAACGGCACGTACATGGGCGCAACCGCCGACCATGTTGAGGGCAAGACTGGGTCAGGCTCTCTAGTCGCGTCTTCAGAGTCAGACACCTGGAACCTTAACCGCTCTCCATGGGGAGACAGCAATGCTGCAGCTGTACCACATGCGCGCAGCTCTGGAGTGTCGCCAGCGAGGAAACGATCAGTTGCCCAAGGCCAGACGTCACAGCAATTCGCGGAGGCTTCCTCGCCTTCATACTTTCCCGTCCCGAGAGGCTCGGTTTTGGGTCAAGGGCCCGTGGCAAAGCCACCCAAGCCGCTACTTGATCCCACTACAGTCAACTTTACTTCCTCACGGCAAATGGACTCTTTAGCAAATGGGTTCTCGGGTTTCAGTTTCGGCCAAACGGACAGCAATCCGCAACGTTCTGACGGGCACTGGTCTGACGCTGCATCGGTGCACTCTCCCAGCGATGACCGGCGAAGCGTGGCTGCATCTGAGTACTTCAGCCCGTCCAGCGCTGCAGCCTCCAGAAGTGGCAGTCTCCCACCCTCACGACACGGAGAACCAGTTCAGTTCACGCCTAGCACAGATCACTACTCCAAGTTTGTTCAGACGAACCCGCGCCAACATTCGTCTTTCTCCCACCCAAATGGGCGTGCCTTTCCTGAGCGGAGCGGCTCCATCCAGAGCGAATCTCTTCAGATGTTAGGCCGAATGAGCCTTGATCAAGAGCCGGACACTGCGTTGCTGTCCCACAGGGCTTCCCTCAGCGTCAATGGTCTTCCACCTGCGTTTACACCGTCTGGCTCCGATCCCACCCATCCGCGCGATGCATTCGTAGATGGACAGGCTGTTGCAAGAGCAGATGATGCCAACTATGGACATTCTGGAGCCTACGTCCCTGAAGGTTATGCCAATGGCCATGCTAACGACCCCAACGTCCAGTTCCGCTCCTTCCAATTTGACAGTCGCAGTGCTCCCAATGGCAGTGCTGTCCGACAAAGTCCGTTTTACTCGAATGCACATACTCCACCGGTCCATGACCATCTGTACCCTTCACGAACGGACCAAACACTCTCGAATAGCAATAATCTCGCCTTGGTGCAAAACAAGCTACGTGGATATCAGCAGCAGCAAGAACATCGAACTTTCATCAACCCGCAACATTACTCACCGCAAAATTTCCACCACATCATCGCTGCCAACAATCACTTACGCAATCCTTACTCCTACCCATATGCCATTCCTAATGGCGTACATATCAACACCCCTAATCCAAACCTAGCCGTGCCTGTCTATGCCTCTCAGATGGTCACTATGATCGAACCTCCGAGGGCCCCGCGAGACCACAGCCAACAAAGCGACGCCGTCATGAGTTCAAGGCTATATGAGTTCAAACAAAACGGTAAAACCACCAAACGTTTCGAGCTAGTGGACATCTATGGCCACATTGTGGAGTTCAGTGGTGACCAGCATGGATCACGATTTATCCAGCAAAAACTCGAAACCGCAAACAGTGACGAGAAGGACCACGTTTTCAAAGAGCTGTCGCCTGATTCACTACAGCTGATGCAGGATGTCTTCGGAAACTACGTCATTCAAAAGTTCTTCGAACATGGCGACCAGACACAGAAGCGGACACTTGCAAACCGTATGAAGGGTCACGTAGTTCACCTGTCCATGCAGATGTATGGCTGTAGAGTTGTACAGAAGGTGAGTGCTTACTGTAAGCCACATGTGCTGTTCACTGACATATGTAGGCTCTGGAGCACGTCTTGACAGACCAGCAAGTCGCTTTGGTCAAAGAGCTCGATGGCAAGGTGCTCCAATGCGTCAGGGACCAGAACGGTAATCATGTGATACAAAAGGCTATCGAGCGAGTACCCTTGGAGCACATACAATTCATCATCGATGCCTTCCGAGGCAATGTCGGCAGCCTCTCGGTACATTCCTATGGGTGTCGCGTTATTCAACGAATGCTCGAGAATTGCAAAGATGAAGCGAAGAGATTCATACTGCAGGAGCTGCATGTTGAAGGCAACAAGCTCATTGCCGACCAATATGGGAACTACGTGACGCAGCACGTCATTGAACACGGTGACCCGGAGGATCGCGCCAAGATCATCTCACTGGTCAAGAACGAGCTCCTCAATTTCTCGAAGCACAAATTTGCCAGTAATGTAGTGGAGAAATGTTTGGTTTTCGGATCCGATCAACAACGCCGCGAGATCATGCAAAAGATGACAGAGAAAAATGAGCGTGGCGAAAGCAATGTGCTAGGGCTCATCAAGGACAACTATGGCAACTACGTTATTCGTACGACCCCTAACTCCCTCTTTGTTGCCAGTCTCACTAATGCCCCTTCAGAGAAGACGTTGGACATGTTAGGCCGTGAAGACTATGAAGAGCTGGTTGCAGCTTTGAAGCCAGAAGTCGAGAAGGCCAAGAAGATAATATCGGGCAAACAAGTAATAGCTGTACGTATATTGTGGCGCTCCCCTTTAAAATAGGACTGACTGTGTTTCTAGGTCGAGAAAAAACTGCATCGCTTTGATCGTATGGACAGCCTCACGAGTCCGCAGCCGCAACGTAGCTCCATGAGTTCTGCAACGGACAGTTCAGCTGAAGTTCCAGCTCTTGTCAGTGAGGCGCAGAGCCCGCAGAGCAGTTCTCTACCGAGCGGTAACACCAGCACCATCGAAGAACCTGTACAGATCACCTCTTCTGCAAATAAGGCTCACCCGCCTCCTGGCTTGGTCAGCATCGCGAATACCTCGTAGACATATCGTCGTCAAAACAACAACGAAACGTCACACGCCCACGTCTACATAGTAATACAGCTGCCAGTCGCTTCACCCCACTTCATATGCATGCATGGAAAGGGCCGGCGTTCATCGTTCTGGACGGGAGCATGTTATATACCATACTTATTCCCTTTCTTGTCTCCCTCATTTCCTTTCTATCTATGTCTTAATGTCTCGGCCACATTTCCTTGTCCATCTTGGTCACTTCAACAAACAGCGGCACGATGCCCAGCTTCTAGATACTCTGCTAAAGTGTTTATGCAAGGCAAGGCGAATGGGTTCTCTTAGGCGACATATCTTCTATCTCATCATCACATACAAAGGGTCTGTTTTCCATGGCCGGATGTTGTCCATGTTGCACATCTAGCATCAAAAAAGTCGGATACGATGGTCGGTTGGGGGGGCTTTTTTTATAATATGGTCTTTGTGTCTTTTGTTGATACGACATGATGACGGGCGCGGCGGGTCGAGGGGATAGTGCGGTTCCAGTCATATCTGCGAGTTGGGTGTTATGGGTCGAAACAGCATCTTCTCGAGGCGTCCATACCTGATGATAGACACGGCCAGAACATATCCTGGCGGGTTAGGGGGGTTGAACGAGTGCGGGTTTGGGCCTTTGGCGGCGTGTCGGCCTGATAGATGGAGACTGTGTAGAAATAAGATATCTTATTGCCAAGACTTGGCTCTTATCACATCGCTGTGACTTGATGCTGGTACGCGGGACACCGATACCACCATGTGCCCACAATCAATTACTCTCAATAAACATCGCTCGGCACAGGCAAGAGCTGACATAGACTGCCTACAGAATTTTCCTGGCACATGCATGCCCTTTCCGAGTTCACGGTTGGACCACACTCCAACGAAAGATACTTGCTAATTTATGTACTCTCTCGACTTTCTGTAAAATTAGCACATCTGCATCGCATCTGCACTGCGCTGTCTAAACCTTGAGATCTCCACATCATATTCCCATGCGCAACTCGACACGCGACACTTGACGCTCGACACTCCTCTCGTCCACCCTAGAGCGGCTGCGTGCTCAGACCATCGTCTCATAAACTAAAATCTGCGCAGCGTGCTTGATGCATACGGGAAGCGCTCTCCGACCGTTCTCCTCAGAACGTCGATCCCGCCGGATAATAAATTGTGATTCGAGTTCGAGTTTGAGTTCAACTTCGAGTTCGAGTTCGAGTTCGAGTTCGAGTTCGAGATTCGAATTTCGAACTCCGGTTCCAGATAGTGCACCCATCGCTCGGCCTCCCTCCAGCAAGTGATGTGCTGATCGATCGCTATACTCTCCACCAAAACTTCCTCAGTGCCTCGGACTGCGCCAATTGTGATGTATCCTATACCTAGTGCATGGGGTGTACCGGAGAAAGCGGCGCTCGCGCGGAAGATATAGCTGGAGAGCTCGAGGTAGTGAAGCATCTTTCCACAGACGACGAATATCTGGAAGTTATTAGTCTACTAGCATCTAAGTGCAACTTCGGTACGCGCGAACGTCATTCCAGGAGGTGGATTTGCAAGTCTAGTGCATGGATAGGATTGCCACACTGTGAAGCCTGGCTATACGCTGCGTACGCTGGGAGCATAAAGTTTGTAGGAGTGCGTACAGAGTATAGAGGAAGCAGGAACTACTACTCATGTATCAAGGTAGTTCAGTTAGCGTGACTGATCATTGTGAGGCTACGCACCGCATTCTTGATTATCACACAAGCAGACACGCACAAGTTCAGATAGTTTAATTCTGTGATGTTACATATTCTGCAGGCGAGGATGAACTCCCTCCCATGATTGCAAATCTCGCTCTGACCCCTAACCAATGCAAATCCCTGTTCTGATCGTGTCCAAAGCCCAACTCCATATAGCGCGGTCTCTCTCGCAAGGAGCCAGTAGTAGCGCCTGCAAAAGACATCCCTGACAGTTATTGCTGCCGGCCACTTCTGCCCCGGCGGATTTTAGTACGCTCCTAACGCCCACCCCGGCCTGAGCGGCCTTTGATCTTCCTTAGAATGTCCTCGCCACCACCTCCCGTTCGCCTCGCTTGGTCATTGTATACGACATTGCTCTTGGGCACCACAGTGTATGTGGTCGGGCCTTGTTCCATGCGAGCACGCTGGAAGGCTCGAGGAGCTTCGAGAGCCTTGGCACGGGCAGCAGCAGCCTGGCTGGCTCCCGGATTGGCATTGCGGACGGGAAGCCTCCTGTGGGTTCTGTGAGTCAGTGGTTCTCAGCTAATGGAAGTGTAATGACGTACGTTGGGTCATAGTCTGCTTGGACAAACTCCTTCTTGCGGTAATCGTCAGTGCGACGCAGAATGGGACGTGTCCAGTCCGTAAACAGACGCTCCGCTTGGCGCTTGATGACGAGCTCAGGCCGCTTGCTTTTGATGTAGAACATGATGACCTTTCCGATGCCTGATGCAACTAGACTGTCCTTGTTGACAGGCAGCTTAGCCAAAGCAGCGAAAAGCTCCTTTTGGATATCGTAGGCGGGGAGACTGCCATCACTAAGGGGCTCAAGGAAGAATCGAACTGCCTCGAGCAGATTGGTCTCTGGATCGACGATGGAGTCCTTCAACGTGTTCTTGTTGAGTAGAGCGACCACCTCTGGCAGGAGCTTGAGCTTGTGGCGAGCCGGTTCGCCGCGTTGCCGTCCGTCATTGTCCGCTTCGGCGGCAGCTGCCATCCTTCGACGCATGTCTTCAATCTCCGCATCGGCCATCTGATCAAGATCAATGTCGCCCTTCTTGCGCCGGCGCGTGGTCGTCTTCCTAATCGCCGCGTCCATTGCTCGATCGAGAGCGCGTTTCCGGCCTGTGAGCATTCGTTAGTATTAAAGATATACCCTCCTGGTAGTGTACATACGCTCTTCTGGTGCGAGGTTCTCGTCGGCCTCATCATCTGGGGTTGCGCCGCGCACTCTGCCCTCCTTCTTGGACCTCCTGCTCTTCCTCTCGCCCAAGTCGTTGGTTCCGCCGACATCGTCGTCTCTGTTCTTCTTTCTCCGCGGTTTGTCGGCCCTCTTTTTTTTCTTCTTCGGTGCGTCTCCGCCCTCCCCTTCGGTCCTCTTGCGCTTGTGTACACCAATCAAGTTCACATTGCTGTCATCGATCATTTGCGCGGGGCGGTCCTCGACAGCAATGTCGCCGATCTCGAAGTCGTCAAACTGCGCCTCGTCGACCTCGGAAAGCACCGACTCGTTGTCTGAAAGACCGGCTTCTTCAACATCGTCCTTGTCTGGCATGCCTTCGTGGTCTTCGGTCACCTCCATGTCGAGGTTGGGCTCTGCGATTGGTGGGTTCGGGGTGGAGTTTTCCTCGTCGATCTCCGGTCTCTGGGGGTCACCCGGGTCATTGCCAGCTTCGGGGAGCACGTCGTGGTCGTGGTCTTCTCTGAACTCGACGTCCTCCATGGTTGTTGCTGTTCAGCAGGCGGGTCTTGTAATAGAGATGGCGACGTGAGGTGCGCCGATTCCTGGGAGGTGTTTGGTCTTGCGGCGATGGGTTTGAGAGATTCTCTGGGTGGTGGTGATGCGGTGAGGTAGCGATGAAAGAGAAGCAAGTAGACGTGAAGGCGCGGCTTGGCATGGTAAAACGTTTTTCCGGGGCCGACTGCCGGCTGCCGCAGCAAGCGGACAAAGAAAGGGCAGCCCAGCCGCTCTTCCGCAACAACACTTTCTGCTTTCCACACACACGCGCACCAACCTCACCGCAATCCCATCACTGTCAACGACCTTGGGCGCACCCCCTTTCTCTTCTTCAGGCGTTCTTTTGCACCCGACACCCAGTCTCTCGCTGCAACCGCTTGTCGCCCCCCCGCGCAGGCCTCCCGTTCCCGCTTACGTGCCCACTTACTTGCTCGCAGCAGCCGTTTGCCTTTGGGCGCTTTCTTCACAGTCCGTTCGACTTTGCGCGCGATAGTTGCAGTCGCTCGTTGCTCGCCTCGAGAGAAGTTTGGGAGGGCAGAGGCGGACAATCTGGGCCGTGGCGGCAGTGGCAGGAGGAAGTCGAACGTTGTCAGTCTCGGGCTCGCGGGTGCACGCTGCACGCTGCTTGCTGCTCTTGCCCCAGCGTGGTCATAGCTAGCTACGATACATACAGTCTTCTTTTCCCTGTGTTAGAAAGAGGAAGTCTTCTATTGTTCGTCTGACCCAGGACGTCAGCCCGCCCGCGCGGATCTATCTGGTTGCGACCCTGCGACAATAAAGCGATCAGCTATTGTCCCTCTCGAGTCTCATCGCACGCTCCCTAACTCTAGCTTGCTTGCCCTCTCCCTCGTTTCAGACTTCTCTTGCCCAACATGTCTCTCACGTCCGACGAAGTGGCTGCCGATTTCAAGGACGCGCTGCTGGACCTGAAAGTCAATAGTAGACCTGAGATTAGCAACCTAACCATTATTGCCAAGGAGAACACAGAGCATGCTGAGGCCATATCTCGCGAGCTCGAAAACCACATCCGAACAGTAAGTACCACTAACAGCGCGCATCCAGTGACCTTGGCCTTGGCAGACGCCTCTTATCCCAGGCACCTCTCCGTATAGTCCCAGAACAAGTGCTGACTTGGGTAGATTCGCCCTGAATGGAAACTGCCTGCGCTGTATGTTCTCGATTCCATCGTCAAGAACGTCGGCACGCCATATACTGTCTACCTCGGCCGCAACCTGTACCGCACTTTTATGGATGCATACACTCTCATGGACCCTGGAAACCGGCGGGCCATGGAAGGTTTGCTTAGAACTTGGAAGCAACCTGTTCCCGAATCTCTCGACAAACGTCCCGTTTTTGACAGCAACGTGACCCGTGACATCGAAAATGCTTTGATCAAATTCCGGACTGTAGCACAGCAAGCCCTCTCGCAGCGGCAAGTGCTTCCACATGGCTTGCCCCCGAGGCCTCAGACGAACCCCATGGCGAATGGTCCCTGGAGGAACACTCCTACACCACCTCAGAACATGCCACGATATGCAGCGCCTAACGATCCAAGGATCCGCCAAGTAGGTATTCCCCATCATGGTTGGTCCAACGTACTGACATTGCCCAAGCCCTTTCCATCAACCCCGCAGTATGGACAGTATCCGGTCTCAGCAACACCTCCGATCCAGTACCCAGCACCGATCTCGTCTGTCGATCTAGAAAATTTGAAAGCTGAATTGAGCAAGATCATCACCAATACTAAGACTGCATGGGCTCTGAGTCCGTCTGACGTATCCATACAAACTAAATTGAAGGCACTACTTGATCTTGAGACGGTTCTGAAGACTCAAACTCTTCCCCCGCAACAGCTGGAAGCGGTTCGAAATCAGATTCAGGCCCTGTCCCCGTCACCTGCACCTTTGCCATTCTACGCTCCACCCCCCTCAATTGCACCAGCAGTGCCAACCCCTCAGCAAGCTGCACCCTTTCCGCCAGCAAGCACTCCTGTGAACATAGCTCAGCTTCTTGCGAGCATTAAACCCCCTCCCACCCCTCAGCAGAGCTCCACACCAACAATTTCAACTCCGTCTCTGGCAGATATGCTGCGGCGTGTATCAACGCCTACGCAGGCATCGTCTACACCAACCGCCATGCCACCCTTCTTTGCGCCACCGTTCTCAGCTCCACCTCAAGCAGCTCCATCTCTACCTCAGGCAGCTCCACCTCCTGCTCCCACACCGGTCGCCGATCTGGCGTCTTTGCTCGCACAATTCACCAAACCCGCAGGAACACCAGCAGTCGCACACGCTCCACCACCGCAGCCTGCGCCTCTACCGCAATTTCCGCCACCACAAATCGGAGCTCCACCTGCGTCAGGCGCTCCAGACTGGTTACTCAATGCCCTGAAAGCAATGCCGAATTTGCCAGTAGGCAACATGCCTATACAAACGCCGCCGATTGGCTCTGAACCGATGACCCGCCAAGTATCTGCGACTGCGACTGCTTCGAGTGGCATTGAACTGACCACCGCGTCTATGAAACAGTAAGTAATACATGCATCATCAATGACCCAGAAGCTGATTGAAAATAGACCACGTCTCCACCTGGTATCGCGGTTGTACGAAGCCTACCCCAATCTCTGCGCTACGTGCGGGCGCCGTTTCGAGAGCACGCCCCAAGGCAGAGAGAAGAAGGCTCGTCACATGGATTGGCATTTCAAAGTCAAAGACCCTGATGCTGCCAAGCGAGGCATCCACCGGAGTTGGTATATTGGCGAGAAGGTATGTCAATTTCATTCAGGTTCTTTGAAATGTCTAACATTTCGCAGGAATGGATCGAGTATCGCGAAGTTGATGAAGCTGCTCCGGAGCAAAATGTGAACGGTAACGGAGGTCCTGTTGCCGCCGCAAAGAAGGATCCCAAAGACAAGTACGTTCCCGTCCCTGCAGACACTACACTGGCCCATGCGCCTTGCCCCATATGTCAAGAAAAGTTCGATCCGACGTGGAACGTGGAGGCAAATGACTTCGTCTGGATGGACGCGCTCAAGGTGAATGGCAAGATCTATCATGCTACGTGTTGGGAGGAGTATAGCAAGGGGTCCGGCATAGTAGCACCCAGCACACCAGACTCTGTGCTCGGCAAGCGCAAGGCGGAGTTGGCATCTCCGGCTTCGGGGAAGAAGGTGCGGGCTTTCTAAGCGATTTGGGATGAAGATGAAGCATATCACGATTTACATCGTTCGAGAGGCAGTCGTCATTTTCAGCTGTGCATAGCGAGGTGTTGGGTTTCACCAGGCTTCGGCCTCTTTTCTGCATTTAGGGAGCATTGATATTTTTGGTCTTGAGTATATATATGCTGCAATCGGTCTGAACAGCGTGGACAACAGGATTGGGTCTCCGGCTGTAGTGGCATGCAGGCATAATCAATTAGTATCTTGTCCTCATGTCGCGATTGCACCTCCCTCCAGGGTGATGGTAACAGCTAAAGTGATAACGTTCTCTAAGAGCGATCTGTTATAATTCGTGGAGACTGTGTAATTCTTCAAGTCCGATCCTCCCTCAACGCTGAGCAGCAAATTATGGGAAATTACATTAGGTCCGAGATTGTCCTCAATTGCCTTTGCGCCGAATTGATGTGATTGGTGCAGGTGTAGTGTGTCCCAAGAACTGCCTGTGTTCTTGTCGCTCACAGAGGGACATCATGAAACAGTTACGCGAAAAATAGAAAGGGAAATTTATTCATTCTAGGTTCCACAAACTCCCTGGAGTGAATAAACGTCTCTAGTCGTTGCTGCGTGAACTTAGGCGGCTCGCGACCTCGGTCCAAAGATTTAGGTCGCCAAGAGAGTCAACCAACCCATCCAGCCGAACTTCAAGTGCTTGGAAGCTCGACAAGTTTACGAGCTCCATCATCACCTCTTCAACGCCCAATTGCGCCACCAACTCCGCTCCACCACCCCCGAGTCTCAGACACACTCACGCGTCTGCTCTTTCCCTCCACACAGCCGCTCGAAATGGCTCCCATAAGAGACCAGATCGTCGATGATCTGAAGAACACCATCTCGCGGCTCGAGTCGCGCATTTCGGAGCTCGAGGGCCAGCTGGGACACGGCGGCAGCAGCTCGTCAAGCTCGGCGGAGGGTGTGCGCATGATTCTGATCGGTCCTCCTGGCGCTGGTGAGCTCGTTCCTCGACCTGCGATGGTTGTCGCATGTGAGTGAGGCCTGGCTTTTGCTGACACGGAGCTCCAGGCAAGGGAACCCAAGCGCCGCGGATTAAGGAGAAGTTCTGCGCCTGCCATCTAGTACGTGACCATGCCGTCTGCCCGCTCCGGCGACGCAGATGCGAGGATGCGCGAATCCAGGTACTGATGCTGTGCAGGCTACGGGAGACATGCTGCGGGCCCAAGTCACAAAGAAGACGGCGCTCGGGCGGGAAGCAAAGAAGATCATGGACGCCGGCGGCCTCGTCAGCGACGAGATCATGGTCAACATGATCAAGGGCGAGCTAGAGAACAACGCCGAGTGCAAGAGCGGGTGCGTGTCCCCCATCACCTCCAACCCACCACCACCAACGGGCTATCCCGCAGCCATCGCGCACACAATACTAACACACCCACCCCCAGATTCATCCTCGACGGCTTCCCGCGAACCGTAACGCAAGCCGAGAAACTCGACGAGATGCTAACCACCTCCCGCAAACCGCTGCAACACGCCGTCGAGCTACAAATCGACGACGCGCTCCTCGTCTCGCGCATCACGGGCCGGCTGATCCACCCCGCCTCGGGCCGCTCGTACCACAAGGTGTTCAACCCGCCCAAGGACGCCATGAAGGACGACGTGACGGGCGAGCCGCTCATACAGCGCTCCGACGACAACGCCGAGACGCTGAAGAAGCGCCTCGGCACGTACCACGAGCAGACAAGCCCCGTCGTCAATTACTACCAGAAGACGGGCATCTGGAAGCCGATTGACGCGAGCCAGGAGCCTGGGCAGGTGTGGCAGAGTCTGCTTAAGGTGTTTGATAGTAAGGTGGTTGTTGGGGGGCAGAGCGGGAGTTTGCTGAATAAGCTCGGGTTGAAGAATTAGGATTCGCGGTGAGGCGTTGGGAGGAGGTGATGATAGGAGTAGGGGAGAGGGTGTGGCAGGGAAGGGAAGGGAAAAGATGAGCACCTCCGTTACATTGTCCTTACGGTATGACGGAGGCTCCGCTCAAAGAAAGGTTTCAAATGGCTCAACGTTCGGCATCCCGCATGCGAGGGAGGCACGGTTTTCTAAAAAGTTGGGACGACGAGAATCTATGTCGACGACCCGGCATGGGAGGGGAGGGGCGGGCTGCTATGGGTTGGGATGCACATAGGTAATGCATGGGTGTTACCCCCCGCTTGGTTCTTGCTGCTTACTTCTGTGTACTTGTAAAAGAGAGGATGATGTTTCTGGGTAATGCGAGACAGATAGGCGGGGGAGGGGATGTGTGTTTCCGATAGTGCATGTTCGATTCTCTGTGCGCGTCTGGGTCTTGCACGTCTTGTCTTGCCTGGCCTTGTCTGGCTGCGGGACGACAGGCAGACAGAGTTGGGAATATGAAATGTGCTCCTGATCGTACACATCTATGTACCTTCCACTTAGGTTAAAAACGTGACCCTCGTGGCAGATGTGAAACTCGACAAAGGTAATCAAACACTCAATGAACAATTTGAGGGATAGAAATCTACGTATGTAAGTATCCTATACGTACTCACCGCCCAACACTCTCCATCCAAACCACACTCCTCCCCTGCCCCATCCCCATATCCCCAACTCCAACCGTACTACTCCTTACATCCGGCACCACCATAACACACTCGCCATAGCTCTTCAAATCCGTCTCGCAATTCAACTCCTGGCCCTCAGCTCCTCCTCCTCCACCACCCCCATCCTTCCCCTCCTTATCCTTAACCCTCACCCTAACATCCACCCCCGGCAACAACGCCAACCCCGGTTTCACAGGCACCAACAGCACATCTACACTATACACCTCGCCCTCCCTCGCCACAAACTGCCCGCGCCGCTGCCCCGCTACGAGCCAGACCTCGGGATTCGCATCGATGCTGTAGATGAAGTCTAGCGGCGCGTCCGGAGTGGGTATGTGCGCGAGCGCCATGAGCGAGGACGGCGAGGCCCATTGGCGCGTGTGCGAGATTGTGAGGGTTGTGCGGAGGGGTTGCGAGGTTGTTGCTATGGGGTGGAAGTTGTGCGTCGGTGTGGGGGTCGAGGACGTAGAGGAGGGGGTAGAGGAGGGGGATAGAGACAGGGAGGCCGTGTGCACGATGTGCGTTTCTGGGACCGAGACGGTGATTATGATATGGCGGGGCGGGTTTGGAGATGGGGGCGCTGTGGCTGTGCCTGGTGCTGGTGCTTTTTGGGGGTCTGAGGACGGGGTGGAGGGGGTGGGGAGGTGGATTGTTGTATTGGCCTGTAGGGGAGAGTATGTTAGCATGGATATCAGGTTCGAGGTGCGGTGTAGATGTGAATTAGAACAGCATACCTCGTGCCAGCCTTGCAACCACTCCCTCGTATCGTCGCGCACAACATGCGGCAAGCTCTCCAGACACTCGTCCCAGCCCATGCCGTCAAAGCCGCCCAGATCCATCTTGCCCAGCAGCGCTATCTTCTCGAATTGGTGCGATATGACGCGGTGCTGCATGCGGTCGATGAAGGTCGCAATAAGCAGCCGTGCGAGCCTATGCACTGGACTCGCTTCAACAGCTGCCGCAAACAGGTCTCGTAATCGGTCAAGAACGTCCTCATCTAGACACCTGTACACCACCGACAAAGACAGACTTCCGATACCTGGGCGACTCTGTCTGCGCTTCGCCATATCCCCTGCTTTCCTTGTAACCTGGTACGTGACGGCAACAGGCTGTTTGGGAAACACCTTAATCGGGCCCTTTGTTTTGCGCGGCGAGTGCACGTCATAGTCTTCCGAGCCCTCAAGCCCCACATCTAGGACTTCTAGTGGGACATGGTTCGCTGTCTTGATGTTGAATTTTGAAAACACAGCTTCGCTCTTGAAATGGTCGTGCACGTTTACATCGAGCGGCAGCTCAATACCAATTGTGAATGTTTCGTGGAACTGGAAACGACCTTTGTCGGTCACGTAATCAATCTCGACCTTGACTGTGAGTTCGGGAAGTACCATTTCCAGATCGTACGGGATCCGGAACACGGCTCTGGTTTCTGGGGACATATCCTTAATGGAGACGACCCCGGGGTTGGGCTTGCTTTCCTTGTTTATATCCACATCGCCAGTCACCGTTTTGGCATCCGCGGTACGCAGTCGCAGACCGGCGGACGCAGACCGGAGCCGGATCTCTGCGCTTCGGATGTCGTTCCAGCCGCTCGAACACTTGATTTCAATGGAACGTTGTTTGTCGATGTGGATGAAGTGGGAAAGGTAAGCTTTCGCCTGGAATGCTTCTGAGCGCGGAAAGCACAGAATACGACCTTTCTTGGCAGCTTTCAATGATGCTGCTGAGACTGACGTTGTGATGCCGAGAGGGGTCGTAGCTTCGGGTTTCTCAAAGGGCTCGTGCTGGAAGACAATGCGCTTTGCGCCGATGAGAATCGTGTCGACCATATACGGCCCGTTTGTATTGACCTGGAATCGTCAGCTAGCTTGCTGGATATATAACACAGAGTAGACTTACGTTTGAAACAAGCCAGATACGGCAAAGCCCCTTCTTCAACGTCACAGGGTCTGAGTTCTGAAGCCATATTTCTCTTGCTTGTGCTGAAGATGCGCTCACCAACCGAATCCTGGCTTGATCGAGGGCTAGCTCATCGTCAACCAAGTGTCTAAACTGGAGCCGAAGCTGGAAGCCATCCTTGTCGTCGTGGTGGCGCACATAAGGTTCAACAGAGATGTCGCCGAAATAGTGGCTCATAGAAACCATCTTATCTTTGGGTAATTGTGTGGAAAAACCGACCAACTCTGAAAGCACACCAGCGGTGTCGACTTGATCGTCGTCTAGCCAATTCACTGACGGTCTAGTGGGCGTGGAGGCTGGCTTCTTCGACGTAACATGGAACGATTTCTTGTTCGCAGCTGACTTTGCCAGTAGATCGAGCAGGGTGTCCACGTATTCGTCTGTGCGGTTCAATTTCTTGAGACATTCAGCATGCATCTTCAACATTGTGCTCTCCACGATGTTCCATCTGCGTTCGGCAAATGTTCTCGTCATCTTCCCAAAATACATGGACGCGGCAACAAAATCGCCTAGCTCACTGAGAAATGGTCAGTCAGAGTCAGCGGAGATGGGGTGTTGGTGTTTCAAAACATACTATCGTAGCGCAGCAAGATCACCAAGAATGCTCTGAGCGGAGTTCTCTTGCCCAGCGGCCCTATAGTGCTTAACGATTATATCACTCAGGGACTATTCCAACGTTAGTGTAAAATAATATATAGAGCTGGGTAATGTACCTCATAAAGCTGTCGAAACTGATCGAAGGATGAGACGGCGTTGACGATATCTGCTGCAGAAAGCCCGACTGTCGCAGATGGTGTCTTTACTATCTTTGCGTTCGTAGCAGTCTCGTCGTCCAACTCGTCGTCATCATCATCATCATCGTCTAGCTTGACGTCGGTGAGATCACTACTCTGGGAGACAGTAGCTAATATCGCTTCCCACCCAATCGACCATCCCAGCGACTTCCCGACTTGTTCCAATAGGCGTCTTTGTACAACGAGCAGTTGTGCGCGAGTGCCAGCAAGCTCCTGAGCACCCGTCTTCCCCTGGGTCGCTGAGATCTCTTGTCCGGGTGACGGGCGTTCATGGTATTGTCCATTGTCATACACGATATGCCCAGTCGATGGCGTATGGGAGTATGGCGAGTCTGCGGACGAAGATCGCCCGTAATTGAGAGAAGAGGAACGACTCGGGTGGACCATGGTTTTCGGTTCAGCAAAACTCGATTTTTGTTCCTTCCCGTGATTGCCGAACGGCTGCATCTTCTCGGAAGACCCTGTCGATGCATCTTTGAGGAATCTCGAGATGGGGAGGGACGAAGTAGCAGTCTCTTCGAGTACTTGCTGCACGGCCGCGTACGTCCAGGACCGAACGAGATTATCGACTAATTGTACGGGGAATGTCAATCCATTGTCTTTCGCACTTTGGCCATGTTAGTAGAGTGACGACTTGGAGGAAGTGGAACTGACCCATTTAGCAGATCTTCTCGTAAAAGCCGTCCGGCAAACGTAAGAAAGTTGAGAGCTCTTGAGCACAGCTCAGCCAAGGATAGGAGATCTTCGCTGTCATCCCCAGGTTTTGCGCCGGGGTGGACATCGTCGACGGACACAGACCGATGACCAGCATTCGGCCTTGGCTGAAGCTTGGATGCGAGGTCCGATCTTGCAGAATGGGCGTTGCCTAGTCGCAGGAGAAGCGACATCTGACGGGAGAAAATGTAATTCCTAAAGTCGAATATAGAAATGTCATTCGCCAATATCAGGTCTCGGTAGTTCTTCCTTCGCGAGTTGATGGGTTTCGCATCGTGAATGTGCGGCACAGGTTCTTTTCGACCACCATCGTCTTTCTGCGATCGTTTCAGAATCTCTACAGCCCGCTGATGGAGGTCTTTGGAATGATCAAGAATGACCCCGCCCTGTGTCTCACTCCCTTCGTTTGCCTGGTCACGGAGGACGGTGTCGAGTCCGACAGAGAGCTCATCATACCCCAGAAGAGCATCTTCGACTAAGCCGACGCTCTCGAACCCTTTCGCTAGTCCTTCTTTGAGCATGAAGAAGGTGCAAAAGTTCCACCCTGGAAGAGAACGTTGCGATTCCTTCTCTCTGATGTCTTCTTCATATTGACTTACTCTCAGATCAAATGACATTAGTATAAGGCTTTTGAATTTGATGATCAGGTCATTCCAGGCTCGTTCCTGCTCCTGAGGGCTCTCAGTGATAGGTGGACTAGTGACAGAGGAGGTGGCTGGGAGCATATGAGGTGGGATAGTCTCTTTCTGTAGCCGCACCTGCGCAACCCGGTCTGGCGCATTCTTCGAGGATACATTGAAGTCTGCGCGAATCTTTTCGAGAATGGTCGTTGTCCCACGAGTCCATCGTGATGTTGCACTGGACTTCTCCTTCTCTCCAGTTGCCGTGCTCAAATTGACAGAACCGCGTGGTTGACTTGCAGCAGGAGTGTTGGGTATTACAACATGTAGAATCAGCCATTCAAAGGCGTCATGGTTCTCCTGTGTACTAGCTGAAGAGCTGCTTTGCGATGGCGGGGTGTGAGCCTTGACCCATTCTCTTAGTTGCTTGCGAGAGGTCGACTTGTACGTATCCGAATCATCACATCGAAGTAGATAAATCTTGAGATATGGTGTCTGCCTTAGGCCAGGTATCTGATGCCGTCTTTCCTTGGAAGGCGGTCTGATGTGTTCGCCAGATCCTGAAGGGCGGTTGCTTGCATTCAGCGATTGTGCATTGTCTGGGGGCGCCAATCCGGGAGAAGTAACACCAGAGATGTGCACGGAATCTTTGCTTGGTACAAGGTCCACATGCAGAGAATCGATAGACCTCAAGGGACGATTCGGCGATTTCCAATGCAAATTCCGAAGTGGAAATCTAGAAGTTAATTGGTCCTGGACCAGCGGGAAAAGACCTGAAGGGTCATGGTATTCAACTACATCGAATTAGAGAATACAGGTGCGATACAGCGCGTCTACGCACCAGTGACTTTGGAGCTCGAAGAGCCATCCATTACACTGGTTCCAGGTTGCTTCTGTCTGGCAGCGTGCTCTGGGGCACCCGAACCTGGTGCACCATTTCCGGCCACGCTCATGAAACACGTGCGCCTTTAATTGCCGCTAGACTTCGCGGGAGTGCTACTGGTGCCGTGTGTTCAGCCGGAGAGGAGTCGCGAATCTGGTTGTGGAGCAGCAATGGCACGTGTTCAGAGGTTGCAGAGACGCTGCAGGCGCTAGTCCGTTTTGGGGTTCGTGAATGCAGAGCGCTACGTCGCACCGTTTGGGGAGATCTGCTCAGGCATCTTCATTCATTGTTCGTCGGTCACATTACCCCTCTTAGCCTTATTTTTCTCCTCATTTGAAGGCACTATATTCTGCTATCGACCTATCAGAGCCAGAAGCGTATTCGGTCACCGGTGTAGGACGATTCAGCCTTGTGGACGCCTTTGTGGTGCTTTACCGAAGTGACGCCTCGCATTTTTCGCATTGGCAATTCTACAGAATATAACGCAGTACGTGCCATCGCTATGGCCGTCTATCATCCCGAGATGTTTATTCATTCAGCTTCTAAGGGCGTTGCATAGCCTCAAATGACAACACAATCCGCTTTCTAGTGAACCGTCTTCCCTCCTTGTCGTGTTCGCATTTCCATCGCTGTGAGCCTTGTCTCGTGTTCATCTTCTATATAGGCGTGTGGTTTATTCTACTATCGATCTTCAAAGCAGAGCTCCAAGGTCCTACATATTACACCAGATCCTTGGTCCATCATCGTGATTCTTATTGCTGTTCGCTCATTGGTATCTCAAGATGGGAATGGGAGACTATTGTACGTCTACCTCCCTTTCGGAACCTGGCAAAAGGCTGACACGACCATAGCACCCGGTAGCGTGTGGTACTATGCTCCAAATAAAGCTGCACCTATAGTCTTCATCATCTTGTTCTTCATATCAGGAGTACTCCACGCCTGGCAAACTATGTATGAGCACTTCCACTTAGCATACAACCTCAATTAACAGGCTTAGAAAACACCACTCGTGGCGGACGACCTTACTCCTACCATGGGCTGCCGCCCTCATGATCTCTGGCTTCGCCCTGCGCGAAGTCGGCGCATATCACCAAGACAAATTGAGCTACCTCATTGCATCAGTCGTCCTCATCATGTCCGGTCCGCCTGTCTACGCCCTCATCAACTACTTCATCCTTTCTCGCATCCTATTCTACATCCCATATCTAGCTCCCATGCACCCTGGCCGAGTCGCAACAACCTTCGTCGGCCTCGACGCCGTCTGCGAGATCCTCATCGGCCAAGGCGCCTGGCGAATGGCCAACTCAGACATGACCGAGAAGCAGCGCAAGCTTGGCGCGAACCTCGTGACGGCATCACTGGCCCTCCAAGCAGCCTTATTCGGCACCTTCGGTCTCATCGCAGCACAGTTCCATTACCGAGCGCTCAAAGCTAAGGTGCTGAGTAAAGACCTCCAGACTGTGTTGAAGGTGCTTTATGTCAGTGCCACCATCGTCACGATCCGTTGCATATACCGCTTAGTGGAGTACATCATGGGCTGGGACAGCACAATCTACAAGAACGAAGTCTACTTCTGGATTTTTGAAGCCGTCATCATGTTCGTCAACACAGCTCTACTCAACGCCTTCCACCCCGGTAAACGGCTACCAAGATCTAATTCAGTCTTCCTAGATCGCGACGGTGTGACTGAGCGCCGCGGCCCTGGGTGGAAAGACGATAGGCCTTGGATTGTTACCGTGTTCGATCCGGTTGACCTGTGGGGTCTCTTCAGGGGTAGGGACAAGGAGACGCAGTTTTGGGATTTGAATGACGAGGACCTCGCGCGTCTCAGGGCAGAGAACAAGGCGAAGAAACGTGGTGTTGTGGCCGGTTTCGTCGATCCATTCCATCTCTGGGGACAACATGGCTATATTGGAAGGTATCTCGTCAAGAAGTCGCCGGCGGAAAGCAGCATCGATGCTAATATTGCGGAGGACAAGGCTGCAACGGTCAATAAGGCGGTTTAGGCTTGTTGCATGCGTCTTGTGGTCTCTTTCTATTTCTTTCCTGTGTTTTGTTGATCCTTGATCCGTGTGCTTCATTTCCTATTGTTAGTTTGGGATACCCTGCAGCCTTCATCCTAATAGCCTTTCAATTCTGGTTTGCTGTAATACAGCTACTTTGTGGTAGGTTTTCATATAGTTGGAACAAAGTCTCTGAATCCATTATCCATATTTGCTATGCAGTACCATCCAGTTAATCAGTGATATGCATTTCGCCAATGAGCTACCAAACAAGAACAGACGACGCCCAACACCGCGCTAAATGTCAAGGTAACTAAGAGTACATCCAGAGCCTTACTAGGTCGAGAAAACAAAGAGATGCGGCTTCATGTTGATCTTGGAAAGGCGAGCCACACAACCAGAGAGCTGCAGCAAGGTCTGAACACCCTCTAGGATGCGCATATGAGTAAAACCGATTTCCTGTAGATATTAGTGAACCTGGTCGCTTTGAAGCACCTTTCCACTTACCTTGATAAACTCGAGCTTCGCATGTTCACTCAGCGAATCGATCGATTTTGTAACTTTGAACATAGTGCTGATTATGTCATGACAACTGTATCCCAGATCCCAGAGCTCCTTCAGCGTGCCCAACGCATCATCGACCCTGCACTCATGGCACGCGCGTATCATGGCTTGCACCTTGATAGGATGCGGGCTGTCCACGACCTTGAACACGTTGTCTCCGTTTACGAAGCCGAATCCAGCGTGTGTCGACTGCAGATTGTTGATAGCTTGACGCATGTCGCCCTCAGCAGAGAACACGAGTGCTGCTATACCGTCATCGGAGTATTCTACTTTCTCCGCTTCGCAGATTTGAGCAATTCGACGGACGACTTGAGCGTCTGTAAGGCGGGAGTAGCGTAATATGGCGCAACGGGATTGCAGCGGCTCGATGATCTTGTTCGACTGGTTGCATGCGAAAGCAAAGCGAGTGGTCGAGCTGTATATTTCCATTGTGCGTCTTAACGCCTGCTGTGCACCGCTCGTCATACTGTCCGCTTCATCCAGTATAACAAGCTTTTGTCTTCCAGGAGGAAGAGTGACCTTCTTCTGTGCGAAGCCTTTTATCCGGTTTCTGACCACATCGATACCACGTTCGTCGGATGCATTGAGTTCGAGGACTGCCTCCTTGTAGGCATCGCCGAGGAGCTGGCGCGCGAGGCAGAGGATGGATGTCGTCTTTCCGATACCAGGCATGCCGGAGATGATGACGTGAGGCATGTTTCCATCTTTGGCAATAATCTTGAGGCGCTCGATTGTTTCGGTGTTGCCAACGACGTCGTCGAGGTAGACTGGTCGGTATTTCTCTACCCTGGTCCAGGGCGTCAAACACGATGTGGAAAAGAACGACTACTAGAAATGATGCTTACCACGGCAATTCGTAGTTCGCGCCGCCAGCAGCATTGGGATTTGCCCTAACGCCGTTTTTGGAGGCTGCTTTCGAGGACTCTGCTTTGGACGACATGATGCGTTGCGGTCAAAGTCGTTGTGGGGTTGACGCGAGACGCGTAAATTCAGAGTCCACGCTTTCACGTGTTGACTAAGCATTCCATGTCCAACGGCACGTGAAAACCGTGGCAGCGGGTCACCCGACCTGCCTCAGACCTCGGCACACCTGCTTCCTAACGCAATAAGGCAATTTTCCTAGTAAAATATTATAGTTATAGTTGGCTAAGATTTTTTTTAGCATTAACTATATTAAAAATACTTCTTTTTAATATACTTTTAAGAGATCCTAAAGCCCTAATTCTAAGCCTTAACCCTAGCCTCTAACTCTTCTAACTCTACTTCCTAACCCTATCTTTTAACTCTAGCCTAACTCTAAAGGAATTCTTTAGAAATATATTGAGAATATATTCTATATACTTTTCTATAGAATGTATTCTAAACACGTTCTTTTTATTATCGCTTAATTCCTACTTATACCCTCTTGCGTTAGGAACAAGGTGTGCCGAGGTCTATAGGCAGGTCGGGTGACCTGCGCCCTGGAAAACCCGGTACCTGGGTGGCGGCACGTGGGAAGGTCCTTGCTCGACTTCTTGCAGGATGAACTCTATCTACTGTGTAATTGCACCCTATCTTTGCTCATCCGTCGCGCAAAAATGCCTGGTATGCTTTCGAGGCACCCTGCACCGACAACTGGGTTCTAAGCCACAGCCGCTAGTCCTTTTTATTTCATCTTGTTCTTAAACGAAATCTCCTTGTCTCATCTTGGTCTCATAATCCCTACGCGAACACTGGATGCGAGCCTTCTCTCCCTTGTGCGCCTCTCTTTGAGCTTCTAGGCTTGGTGACAAGCTTCGAAAGAAAGTTGAATTGCAGATGAGGACTCACAACTTACGGACAATAAGCGGCTCGTAGGCCGCCTCGCCAAGCTCCCGCCCCGAAGTCGCCGTTGCGGGATAAAATGACGGCGATTCCCAACCCCCGCTGACGTATGGGGCGGAAACTCTTGTGACCTTTGCCTTGTCGTCAGAAGTCGTGAATAATCAAGAAACGGGCTCCACCCATCCGCCAGCTCCGTTGCCTTTGTTCTGTGCGCCCCCGAGCTTCGAGAAGCGGCGACGGCGTCGTCACCTCTACCGCCCTTTAGGTTCTTGTGTCTGGAGACAAGTTTGGTGTTGTAGAGTCAGAATAGCCCTTTGTGAAACTCCTCCGAGGCTGCTTAGCATAGTACAGGATCAAGAAGGCTGGGGCACAATAAGTTAAGCACGAGCTTCGCTCCGGACTCCAGATCGTCGGCCCTGGAGGCTGAAGCTTCGCCACAGCGCCGCGCACGCACCCGAGGAGCAACAGGACGCCATGATCAAATGTAATGAGTGGCCAATAGGTGTCGTATTACGTGCAGTTACCGCTAGGCAGGTCTTCAAGAATAGCACCTGCCGCTCGATCCGTCAGACGTGAAACAGTTCCTGGATGTGAAGTCACCCATCACATCGCCGCGTCATCATCGAACTAAGCCACTTCACATAAGTCTTGTACCGCGCGCCTCCATAACCTTGCGTTCATCTGTTATCTTTGCTCCTCTCCTCTGTACCTTTGCTTCGTGTTCGGACGGCGGACTCTCCTACTATCCACAGTAAAGAGCGCTCGTTGACTTTCGCCCCAAAGGAATTCAGACCCAATCGACCTCAAACTCGCTGCGCTTCAAGTTCGCCGGCCCTCATTTAGGCGCCTGAGTATATACATATCAAACCTAGGACCCGGTGTCCCTCCAGTCAACGACCTCACCATGAAGATCTCTACAGTGGCGCTTGCCACGCAATTGTTGTCATCAGTCACAGCGTTGAAGTTGGCACAGCGGGATGTAAGTGATAGCTCTTGGCCCACGCCACCATCTTGCTTTATTTTACGCGAGAGATCCACCCTGTCCCTCCTTGCCTCTACCAAACGTTGTGCTAACCATCATCATAGAATCCCAAAGTTGTTGGGCTCGATATACAACGCAGACATATCGTCAACCCTGTCGCGCGCGATCGGTTACGGCGTCGCCAGAAGACCATTCAACAAACGCTCGATAACCTAGAGACACTCTACTTCGCAAACGCAAGCTTGGGAACACCAGAGCAACGCCTCCGTCTACACATCGACACTGGTAGCAGTGACTTGTGGGCAAACGCACAGGACTCTAGTTTATGTCAAGATAACAGCAGTCCTTGCGCAGAGTCGGGAACCTACAACGCAAACTCCTCGTCGTCATACAAATTTGTCAACAACGACTTCAACATTTCATATGTGGACGGCTCTGGAGCTGCTGGAGACTATGCAACGGATACATTCCACTTCGGTGGCAAGACAATCGAAGGCCTACAATTTGGGATCGGGTACACGTCTAGTTCCGCAGAGGGTATCCTCGGTATTGGCTATACTTTGAATGAAGTGCAAGTCAACCGTGCGGGCGGCAAAGAATATCCCAATCTACCTCAACTTCTGGCGAACAATGGCGATATCAACAGCAACGCGTATTCGCTCTGGCTCAACGATCTCGATGCTTCGACTGGTAGTATCCTCTTTGGCGGAGTTGACACCAAGAAGTACACTGGGGCTTTGAGCACGCTGCCGATTGTTCCAGAACAAGGTGGCGTCTACGCCGAGTTCATTATTGCCCTCACTGGACTCGGACAGAATGGCAATTCGACCTCCTTGTTCTCCAACCAAGCAATTCCCGTCCTACTGGATTCCGGCTCCTCGCTGATGTACCTTCCGGATAACGTTGCCAGCAATCTGTACAATGCCTTCAACGCTCAATACGACCAGTCACAAGGTGCAGCCTTTGTAGACTGTAGCTTGGCAAATCAGCAGGGTTCCTTGGACTTTGATTTCTCTGGTGTGACCATCTCTGTCCCCCTCAACGAGCTCGTCGTCCTAGCAGGCTATCAGCGCGGCGAACCAGTCTGCTTCCTCGGTATTGGTCCTGCTGGAGATTCAGTGTGCGTTTTGGGAGACACCTTCCTCCGATCTGCATACGTCGTGTATGATCTCGACAACAACGAGATTTCGCTCGCTCAGACCAACTTCAATTCTACCGAGACCTCCGTGGAAGAAATCACTACGGGCGATGACGCAGTGCCCAACGCGTCCCTGGTTGCAAATGCCGTATCTACTGTGGCAGTTGGAAGTGGTGGCGCCAGGAACGGAGGCTTCAGTGTCAATCCTGCTGCCACTGCCGCACGATCAACAGCCGGTGCCATGCCCCTCATAACACCTGCTCCGTGGCTCGGTGCTGGGGCTGCAGTCGCGGGCGCGGGAATAATGATGGGCTTCAACGGCTTCTAAGCAGTTTCCATCAATCTCTTTTATTTCTTCCCTACATATTGTCTACCTGGATTTACTTGCAAGCGACGGCGTTTCGTATCACCAGACGGCATGGCCCTCGGCGTTTTACTATGGTTATGGCTATTGACATTGGGAAAATACGCGTTAACGGACATATTTTGCATCACTACCACATAGGGAGGCTCGATTTACCGCCTTTGGAGAGAGTTTGCATGCTTCGATGACGCGATGGGTAAACCAGAGGACCGTCATTGATTTTATCTATGTATCAATGTAGTGGCTCCAGTATGGAGTGTTCGAATGACTAGGCATTTGCAATTGTGCTACCACCACCTCTGCATGTGATAGCCATTAGTGAAGGTAATATTCATTTCATCAATCGGCGAATTTCCGATAGATGCGTCTCACCTCGGATCCCTGCGTCTGCACGCAAAGGGTGGGGCAAAACTTGCGGCAACGCCTTCCCAGCAGAGACTCGAGATGGATCGGCGAGGCTAGACCGCCATTAGCGATTGTACACATCAAAACAACGAAGGTGAACGGTACATGGCACAGTCCGTTGTCGCCCGTACGACTCCATTTCACCCATAACATTTGATTTTCCGCATTCCAAGGTGAGACTCTCGAACTTGACTCTCTTCCTGCGGTGTAGATCTCGTTCTACATGTGCTACAACCATGGACTCTCGAGCAGACTCATTCATGACCACTCCCTCCGAAGACCGAGAACGAAAAACCACACAAAATACCCCTCTCTTCAAAATCCCCACAGAACTCCGTCTTCAGATCTACGATTACTGCCTTGCGGACGCGTCTACATACACCATCTCTGCAGCGCCTCTCACCGTCTTCGGATGCCGCATCAAGGACAAATCGCGGAGACGCCATATACCAGGTCTGCCAGACGACTACTGCCCCATTGTCCGGTCCTGCTATGATGCGAAGCTCCTCTCAATCTCAGAGCCACCGACGCTTAGTCTGGAAGACTCGCCCAGCATGATGACGAGGAGCAGCGGGGTGGATGTACTACCGTATCCCGCGCCGCTGGCGCTCATGCAAACATGCCGGCTCGTGAACCAGGAGTTGACTGATTACGTGGTGTATCAGAAAGACGTGAAGAAGACATCATCTGAGTCTAGGTGTGCATCGGCGTCCGGAGGATTGAGTCTATACGTCACGTATCCCTACGGCGTCCTCGTGCTTAAAGAGCTTTGCCCCTTCCTCCTCTGCCACGCGAAGAATGTGTACCTCTCCGGATACTACACTCCACCGCCCCGGAAACTCGAGGAAACGAGTCAGAGATCGAGAAGAGAAGGCGCGTGCGAAAGGCCGCGATTAAGACTCGATCCGCCTCGGACCACACACATCAAATTTCGGACTTCCCTCCCCGCACACCCTTGGGAGACTATGCAGGAGACGCAGACAGCCATGAGAAGCCTGATCCGCACCTTGCTCGGTCGGACATCGCCTCCGAAGTTCCAGATGCTGGAAGCGAGGTTCTATTACTCTGGAGACGACACGTATAGCAGCGTCTGGAGTGATGAACGAGGACCCGTGCCGCAGGTTTTTGAGAATACGTGTGGCGGCAAGATTGACATGGAGGTTCATAGGGGGAGCTGGGGCAATGGGGCGAGTTTCACGGTGATGCCGGACAAGAGGCGTAGGACGTTGAGTACGTTGTGGAGGACGTTGCCGAATCGGAGGGAGGAGAGTGAGGCGTTTGTCATTGGTGAGGAGTGGGGGAGGGAGTGATGACGGTGAAGAGATCTTTGATTTTAGGGCCCTGGTGATTGCTGTTTCATTGACGCATGGGTTGTTTTGTCTATCTGGAGTTTGGTTGCATACTTGGAAAGGGGAGCGTGTTTGATTTTCGGCGGGTCAGCGATGGGTGGAATTGCACGGCACATTCATATCCACATGCAGAGGTCTTCGGATTCATTATTCTCTGTCCTTCATATTTCTATACATCCCCAGTTAAGAGCTGATACTACAGCTTAGCCGCAGCTTACTATTCCCCGCCGTATTGATAGCTAAACGTTGCCTATTTTCAATTCCGTTGTTTCTTCCCCTGCGGTGCCGGACTATGACCCCGACTACTCGAAGCACTCTGCTCCGACTTCCCCGCCAACCAAGACGCCATATCAAAATTCTGAATCGACTGCGCCGGGTTCGTAGCCGCACCAGCAATCGGACTCTTCTTCTGCATCTCCTCGAACTCGGCCTTAGTCTCAGGATCCACTGTATGCACATTAGTCCCTTCCCTTCTACAAATTCCGATTACCAGACTCACTATTCTCCATCAAATACGGCATCCCGAATATCAACACCATACTAAACAGCGCCATGAGAATCATCGGATTCTTCAAAAAGCTCAAAGGGCTGAAGCCGCCGCGCTCCTGGAAATAGTACTTTGGTCCTATGGGCCGGACATCGACTACGAGCCCGTTACCGCCAGATCCCCGGTCTTCCCCTTTGTTGTCCCATTCGTTGCCTAGAAAGGTCTGCCATGTCCGGATCACCTCGCGCCGCTCCGAACTGCCTTCCACGGGCTCCTCGATGGTGACGTCGATTCGTAGGGGCTCGAAGGCGAGGTCACGGCAGTGGATGGTGGCGAGGTAAGAGCCGGCGGTTATGTTGGTGAAGGAGAAGACATTCGAGCGAGTCAGGAGTGCGGTGTAGGGCTCGCCGGAGCTTTGGAGGGTTGCGTGGGTGGTGGGAGGGAGTGTGGAGGGATTTGCGACGGGTGTGTTCGGGATGTGGAGGGTGAAGCGGGCGGCAGAGGTCAGGGGGACTAGCAGAGCTAGGGAAGAGAGGATTGTCTTCATGGTCGGCGTTGCTTTGAGGTTGTGGTTGGGTTGGTGGTGTCCCGGTTTCTTGGGATGAGCGGCGGGGCGGAGGAAGGTTTGACCGCGGGAGTTGAGTGCGAGCTCAGCATCAACCTCACCACCCCCTACCCGTGAGCTGGAAATTGAACTGCCTTTGTTTGCTGTGTGGTTCTCTTTACGACACATCAATTTTGTCTAAAGTGGTATTCATGGCGCAGCCCACGCTGTAGTGCCACCGCTACGAGAGGGCTGGTTCTTAGGTAGTGATGAAAAGCACTTCCCATGGTTATAACAATACTCGGCGAAGCTTTTACCCTCCGGGCTGTATCTCTCAGTGCGAAGTAATATTGGATCCAAACGAGCTCCTTCGTAGACATTGCCAACTCACACGCTGCCGTAACTCCACATCTGCGTGACAACCCTTCTCTAACCTTTAGCTCGCTGGAGATCTCGACCATCCCTCAGCCACACTTGCAGCAGTATCTCTTGACTAACCCTCTGGTAGAGCTGCGGTAGAACTGAATACTGCGCCAAACGCCTTCGAAGATTAAGGAACCTCACGGCCGTAGTGTCTTAGATGCCTGACGAATCAGCCCCAATCACGCTTTCATATGTTCAGCCAAGATGGCATTCACAGAGTATGACTTAGTAGCCTGTTTCCCATCAACCCTTTTCACATGCCCGCGACCTTGAAGAATGGCCGAAATTGGGCTGGCATCCAGCATCGTCGGCATCGTTGCCGCGGGAGCAAAAGTCAGCCTTGTCCTCCTGCAGCTCGCATCCGACGTCGGCTCTGCCAACAACGAGGCGCGCATGATAGCCAGCGAAATCAAAGCTTTCGTTGTGGTCATCAAGACACTCGTTTCGACGCTTGAAGAGCTCCAAGAATCCGATTCCTACGCACACTGCTCAAGCAAGATGAAAGAGATGACCGACGCCTGTTTGGAGATGTTCACAGAGATGTTGAATACGGCTGAGGAGGTACGCAAGATAACGAAGCCTCCGGATCGCAAGTACGACATCATCTGGAGACTGCAGTCGGCGTTGTGCCAGAAACCAAGGATGGCAGATTTACGGCGAGCGCTCGAGGCACACAAGTCCACTCTTGCGCTCATGCTCGGAACACTCAACACTGCGCAGAAGGTGGCGCGGAAGATGTATGGAAGCCTCCGAGTTTCTTCCAACTCAAGCTGACGTCGGATAGGTCCTTCAAGAGCAAGATGAGGAGACGTCTCAAGCGACGTCTTGCTAAGAATCAATCGGCTGCTTCTGCAGTGAACGTTTCTGGACTGCCAGCACATGTTACTGCAACTTGAAGCCGCTGAACCTTGACCCCACGCATTACGAAGATCCCAATCGGTAGAATTCCCCAAAAAAACCGACTAGAGAAAGAGTCAAGCTTTCTCATAAGCCCCCAATAGAGGTCTACGAGACCTTCCGCAAGCAAATGACGAAGATAACGCGGCCGGCACCGCAAAATGGATTACATGATGACCGCCATCCAGGGTTCTACTCCCTTTCGATCCATGCCGTTGCAGACATCAGAAGTAATCCATTGCTCTATCGCTTGCAGAACCTGATTGCCGTACTGTCGACTCCTTTCTGAGCAGCGTCCTCAAGGAACCTTTTTGTACGTGACGAGGCATCCGAGGCTAGTCCAAGGGTGGCCCTAGTGTTCGGGACATGCTAAGACTTCAATTGGATCTCGCTTGTCCCACTCAGATCCACTTCTCGGCACAAAAAAATCGCAAAAACATACGACAGCCCCAATTCGCTGGTTCTCACGAACCCAACTACTACGAGGCCGATAAACTGCTTAGAGTACCGCTGAGCAGACGGGAAGCGCTTCGATCAGTTTTCTGTGGTCGTATGTACTTGATGCTGGACGTTCTACAATCCTTATAGAAGTTTTGGAACGGCATACACCCAAAACGAAGTCTCACGACAAGAACAAGAGAAAATGGACTTGAGAGATGGACGTATCAAGGCATCATTGCTATTTGAAAGGCTTGAAAACAGCCCCGAAGTGTTGCACGAGGCGGAGATAGGTATTGTGCAACTCAGATCACGTGACTTGAAAGTCACTTTGCATTCTAACTTATAAACCCGGGGCCTCGGGATATTCCAACGATACAAAACCTATAGCGCCCCCAACAATACTCTAAGAACAGACTACTTCTCAGAAGCTTGTAGCCTCAAACTGCTGACTTGCTGCTTGGTGCGGATAAATCGGCACAACCCTTTTTGCCAAGCCATCAAGCGAGATAGAACCTTGGGACGTCGCTCCACCCTTTGACTGCACAACCCGCAACCTCCACTTTCAACTCGCGATATTTTGCTACTTGCCTTCCAACTCCTCGAGATTCACGAGCGGTTTGTGCTCGAAAAGTCTCTTCCTGCCAGGGCGCTCATATTCTGTAACACCGCAAACAAAGTGGCAGGCTTGCACGAGTTTAGCACTTATCTCTCTTCCAATGATTCAATAACACACGCATCATCGGTTCTGTGCCGTCTGCAAACTTGTGTCTTGGACATAAGAATAAGCCTTCTCCACCCACCCTGATACTGGCTTCGGTCATTTCTACGGCCTTCATCCGTCTTTCCGCTAGGCAAAAGCTGTTGAGAACTCGAAGTTGTTCTAGCCAAGCTCGACCCGTCTTTCGATATGCCTACGCTAAACGTCGACAACTTTAATATTGTCTGTGCCACTCTTGGAGGATTCATCACACTTTTTGGGTTGGTGTCCTATCTTTTGAAAGAGAAGTTCTATCTTTCTGAAGCACGTTAGTAACTGAATTGCATCTCGTACACGCGGCTGCTGATTCTATTCTGCAGTCATCTCTCTCGTAGCTGGTCTTATATTCTCACCTAATGCTGCCAATTTTCTCCGGCCTGGAGAGTATGCTTTGGGAAACCCTGAGACCCTAAACACCATTACACTGTACTTTACGAGGCTCGTACTAGGGGTACAGCTGGTCCTTGCTGGCGTCCAGCTTCCCTCCAAGTACTTGAAGAAAGAATGGAAGAGCTTGGCGCTCCTTCTTGGCCCTGGCATGACGGTCATGTGGCTCGTGACAAGCCTTCTTATCTTTGCGTTCGTTCCCCACATAAGCTTTCTGCATGCACTTGCCGTTGGGGCTTGTGTGACCCCAACTGATCCAGTACTGTCCAATTCCATCGTCAAGGGCAAATTTGCAGACAAAAACATCCCGGAAGAACTCCAGAGGATCATCATAGCGGAGTCTGGAGCGAATGATGGCTTGGGCTATCCCTTCTTGTTCCTACCACTTTACCTCATTCAGCACATCGGAAACGGTGGGCTTGGGCAGGACAATAGCGCTGGCCATGCTGTTGGCTTGTGGTTCTACGAAACTTGGGTCTACACCATCATTCTCAGCGTAGTATACGGCGGTGTTGTCGGCTGGCTTGCGAAGGAGCTTCTTCATTGGGCGGAGAGCCGCAAGTACGTTGATCGAGAAAGCTTCTTGGTGTTTGCTATAACACTCGCCGTAAGTTTCTCTCAATTTTGACAAACATGTTGCTTACTTTACGCTCAGCTGTTTATTGTGGGTACTGTGGGGATGATTGGCTCAGACGACGTACTGGCTTGTTTTATTGCCGGTAATACGTTCACATGGGAGTAAGTCCACGACACTCCTGGACTGCTGTTGAGTGGGCTAACATGATAATACAGTGACTGGTTTAGACTCGAGACTATGGACGACTCGTTTCAGCCAACCATTGATATGCTCCTGAACGTATCAGTGTTCATTTGGTTCGGAGCTGTCTGCCCGTGGTATGAGTTCGTCCACAATAATGTAATCCCGATCTACCGCCTCATCTTCCTCGGCATCCTAGTCTTACTCCTTCGCCGACCGCCGATTGTCTTCGCAATGCACAAAAAGATTCACCAGGTTCAAAAGAGCAGGCAAGCACTTTATGTTGGGTTCTTTGGGCCCATCGGCGTGAGCGCTATCTTCTACCTCTACATCAGCCTGGAGTTCTTGAACACTATCACTGTAAATGGGGAGGTGCGACCTGATGCTCAGTATCTCAAAGAAGTGATGAATGTCGTGATCTGGTTTCTCGTTATTTGTAGCATTGTAAGTATATCGGGAGCCGTCACTATAGCGCCGCGAAAGCTGACTGCTTTAGGTCATACATGGTCTCACTATCCCCGTTACTAAATTCGGCTTCTTCTTGCCGCGGACCATATCAGAAGCCATCTCAAGAGACAGAGAGGAATCACCGGAGCCATTTCATGTGCGAGCAGATGCAGAAGCAGTGGGCCAGGGTGTGGAGGAAGGTCTCAGGCAGCGCCATGGCATCGCAAGCCCGCTCCCTCGACGCATACAGCAGATTGGACGGTCAATCATTCGTTCAGACAACCCGAGCCAGCCCCGTGTGAGCTTTGAGAACAGAAACGCGTCGTCAAGGGTCCTCACGACTAGTTCGGCTTCTCAGAAGGCCAGCAGGCCACCGTCTCCAAGGCGGACCTCCCAGGAACACGAAGGCGTGGAATTGACCAGCCCCACCATCTCGCTGCCGATGCAACCTAATCAGCGCTCTATTCGCTTTCCTGATGAGGAAACCGAAGGGCCAACTTCGGATCCTTGAGGAAAGAGACGAGTCTCACGCGTGTCAACGCCAAGACTCACAAAGTGACGCGGTCTGTAGGGGCGCATGAATAGATGCACGTTTATCTTGGGTGTTCTCGGGTGTTTTCAACTAGCAGCAGATTGATCCATTCGTCTGGTATTTGGTTGGACGGTGTCAGGCCAAGCTTCGGACTAATGATTTATCAGTGGCCGTTTGGAGCGAAGCTTCCCTCAGGAACGGGCCTTCTGTTCGCTACTGGGCTTGGGAATGAAGGTCAGGACGAAGAACTGAACTCTGTCTTTCTATCGAGTCTTATGTTTTCTTACGATAGAGCATGCGGGAATGTCGGCTCCGAACCTCAAGTCCGGCAGCAAGTCTAACTCCGCTTACGCACTCATCTCCACGAGAATCTCCGTGAATCCTGGCGAAAGCTGTATTTTGATCCTTATGCAATCCTCACGCACAGGGCAGTTTCAGCCCAGAAGGACAACAAAGCGTTGGCCCCCGCGCCGAGATTCGTAGCCTCTGCTTATAACGCTTTGTCATCTTAACTTGCGTGGTTCGCCCAATCAACACTCTCGCCAAGTCAGTGCAGCAAAGCCACCACTTCCTGTACCGGCCGAGACACCAGCGATGAGGATGTTATATGCACTGTCGACTCCCATGGTGCGAAAGAGGCTTTGTAGCTGCGTGCCGCTCGCCTGCCGTTCCTAATCGACGGATAAGTGGACGTCGGGAAGATGTCCTCTACACCTCAGACCCTGGTCGGTACCGATACGCCAGCTAGCACTCATCAGAGTCATCACCATCCGCATCTGCCACATTTGCACCATACAGGTAAAAGATTGCGACAGTTCCTGCGACCCGATGGGAGGAAAGTACATGTTGCTGGGTCTCCGGATGAGGCAGATCTGTTGAGGAAGACGCTGTCCTCAACAGAGAAGCCTGACGAGTTCGATTTAGTTATCAATGGTTCCCCTGAACACGTGCGTCCACCGCTACTTCTAATTGCGTTGCTCCATCCTCCAATATGCTAATGTATCAAAGATCGAAGCTCTACGGCACACTCATGCTCACCATGAAGACAAATACAACCAAGTAAAGGAAGAGCATGGAGATATTGTCTTGGAATTCGAACAAGTCATTCGCGAGCTCGACGCGCTGTCCGCGGAGCTCCATTTCGTATCTGATCATGCCGTGCAACTGGACGCCAACTTCTCGAAGTACGGCTATTCCGCACATCTGCGCACCAAAGAAGACAGTCCGGAAGGCTCTAGGAGCCCGTCGCTCCATGGAGATGGCTCCAGCCTGTTCAACAAAGAGCAATGGGCTTCTGAACGCAAACTCGGAGAAACGATGCGGTTCTGGCAAAAGCCTATTGTGCGACAGTACTTCCACAAGGGACTGCTTTGGCGTGCGCGCGAGGCTCAAGAAGTCGCGAGCTACGAGCTTTTCATTGACCTGTTCTACGTGGGCATCATTGCGATTACTGGCGACCATGCCGTGGAGCACCCGGATGCGGAACAGCTGCGGAATTTCATCATCCTTTTCGCCATGAGCTGGAAGTTTTGGTCGGATATCGCGTTGCTGATCAGTTGGTTCGATTCTGACGATATTCTTCGTCGCTGCTCGGTTCTTTTCATCCTCACTTGTCTCCTGGGCTTCACGACAAATGTCAACGACGCTTTCTCACATACGTACGCGCCGCTCGTCGGGTTCTATCTCGCAGCCCGCTTGTTCATCGCTGTATCGCTGCTATGGTATGGCTTCGAAATCCGTATGGTGCGTGGCGCGATGATCACCAACGGCATCGCTGCTATCCTCCCAGCAGGCCTCTGGATTGCGAGCATCCACGTCGAGGGCGGCGCTCGCCAGGGACTGATTTGGCCTGCCTTATTCCTCGACATATTTGGAGGAACAGCTACAGTTTTGTTCGCGCGGCCTCAAGCATGGATGGGCAAGCGCTGGAATGAGTGGATGAACAGATGTTTCGAGTTCGTCCCGGGCGCAAATATCGAGCACAGGATCGAGCGGACTGGGGCTTTTGTTACTCTTGTGTTTGGATCGTCTGTTCTCGGCATCCTATATCAGAGCAGCCAAGAGTTTGGGATCAACGCCTTCTTTGGAAAGGCGGTGTTGGGCTTGATCCAGGCGTTCACGTTCAACTGGATCTACTTTGAGATTGATTCCTGGAACTTGCACTCGCATGCTATTCGTCGGCATATAGGCTCTGGTACGTCCCAACCCAACTTCCCCTCCTGCTACATCTTGTATTGATACTAACACCCGCAATGTAGCAATGGTCTGGTTCAGCATCCACATCCCCTTCATAATGTCCTTCGTCCTCAGCGCATCCGCCCTCGCCGTCCTAGTCCGCGCCCACGACTGCCCAGACACACCACTCGACTCCCTCTACGAAACCTACGTCGAGCAATCCGAAGAGCACATCTCCGAGGGCCTGCGGTGGTTCTACTGCGGCGGCATGGGAATAGCGCTCCTGTGCATGACCATCATCGCTGTATGCCACACGCACAAGAAACCGCCGCGTGTCCGCGTCGGCAAACACAAACGCCTCACTATCCGCGTCTTTGTGTCGATTGCCATCATCCTGCTTCCCTTGGCCCATATGAACTCGCTCGATTTGATCGGGACTACGACGGGGTTGTTGCTGTTTATGTTGCTGGTTGAGCTGTATGGAGCGTCGTGTACGGGGGATAATCTACTTTGGGATAAGAAGTGTAAGAGGGGGAAGTGTCGGTATGATGCCAGATGTGGAGTTAGTAAAAAGGATCTAGAGGCTAGTCTGAAGAAGGGGGAGATCTTGAAGGTGGAAGAGCTGGCGAGGAAGGGTGGGGGGGAGAAGGGGGTTGTTGCGGTCTACTAAGAAGTCGTAGCTCAGTTTGCAATGACATGGTATACGGATCGATCAGAGTTTATCATTGTGTTGATTGAATTGGATAATTCGCAGCATTCTGTGGTACAGACTCGATTGCTTTCCAGTGAAGAATATCTAGTCCTGCCTAAGTCGATGGACTGTGTCTCGGGCTACACCACCTCTTTGCTCCTCCTTATTCTTCTCGTCCTTCTTGTCTCCGTCCTCGTTCTAGCCGTCGTTGTCGTCGTCATCGCCATCGTCGCCATCGCCATCGTTGCCATCGTCGTCATCACCATCGTCGTCGTCGTCGTCGTCGTCGTCGTCGTCGTCATCGTCGTCATCCTTGTCCTTATCATCACCCTCGTCGTCCTCCCTCTCAACAACCACAGTCGTCCTCTCAACAACCCTGTTAACGATGGCGGGATTTCCTGATGGCTGTTCTTCGACGACAACGACGTCCGTCTCTTTGACGACTTCGTCTCGCACTGCAACGTCGAGGGCCGGCGTTGGTGGGCTGAGGGGCATGGCGTGGGTGATCGTACTAGGAGGTGGGGTTGTTAGTATATGTATCAGGAGAGAGAGGTTGGGTACGTGGTGGGTAGAGTGAAAGGAGGGGAGGGGAGGGGAGGGGGAAGTCGGGATTAGGAGTTGAAGGGGACAGAATGCGAGACGAAGGTGAGGCGTGGGAATGAAAGGGCGGATGTACAAGATCGCTGCGATGGCAGCGGTGCAGAGGGTGATGCGCATAATGGCGGGTAGGGGGTGGTGGAAGGGTAAGTAGCTGGATGGAGTGAGGTAGGTAGTTTGCTTTTTTCCAGCGTTAGAGATACTTTGGGAGGGAAGATCGTATTGCGGCAGACGAAGGGTTTGTTTTAAGGACTACTGGGCCACGGCCTGTGAACATGACGACAGGTTCTAGCTCTGTGTCTTGAGAGTCATGACATGTAGACCTGTAGACGTACCAGGCGCGGCCGCAATGCTTCCTTGGTTGCGGTTGTGTTGCAGGTCATTCCTATCGACCACATTCGAACGCCCACGCTACTATTCGCTCCCTCTTATCATCCTCCGAGATCGCACTTTCGATGATGCACAAGCTTGGAGTCATTTCCAAACCCCCATCGCACCACTCCTTCTCTCCCCATTCCTCAGCATCAGCACCCATACTTCCTCGGCTCCAGACTCCCCAACTTCGCACTCGTAACCCGCCCCTCCCAAACCAGCTCGCTCAAACACTTACCCGTACCCGGCCCATTCTGGATCCCCCAACACGTATGTCCCGCGCCCATCAGCAAGCCCTTGACGCTCGTCTCCCCAATCAGCGGCCCACTCCCTCGACTTACATTCGGCAGATAACACGCCTGTCTCGCCGTGATCTCACCATCCCTCAACTCGTCACTGATACTGCCCACCTGATCCACAATATCCTGACACCTGCTCTCATCAACCTGCACCAGATCCGAGCTCGTCGGCAGCGGAATGAGGGTGTCGCCCTCGCCGCACGCGTAGATTTCTTGGTTTGGCCGGGCGTAGATTTCCGGGGTTACTGTCCTGCCTCTCTTACCACCCACCCTCGCCAATTCAATGTTAGTGAACAGCGCGTACGCTGAGACATCGCGCGTCGGTTTTATTGTGACGGAGTGAGCTCGTAATGCGGATATCGGGGCTTGAGGCCACACTTCTCGGGTCCAGGGTCCTGCGGTCAGGATCACGGTATCGGCATCGAGTTTCTTCTGCTCTCCAGATTTCTTCTCCTTATACTCGACCGCGCATACAACGCCGTCGTCGGATTTGCAGATCTGGGTGGCAGAGCCGTAGACAACATTTACACCCTTTTCCTCCGCAAGCGCGGCTATGGAGGTGGTGAAGTGGTAGGGGTGCACTTGTGCGGTCGTTGTTGGGTCGCCCATGTAGTCATATGATACGAGGCTGTCTGTAGATACCCAATCCAGATCTTTGGGCACGCCAGCGGCGCGGAGAAGGCCGAGGGCTTTCTCAGAGCGCTTTTGCAGGGAGACGGAATCGCCGTTAGATTTTGCGGGGGTGGATGGTGATGCTCGTCCGCGAGCGTCTATGGATCCGCAGTAGACGGCGCGGTACCCCCAGCGCTCTGCACCTCCATGTTTATCGGCCAGCTGTCATGAACGTTAGCTCGGTATGTTTGGGAAGCTGACATTGTGGTGTCTTGGGATTGGGGGTCCATCGATATCTGAGTAAGGTGTCTCTCGTTACTCGTTGCGCGAGAGGATCCCCTTCTTCTCGTAAACACTCCTGATGTCATAGAGTCATTATCCCTACCTCTTTATGCAACCGATAACTTAACGGGACGATGCAATTTGGGTACGCCCAGAGCGCCAACAATCCGCCAGCCTTTCCCGAAGCTCCACCTGCGATCTTAGTCGCTTCTAGCAACGTGATCCTATCTCTTTCTCTATCGAACTTTTCATGGTGCGACAGGAAATATGCTGTCGTCGAGCCAATGATACCGCCACCTGTTTGGACAGTGAGTTGTAGGTAGAGAAGTGGTGAGTGTGAGAGATAGCGGACCTATAATCACAATCTTTCTCTTTTGCTGTTCGGCAGACATGATGACTGAGAGTCTAGAAGTCGATTTAAGCATAAAAATTTGTGTTTGACATGTGCAGTACTTGGTGTGGCGCATGTGAAGCTTTCGAGGTTTAGGTGGGGCGGCATTTTGAGCATAACGTCATAGGTCTAGAAATCCTTACTATCGTAGTGTAGACGGCACGAGATCCAAGTAGGGTCACTGTCTCCACAATACTAAGACCTGTGCGCATACTTAGTCTCGAGCTATACTTGTAGGCGTTGAGTGTCGTTAAGTATATCATAGGAGACTATGAACTAGAGGACTGGTTGCCATGACTTGTGGCAGAGCGCCACCTGTGGCGTGCATAGGAGTTCCAAACCACGCGCGGAAGCCAGTCTAGAAGTCCCCTCCACCAAAGTCACCACCACCATCTCCACCGAAATCACCTCCATCTCCGCCATAGTCACCTCCTCCATCACCGCCATCACCGCCATCACCAGCATCCCCCAAGGCTTCACCTATCAAGGCGCCACCAAGCAGACCACCACCGAGGCCGAGTGCAGCGGCTCCACCAGCGCCCATGCCACCAGTGCGCTTCGGGGGTTGACCATATCCGCCCTGCTGCGGATAGTAGCCAGGCTGTCCATACCCTTGTTGTCCATACCCTTGCTGTCCGTACCCGTAACCCGGCTGTCCGCCGTATCCTCCCTGCATCGGCTGTCCATAACCCCCATATCCCGACTGCTGTGGCGGTTTCGACGAATGGCCGCCGGCCTTGCCCAGTAGCTTCCCCAATAAACCTTTCGATTTTCCCTTGTCCTGCGTGTCCGCGCTCGATCCACCGTATCCTTGGCCCTGCGACGCATACGGGCCTTGCTGTCCCTGCTGTCCGTAACCGTACTGGCCAGCTTGCGACCCGCCAGCTCCTTGTGAGTAGAATGAATCAGCAGCTCCACGATTGTCACCCCTTGCCCGCGCCTCCTCTTCCTCCTGGAGCTGACGCGCAAGTTTCTCGTCTTCGCTCAGGTTCTGGCTTGATGTGCCACCCGTGCCCGCATATGGATTGTTGGTGCCGAGCCTGCTCTTCTCGCTTGATAGGCGTTGTCCATCGGCAGGCGGGGCATAGGATGGAGGTGGGGCGTCTGGCGCTTCACCAGCAGGATAGGCTGGGCTGGTTGGCTTGTCCCATTGAGATTTCTTAGTGTGGATGTTCACGCTGGCGGGTAGTCAGTATCTTGAAGGCGCGGATGCGAACACGGATGCGGAGCAAGATTGCGGTATATATCTGCTTTCGCGCAAGCGATTCAGGGCGGATCGCTTACAAGAACCATTCGCTGTATTGCTCTTGAGAGGTAGTCAGCATTGCCTGTGTAGTGAAACCGCGTGCTCTGCTTACCATTCCATAGGGCCTTCCAACCCTCTGGTACTTTGGGTGGCGGTGGTCCCTGCAGTACGGGGTTAGCACTATCCTGAGCTTCCGGAAAATGCACCTTACCGATGGAGGCGCAAAGTCGGCCATCATGTTCTGATAGGAAATAGTTGTGGAGAATGGGTAGGTGAGGTGGTGGTTCGAGGAACAAGCGGAATGCGAGGTTGTATGAGGGGTCTTGGCGGGGTTGTGGTCAACAGGTTACTCTTCGTCATAATGGATGACGACTGCAGTGTGGCTGTGCGGCGTGGCTAGCCCATCAACGGGAATGACACGGGTCGTGCGGGGTAAGACATTGACAGACACAGTGAATGTATGTGAATTGCTACAAAGTATGTGCACAGTGAAAGTCGTAAGTCACCCGCCGTGCACTAATCGTGCCAAGAAACAAATTAGGTACATCGACCATTATAATGGTCGAGCATGTATGCGCGCTGAATCCTACGGCAAACTGAACATCCAAACCTGAGGGTATGTCGGCACAACCCGCTTGAAACGATAGGCGATGTGAAGGTCAAGTATTCGTACAAAACGAAAAGATCGAAGAAAAGGCAGGACCGTCGGCGGACCTTTCTCGTGGCGACGCGAGAATGGTGAAGGGGCGAGGGAGCGACAGCCAAACGAGGCCTCCTACTCGTTGACCGTTTGTGCCGCAGAGAGCACCTGGTCACACGAAAATGGGCCCGGCGCCGTCTGGCACGCTAATGTCAGGGCACTATAAAGGCTTGTAGATTCCGCCGACAGCCGGCCTCAAGTCCCAACGGTCTTGTTCTACTGACCGGAGGTCAGATAGTCGGCAGCCTATGGCAACGTTAGCATGGGAACACACGATGAGACAGCGACAACGAAGACTTCGTGTTGTTGTACAGTTCCATGGAGCTTACGAAGGAGCTGGTTTTTATTTAGGAATATCCTAGGCACCTTTGTCGAACATCGTTATATGCTATATGGGCACTTCTGTGAAGTATAACGAAGCCCAATGAAGCCTTTTGGGTGGAGGCTGAATGGATGTTGGGTATTCCTTAATAGAAACCAGCTCCTTCGTACAAAGGCTCAACTGACCTTGTTGATGTCGTAGTCGAATTTTTCCAACGCTGAGAGCGCGTCATTCCTGGGATAACCCATTCCTGTCAACTTCTTCAATATAGGATCGTCATGTTCTGTACCAGCGCTTAGAGCGCGACCCAGCTGGGACATGTGGGGGGGCTTCGACGACGAAGCAGCTTCTTCCTTGTCGAGGGTGTCAAAGACCGACTTTCCCTGTTGCGGATTTTTGTCATTTTGAGGGGCGTCGAGGTTTGAGAAAATGGCATCCCAATCTTGCGACGGAGATGCAACGGGCTGTTGCGTCTTCTGTTGGCCGAAACTCTGCCCAAGATGCTCGAAATCGCTGAAGCTATCTTCACCATGTGCCTTACCAGTTGGGGTTTGTTGGGAAGCCATAGTATTGGATTTGGACGCAGCTGGAGAATCGAATACAGGATTGAACTCGTCGAACCCTTCGCGATGCTGGGATGAAAGCATGAAGTCGTCATCGGCCTTGTCATCCTCTTTAGCATCAGTCAGATCGTCGAAGCCAGCGTCAAAATCATCTTTGAACGGAGCCTTGCCTCCTGACGGGATGTTTGCAGAAGGGGAAGGGCCCTTGTTGGTGTCGCTGGTGCCATAAGACACAGCCGAGTGATAGGCATCAGATGGAACAGTCGATGAGGGAGTGTCCGCTGGTGGCGGGGAGGTCGTCGTGGGCTTTGTGGTAGGAGCACTGATTCCACCAAATAGGGCAGCTCCGTGGCCACCTGCAGACGTGGCGCTGAAAGATCTCTCTGGCGATTGCAAGGGTGCAGGTGGAGAAGTCGGGTCTGCGCGTGACGGGAGCAGGCCTCCAAATTCTGGTGGAAACTGATTCGTGCCACTCCTGCTGGGGCCTACGGTCTCCGTGTAAGTGGGCGGCGACTTTTGAGCTCCAGGAGTCGGCAATCCGCTTGCGCTAGAGTCAAGGCGAGTGGGTGGTGGTGGAGCTTTGAAGTTGCTTCCTGGCGAAGCATCTCCGCCTGCCGTGGTGCCCGTGCCCGGGCGCACCTGTTGTGTTTGTTCGCTGGTGGAGCGCTGGTGCTGTGGTGATGCAGAAGTGAAATTGTCCGCGAAACCTTGCTCGCTATTGCTGTCGCTATCGTCATCATGTGCGAGATCTTCGATAGGAGGGAACTCTTTATTGAACTTGTTACCAACGCCAGCGTTGCCATTCACTGCGGAACTAGGCTCCGGAAACTGACGGTTCGCACCGAACCCAGCGAAGGCGGCGTCAAAGTCGACTTTACCCGAGGGCCCAGCTCTACTCTGTTCTCCAGGAGCAGCAGAGAACGGGTCTGCGCGGCCTTGGGTGCCTTGCGCGGGGCGATTATTCGATTTGCTCTGGCTACTCAAGCCACTCTCGCCTGTCGGCATCTGCTGTAGTGGCGAATGAGTATCTCTGGGGAACGCACCGGGGATATCTTGGCTGGAAGACGGTACTCCAAAGGCTGAGAACGTGTCTTTCCGGTCCTCTGCCTTAGAACCGGATCGTTGAGCTTCGCTAGTGATACTTGCAACAGGGGAAGCGGTCCGATCGAAGAGCGAGGAGCCAAATGTGTCAGCGTCAGTGCGAGTGGTATCGGAGCGCTCAACGCTAGGCTTCTCTGGCAAAGGGGTCCCAGCGGGTGAAGCCTTCGACATTGTCGGTGTTTCGTTGCCTGGCCCGCCTGGCCCACCGTATCTACTCGCGGGTGCAGACACCTTCACGGAGGAACTAAATGAATCCGATCGTGGAACAGCATCCCGCAGCGGTAGGAAGCTCGAGGCGAACTGGCGAGATTCCGGGGGAGCCGGAGGTTCGCCAGCACGGGGAGATTCGTGATATGCAGACAGAGGAGGTGAGGTAGACGGTGTTGGCACATCCGGTCCTTCAGAGGAGCGTACAGATTGTCCTGAAGGTGCCGAGAAAGTGGGTACATGACTCTGACTATCAGAGCGAAACGATGTTGGAGGAACAGTGCTCTGAGGCGAAGCAAATGTATTCCCAAATACGCTATCGAAATCCTTGTGAGGCCCTTGAGAGAAACCGGAAGGAGACATGGTATTGTCAACGGTTGGCTGAGGGGACTTTCGAAAGAATGGATTGGTGTTGTGGCTGGCAGTCGATGCTGCTGGGCTGACCACGCTAGGAGTAGGGACTTGAGGATTTCGAAAACTTTCCTCAGCGACTTTGGTAAGATCGCTCATCTCGTTCTTTATCTTGTCTCGCTCCCCTTCGTTTGTAGCAAGTTGTTTCTTATTGATCGCCACGAGACCTTTCTGCTGTCGTGCATCTGATCTCATCTTGTCGATCTGGGGTCGCAACTGTGCAACTTCGGCGTTGATCTGACGGATACGTTCCTTCAGATTGGCATTCTCACGTTGGTCAGCGTCAAGAGCAGATCCCACTTGGCGATGTTGGCCTTGTAATTCTTGATATGTCGCTTCCGCTACGGACAAATCCTGCTGAAGCTTGCGGGTCTCGTTTCTGGAGGTCGCGAGTCGATCCTCTAACGCTTTGACAGTCTTGACCTCTTGTTCATACTGAGACTTGAATTGTGAGAGACGCAGTTCAAGGTCACGTTTCTGGGTGCTGATGCTGTTCACATCATTTTCAGTAGTGACCTTCTTGCTTTGCACTTCTTGCATCTGCGTGCGCAGTGTGCTCATCTGATTGGACATGTTTGCCAATTCAGTCGACTCCTGAGTAAGTTTCTTATTGATGTCGGGGTCGCTCTCACCCAGAAGGTCGTCAATGGCTGTGGGTTGGGTCTGTCGAGGTTGTGTGGCTGATGTTCCTGACTGACCGGTAGAGTGCGTTGTAAGAGTCTGCCCGAAAGAAGACGTAGGCATGAAGGGCTTGAAGGTGGATGCGGGGTTTCGAGGAGACGGCTGGAAAGGGTGTGGCGATGTTGGCGATGCAGTTTTGCTTGCAAATGGATCCGTGTCGAATGGTTTGTGGAATGTCCCGGAGCCTCCAGTCGATTGTTGCACCTGTGGGGGTGCTGGAGCAGAAAATGCATCGAGTCCAAATAAATCGTCCGCAGCGGACTTCGACTGGGGAGGTGGAAATGTTGATGGTTCAGGAGCGGCAGAAACACTGGCTGGTGCTCTCGCTTGATTCCGCATAGTTGGCGGTATCAGATTTGATGGCAGCGTTGCTGGAAGTGAAATTCCAGGAGTGCGTTGCTGTCGGATTAAATACATGGCAACCGCGAACTCATCTTTGCTCAGCTTTCCTTCCGAATTGATGTCCGCCAGGTCCCATATGCCGGCCAGGACATCCTCGGGCAGGCCTGAATCACTGAAGAATTGCACGGCCTGCTCGCCAGTAATGTAGCCACGCCCACTGACATCAACTTTGTTGAAGAGATTGTCGTAAGAGGACTTCTCCTGGGGACTAATGAGCCAGTCGCTGCCAGTAGGTTGGGCAGACTGCGGTGGAGTGCTATACGGGGCCCGGCTCAATGGGCTTTGATGCCTCTGGGGCCCCGCTCCACTGAATTGTCTGGGTATCGGGCTTATGGGGTCGTCCTGGCGGCGCCCTGGTGGTGGAGGAAGAGGTGCCCTTCGGCCAGCGGCTTCTTTGAGGCCTGCTGGTAGAGTGTTGGGGAGTTGCTGCATTTGACCTGTCCTGCACGACGCCAAAAGATGCATTGCGATGACGAATTCGGTGACCCCGAGGGCTCCGCGCTGCTCAGTGTCTGCCAAATTCCAGATGCGGCCCAGAATCTCATTGGGTAATTTGGCCTTTTCGAATATCTGTTTCGCATTCTCACCTGGCTACCGTTAGTAAGGGTGGCCTGACAGCACGTGTGGAGACGTTACCAGAAAGGATGCCATTCTGCGCCCCGGACTTTTCGAATAAACCAGCATACTCAGCAGCTTTTGCAGGCGGCAGCGGAGGCACCCGGATTGGCCCTCCACTCAGTTGAGGTTGAAGACCACTAGCTGGGGCCTGAGAGAAGCTCTGAGAGGGTACAGGGGCAGAGGGGATGCTCAACCCTTCGAATTTCGGAATGGGAGCAGCTATACAGGGTCAGCGCGCATGGCACGCATGAGTTGGGTGATCCTTACGCCTAAACGCGAGCTCTGGTGATGGCTCCCTGCCAGCCTGATAATGGGCGATCAGGCGCAGGACTTGACAGAAGCCAGCAGACGTCAACAGGCCGCGATTCTCGGTGTCGGCAATCTGCCATATCTCGCCCAAGACAGCTGGCGCAAGGCCGGTCCGCTCGAAGAACTTGACAGCAACCTCGCCGGTTATCACTCCGAGCTTCTCTGTGTCTGCCTGCTGGAAGAGATACTGGAATGCGCGCTTCTCCTCTGGCGTGAGGTTGAGGATGGGGTGGTCTGCCGGCGCGTTAGCCAATAGGAAGCCCGAGCCGGCTTGTGGTAACGTACTGAGCTCTGCGCCCGTCGAGAGATCAGCCATGGCGGCGGGCAATCAAGCAATGGAGCTCGCTGATGGATGGAGGAGCATGCAATGAGGCTGAAGCTTCGGCGCTGTTGTGTAATCGGGCGGGGAAGCTGGATACGCGCAGGCGGCCGGCGGGTGCGGGAGTCGGGGGGGTTGGGAGTGGGCCGGGCGCAAGAAGAGCTGCCAAACGACAGTGTAGGTGCCCGCAGCACGAGACGCAGAAGAGCAAACTAAAGATACAGGCTGGCGAGGTCGAGAGAGAGACGGGAAGCCGGAGCAAGTCGAAGCAACATGCTCGATCCTCGCCGTCGTTTCCTAGCTCGAGCGCGAGGCCAATGGGAGCCTGCCAGCGAGAGCCTGCCAGCTGCTTGGTGGCCCAAGCTCTCGCTCTGTCAATCATCTCATCTCACGGTGCCATGTCTTGCGCGAACTGTTTATCGACAGAAGGCGCTGTTGGCCTGCGTTGTGTTCTAGACTTCCCTACAGATGGCGCATTCAATCGTGGATGTGCCTCGATTCGCATACGTTTGATGGCCCCCGAGGTGAGCTAAAGCACGTGGCATCTCAGCCGACATTTGCCCAGGTGGAGCCCTGGAGGCGTCTAAGAAGCGTACGACCGCTCGAGTATTTAGGGTTGTGTTGTAATACTATTGATACAGTGAAGTCATCCCTCATATAAATACAATTTGTCCATGAACGACAGGCCCGAACAAGAGCCTTGACGATATCCAGACAACGGACTGCAAAGCTGCCAAGACAGCCAGCAAGCTGTGGTTCCACATCGAATGCTGTGTGACGAGGTGCGGATCACAGGTGGCTGACCAAGATCGGTCCAGAGAGGAGAGTTCCGCAGAGCAATTCCGAATTACCCCTGCGCCCTAGCTACACCTGCCGCCCTCCGACTCCTGGTGGTGTATATTCGAACGGCGTGGGCAGCTTTTTCTCTTCTTTCATAGCACTTGCAAAGGCCTCCAGACGCATCATCGTTCCTTCTTCTCTCTGTATGGACGCCGCTGCTCAGCTCTGACGAACGCAAGGCTCGGTGAAGGCTCCTCGGCTTTTTTGCCCCACGCCCTCCCTAGCAACCAGTCCGTCACGCTGATGACTTTCGCCGTCTTATCCCAATTGCCACTTTCTTCGGAATGTTCTATGGTGTGACTGAGGATTCGGCCCTCTTCGTCGAATTCGAAAAAGAACAGTCCTGAGAACTCTTCCTCTTGCTCGCTAGACCTCGAGACAATCTTCGTTATCTTCTCCACTGCCTCGCTAACCGGCCCGCTCTGTTTCTTCGACTTGCCGCAGGTTTTCCACCTCACAATGAGCCTCTCTTGTCTCACGTTTGCTGGTGTGGACATGCCCCCATTCTTGATCATGCGCTCTGAGACTATCTCGAGCTTGACGTTGCCCACTACAGGGACTCTGCCCCATGCCACCGGAGCTGTCCATAATGCTGCTGTATACGCAAGTTTGCCGCTCACAGTCGGGAGATGAGGGTGCGTCGAAGGGAATAGATGCAAGGTTATGTGCGGCGAGAGTATATCTTGCGGTAGAGGAGAGGCGAGGAGAGTGGAGAGATGATCATGCAGGATCCGTATGGCTATTGAGATCTGTTAGCGCAAAACTTCCAGACAGATAGTTCGCGTATGTAGAACCTACTCTTCCCCAACTTGAGTGTCCGTTCGTCGGTAGGTCGCGAAGAACCATCGGGATCAAGAGACGGACACACCGCCGTGCTGGTGAACCATGTTCGTGATACTGAAGCCTGACGCGGACGAACGTCGGCGATCGTCCTTTGATACTGCTTGAGTCCTAGTAATGGGGGTGCACAGAGTTGATGCGATGCAAGCCGCTGGGGAATTCGCGCGCGGGTAGACGATGAGAACAGCCTCCGCATGAGACACGAGGTCATCTGTACGGGTATAAGACCATAAGTGTTTGCGCAAGGTAGAGTGTTGACGACCTTTGGTTTTGGTAGTTTGGGCTCTGGAACACGGAGAAAAAGAAGTGGGTCGTAGTACAAATCGATAAGCGGAGAACATGAATGACGTCCTGCAGCTGTGCATTGGGATGGAACTACCCCTTCACCCCGCGGTTACTATAAGTACTGCGGGGGACCGGTAATGATGAGAATGACTTCTTCACGCCACGTATTCATATCACGATGCCTTCCAATTCCAAGAGGATCGTTTTTACTGGAGGATCTGGGAAAGCTGGGAGACATGTTATTCCCGAATTGATTAAAAAAGGCTACGAAGTACTCAATCTGGACCTGGTCGACTTTCCTATCCCTGAAGCAAACGTATTCACCTTGAAAACCGATTTGACGGATTCCGGTGAGGTTTTCAATGCTCTTACCACCCATTTCAACTTCTCTGGATACGATCGGCCACACGTCCCAGGCCCCCCAGATGCCGTTATACATTTTGGAGCATATGCAAGAAACATGCTCGTTCCCGACAACAGATGCTTCCAAGGAAATGTGACCTCGACATATAATGTCATCGAAGCAGCCTGTAAGTTAGGCGTGAAGAAGATTATCATTGCCAGCAGTGAAACTACGTAAGTCGATACCCGTCATTCATGTATGTCGCCAGGAAATTTACCTCAAGACAGGTACGAAGTTTGTTTTGGGCAAGGAGACCTGGACTATGGCCAATTCCCCCTGGACGAGGATTACGACGTGAATCCCATGGATACGTACGCTATCTCAAAGCTCTGCGGGGAGAGAGTTGCTCGAGGCTTCGCTAGGAGATTCACAGATGTGGATATATACGCCCTACGCATAGGGAATGTCGTCGAACCGCACGAGTACGAGCGCGACTTCCCCAAATACATCAGCGATCCGAAATGTCGCAAGAGGAATGCTTGGTCATACATAGATGCACGCGATCTCGCACAAATTTGCGATCTATGTGTGCAGAGGGATGGCTTGGGCTTCCAGGTATTCAATGCAACGAACGATACCATAACAGCTACATTCCCTACGCGTCAATTCCTGGAGCAGTGGTGTCCGAATACACCCATTACACGTGAGATGGGCGAGTGGGAAGCACCGCTCAGCAATCGCAAGATCCGCGAGGTGTTGGGTTTCAAGGAAGAGCACAACTGGAGGAGATATTACAATCCGGAATAGCGCGTTGAGCAAGAAGGGCTTGCACCGACATTGTAATCCTCCGAGGGGCTTCCTAGAAGATCTTGACTTCTGGCTAGTTCTGCTATGGGTATACCTCAATTAATGCTATCTCCACGTATCAGCGATGTCTTTTTTAAAAATAATGCAAGAAGTGAAGTATTGTTTACTTGCTTTGGTACAAATGTGAGATGCGCCTAATGTTAAAATGGAGTCGGAGTACGAGGAGCGCGTATTTATTGAGTCATAAAAAACATCCTGTATAACTTTATATATAGATACAAAAGTTAATCGAGCTCTGTAAAGCTTCTTGTTGGCGTTGTTTTGGTTTGCACACTGCCGCTCGCGGTGCTCCTCGTAGAGCTAGCGGTGCATGGGTCTGTGCTCATATGCTCGGGCTCAACTTTTTAAGTTTTTGCGACACTTTTCTTGATCGCAAGCTTGCGCCCATCGCTGATACTTAGTCCTTTCGCTCTACTGACATTTCTTACCTTCTTCGATCATCCACAAATTCTTCAATACCCTTTGTTCTAGCGATTGACTTCCGATATGGCACCGTCAGCGTCTGAGGCCGCTTCGAAAGCGGCCGCCGTGGTTGCGGGAACGTCTTCTTCAGCAAAGGATTTCAAGAAAGAGTCGACGATTGCCAGGGTGCTCGGCGCAGGCAGGTTTCCACAAAACCTTCGATGGGCTACAAATTGACGTTCGAAAGGTTCTGCGGGTATTGCGGAGTTGGCGGTCTTCCATCCTGTCGACACCACAGCGAAGCGCTTGATGAGCAACCAGGGCAAGGTATATCTGCGCCCTCACACGATGGTCTTTTTCGCTATACTAACCCATGTAATGTAGATAACATCGGCATCACAACTGAACGCAGTCGTATTCAAGGAGCACGCTCACGCCTCGATACCGAACCGATTCCTATCTCTGTTCCCCGGTCTAGGATATGCGGCAGCCTATAAAGTAATGCTCATGCATGCTTAAACCAGGAGCGCGTCGCTGACATTAGACAGGTTCTTCAGCGAGTCTACAAGTATGGAGGTCAACCTTTCGTAAGGGATTACCTGGCCCAACATCATGGAGGCAGCTTCGACCGCACATTCGGGAAAGGCAACGGAAAGGCTATCATGCATGCCACTGCTGGCAGTCTTATCGGTATCGGCGAGATCGTGATATTGCCTCTCGACGTTCTCAAGATCAAGCGACAAACAAACCCGGAAGCCTTCAGGGGGCGTGGCTTATTCAAGATTATCAAGGACGAAGGGCTTGGCCTCTATCGTGGCTGGGGATGGACAGCGGCGCGCAATGCACCGGGCTCATTTGCGGTACGCAGCGCACCATCTATTGTGCACAATATGGCTAATGTGTCTGATAGCTTTTCGGTGGATCCGCCGTTGCTAAAGAATACTTTTATAAGCTGAGCGATTACAATGCTGCTACCTGGACGCAGAACTTCGTCGCTTCGATCGCTGGTGCTAGCGCATCCCTCATCGTGTCCGCGCCGCTCGACGTCATCAAGACAAGGATCCAGAATCGGAACTTTGAAGAAAAGGGGAGTGGCTTCAAGATCGTGTCGAACATGGCGCGCAAGGAGGGCTTCAGTTCATTTTTCAAAGGACTGACACCGAAACTCCTCATGACTGGTCCCAAACTCGTGTTCTCGTTCTGGCTCGCTCAGACGCTGATACCCGCCTTCAACAAGGTGCTTTAACCGTTTGTTTGTAACTGCAGCAATGGGTTGTATGATAGGAAAGCAGGCGCACGGGCTCCATGTATGCATCAAACACGGTACGGTGTTTGTGGAGGCATATCAGAGGTTATAGATACTCTTCGGAAGCTTAATCTACTCACCACTTTTTCTCGCAAGTCTAGCTTCCAGCTTGTAAGCGGTAAACGGTGGTCCTTGTCAGCAAACTGGGAAGCTGAGCCGCCGCCATGCATCACGTGTCCTCCATCGCTCATCCAGCGCTGTCTCTGACGGTCAAATGGCCACTGAGGGCTGGCGACTGGTCACAGACGTTTGGTACATGAATCGCTACGTCACCTGAAGACACCAGAGTCAGATGATGCGACGGTGAAAGCACGCAGGTTGCGCCGTGAAGGCAACACTCCCGGGCGCATGTGGGCAGCTGTGACCCCAGTTCGCTTGGCGGCTGGCCTGTGCCTTTCAACTGGCATCTGCACCCCATTGCACCCTCCGCTTCTGTCTTCATAACACCCACAGCCCAGCGCAACTTCTAATCCACCGCAGCCCGCGCCTCTCAGACCTTTAGTACCACAGTCACCCATTCTGCTGGCCAGCTTCAGCCTCTACAGCGACGAATATGAATCCTGGTACGTAACCTGCGCTCTGCTCAAGCGCCACTATGCTCGAAACCCTGATACCGCAGTCAACGCCGGGACATCGCTAACGTGCACTTCCAGAGTATGTCTTTGACCTTCCCTATCGCCGCGATTATCGCTCGTTCCCGGTCGATGCCTCATACTGACGTATGCCTCCTACAGATACGACTACCTCTTCAAGCTTCTCCTCATCGGTGACTCTGGTGTGGGAAAGTCATGCTTGCTGCTCCGGTTTGCCGATGATACCTACACGGAGAGCTACATCTCGACCATCGGCGTCGACTTCGTACGTGCTGTTACATAGCTCCGTGAATGTCAGCCCCAGAGTAGCTAACATGTCCCAGAAAATCCGAACCATCGAGCTAGACGGCAAGACCGTCAAGCTACAAATCGTATGTATCATTCAGTCATGCATGCTGGTTACGCAACCTACTCACCATGACATCAGTGGGACACCGCCGGTCAAGAGCGATTCCGAACCATCACCTCATCCTATTACCGTGGAGCCCACGGCATCTGCGTCGTCTACGATGTCACCGATATGGACTCCTTCAACAACGTGAAGCAGTGGCTGCAGGAGATTGACCGATATGCAACCGAGGGCGTCAACAAACTACTGGTCGGCAATAAGTCCGATATGGCGGACAAGAAGGTCGTTGAGTATACTGTTGCTAAGGTATAGTCAGACCGCGGCCTGGTATGCTTGGGAAATGGTCCTAACAACCAATGCAGGAGTTCGCCGACAGCCTCGGCATCCCCTTCCTAGAGACATCCGCGAAGAGCGCCACAAACGTCGAGCAGGCATTCTTGACCATGGCCCGTCAGATCAAGGAGCGCATGGGAACCACAACCGTCAACAACAAGCCCACAGTCCCTATTGGACAAGGTCAAGGCGTGCAGAGCGGATCCGGCGGGGGCTGCTGCTAGAGGAGGCGTGGACGCAGCGTGCAAGATGATATGCAGTTTCAGGCGTGGGTGTTCGTTCCGGTCCGATACTTAATGCTCTACAAGCCGCCGTCCATCATTTCTCAGTGGTCCATGCATGGTTAGAACGGTGGTTTGCAATTCCCTGTTGGATTCTTCCGGTCTCGGTAGCGACTTTCAGCATCCTGGGAGGGCGTGATGAAGTGGCAGCAGAATGCGAAGCCCTGCGAAGGGCGATAGTCAGTTCAGGTGCGGAACGCTTGCTGTCTTTGGCTATACTGTGTTGAACACTCGGTTCCTCTTTATGGGTCTCCTAGTCTTGGCAAATATGATTACGTCCTACTTGTGTGCCGTCTGCTTGATATAGCGAATGCTGTTTGTTCGCACTCCAGACATTGCTGTCCAGGTGCATGATTCTAGGAATGTCTGAAAGGACTATGTAGGTATGTGAAGTCTCATGTTAGGCATCGTTGTCCACGAGTCCCTCACAAGAATCCATGCACTTCACAAACCGCCTTCTCAAATGAAGACTAGGAGTGGTCTCCGGACGCAACTATTTATCTCTAGCTCTCGACTTCCAAGATTGTTGAAGAGGGCGGTACACACTCCGGTGACGCAGATCTTGACCCGAAAAGGCAACCAACTGACCTCTAGCGCGCGAATCCATCAGGCACCCTCAAACATGCACGATGGCTGTGTCGACGCGCTCCCTCTTGCCCCAGATTTTCCGTTTCTTCTTTCATACCTCGCTCGCTTTTACCCGCTTGTTTGATGTTTCTTTCTCATCCTAGACTCACTATCATCTCGCGCCTTTGTTCCTGGACCAATTGAGAGTTGTTCCTCACCCACGGTCTGACTGGTCACTCCTGCGTTTTCTTGCTACCTCCTTCCTGGGCTCTTTTTCCGTTCGCCGGATGTTATCCGGATAGATATCACTGCGACGTCGTCGAAGATTTCTCTCCTTCGGGCACCGCAAACCGGAGTATGACGCTGCAGAATAGCTTCGTCAAGGCAGTGCGATGGCTGGCGGACGAGCTCGGCATTGCGACTATGAGAACGGCTGGACTGGATGTATACCTCCTCATTATGGCCCGTTATTTACGACTGTTCGCGTATGGTGCTGTGGCCCTCATACTCGCTATCTACTTTGAAGCACTGGGGTTTTCGGACGAGCAAATTGGTCTTTTCATGACCTTGACGCTCCTAGGAGATGTTCTTGTCAGCTTATGTCTTACGCTTGTTGCGGACGCTCTTGGTCGTAGGAGAACGCTGTTACTAGGAGCAATCATGATGGCCATCTCCGGAGCCGTCTTCGCGAGTACCGGCAATTATGCGGCTCTTCTAATTGCTGCCATCGTTGGTGTCATCAGTCCCAGCGGGAACGAGATTGGACCGTTCCGAGCAGTAGAGGAAAGCACCCTCGCCCAGTACGTATTCCAAGATACAAAGTGCTTGCTGGATAGCATTTCGCAAAACATTGCCAGCAGGCGTTGTCAATTTTACTTCACCCTTGATGAGATTCTTCACTGACGTCGCGGTGCATCCGTCAGTCTAGTCCCCGAACACCAACGCTCAGATGTATTTACCTGGTACGTCGTTTTGGCCGTTCTAGGTACTTCGTCGGGCCTTCTCGTTGGTGGCTTTGCAATCGATCATTTCCAGACTTTGGAAGGTTGGACTGCGCTTGACGCATATCGGGCAATCTTCTGGGTCTATACTGGAGTCGGTTGCATCAAAGCCCTCATGACACTCTTCTTGAGTCGTCGATGCGAACGTGACCAGAAGATAGAGCTGGTACAAGTGCCCAGTGAAGGACCAGATGAGCACGAACCTCTACTCCAGGGTTCGAATAGTGCCACGATGCATGTCCAGCCACCTACTCCGATCTGGAAGCGACTAAATCCATTCCACACTATTTCCAAGCCGAGTCAACTGATACTGCTGAAGCTCTGCAGCATATTCTTCCTCGACTCACTAGGAAGTGGTATGGTACCATTCAGCTTGATCAACCTTTTCATGGAACGCAAGTTCGGTTTGGAGAAAGGCAAACTTGGCAGTATAATGTCCGCAACCTGGTAAGTGCAATGTATCATTCGCTCTGGGCTTTATGTGCAGAGACCAAGTTCAGCTACACACTACCAGAATACTCTACTTAAAGAGTGTCTCTAATACCTGGCTTAGTCCCCAGGTGCCGACCTGAACATTGGTGTTTGTTTTTATACTGACTGTCAACAGGTTTGTGTCGACGATCGGAAACGTGTTTGCCTCTTCCGTTGCGAAACGACTAGGTCTCATCCAGGCAATGGTCGCCACGCATCTACCAAGCTCAATATTCCTAGCTCTACTCCCAGTACCACCAGTACTTTCATTGACAGTTTGCCTCTTGGTAGGACGCGCAATCCTCAATTCAATGGACCAAGCTCCCCGTTCGGCATTCCTCTCGCTTGTGGTCCAGCCAGAGGAGCGAACTGCAGTCATGGGCATTGTCAATATTCTCAAGACTCTTTCTCAGAGTAGTGGTCCCACTGTGACCGGCATTCTCGCTGGTCGAGGTCGCTTTTGGGTCGCCTTTGTGGTGGCAGGGTCGCTGAAGGCAACTTATGACTTGGCACTTCTAGCATTCTTTGCGGGAAGGATCCGTGAGCGCAAGGGTCCCACGAGACCGGGTGACGCTCCTGATGACCAAATAGCAGACCCTGTTTCAGAAGCTGAGGCGAGCGAGACGGACGCGAGGACGGCAGATGACTCCACGACTGGCACTGATGACGGTCACAGCACTGCAAAGAGCCTTACTTCTTCGGGGTCCGGCAGCAGCAGCAAGATGCCCACAATAGCTAGCAGATGATTATCACCATCACAATGCAACCGCCAAGAATCTCTTCTGGAATGCCGCTCGGTTGATCAACTCCCAGAGTAGAAGTGCACTCGACGAGTTTGGTATTTCGGCCCGCAGCGCGGCACTAAATCTGGCCAGAGCGTGGCTTTTGCTCTGCATGATCTGAGTTCTTCTAGCCCGAACCAGGGTGTCGGAATGCGATAACACTATCGCTCACTCAGCTATTCACAGTCACCCAGCATTCATTATTCGTCTTTCTCCTCTTTGCAGTAGCCAGTTCTACTACGATACCAACACTGACCTCGAAATCTTCTTCTTATACGTTCTTTCCGCGCTGCAAAAGCCTTAAATTTGGAACCCTCTGCGGCTTTTTCAGCCCTACGAGACATGGTCTTACCCCACAAAGGCGTGTGACCATCTTGCACACACGTTCTCTATTATTGCTCTTTCTTGCTTCAGGAACCAATTATCAGGGCATAGCGACTCATCCATTTCCAGATTCCCTTTCGTCTAGCCCTGGGACGAATTACCAGCCTACCCCCAAGCATTATATCGCTAGCTCGGCGATTTATTCGGGATATTCGGTAACGTCACTTGAGGTCATCACCAACTCATGTTCTGCTGAAATATCTCCCTACGTCCGCCCTTGTCGACACGCACTTTTACACATGGCGTCTATATTACGGTCAAGTCGGTCAAGGATTCTGTACTTGGATGCGTACGACTCCTTCTCGAACAACATCGTCGCCCAAGTGAAGCAATGTGTAGACGCCGATGTCATTCAGATATACATAGATGACCCTCGTTTTGGTAGCCGGGAAGGCTATAAAGAAGATATTCTGGATTCAGATGGACCTTCCTGTTCGAACTCAGGAACTGAGTCGATTTGTTTCACGAATTACCTCAAGTCTTTCGATGCAGTGATTGCAGGCCCTGGTCCTGGGTGGGCTAGCATAGATGAAGACGTCGGCCTGATAAAAGAGCTATGGAATCTGCAGGAATCAAATCTTCTTCCTGTATTTGGGATCTGTCTCGGCTTTCAATCTCTTGCATTGGCATTCGGGGCACAAGCAGAGAGATTGAATGTACCAAGACATGGTCTCGTCGCTGAAATACTGCATAATGGATGTTCGATTTTTGAGGACGTGTATCAGCTCCGAGCGACCCAATACCACTCCCTGCAGGTCAACATCGGGCACTCAATTCAGACCAGACGTGCTGTCACTTATCCGGCGGAGCTCTGGACCCCGACTGCTGCGTGCCCCCTATTGGAACCTCTGGCTTGGGATTTTGACAGCCAGCCCAATGGTGCAGTATTGATGGCCGTCAAACACATTCAAAAGCCGTTCTGGGGAGTTCAATTTCATCCTGAGTCTATATGTACGAACAGCGAAGGCACACGCATCATTCGAAATTGGTGGGCGCAAACACAAGCTTGGATAAGGAAGCGGTCATTATGCAACCTCCCACGTGCACATACCTCATGTGCTTCCGACCCAGCGCCACTCGCCTTGAACGGGTTCACAAGGAGCTTATATGGGTACAGAGAATTATCAGATGACCCACAGGGCCGGCGTGGAGACCACTCCTCCAATACGAGCCATGTACCAGGAAGTGGCGATGGTGCCTTTATTGAACGGTTCCTCCGAAGCATCGGGAGAAATGGCACAGAGACTCCTCTAGAAGTTCAATGCGCTACAACAGGTAGTGGCCGATTGACCGTTTCCGACATCGCCGATCTCTTTGACATTCCGCGCATGGAAGCAATCATCCTCGAGTCAGGCTTACAGCCAGATCTCCTCCCTATGAAAGTAGGTACAGGAAGATATAGCATCATTGGGCTCGTCATACCCAAACAAACGGTCCGAATACACTACTATACCGAGACGCGAACATTCGAAATAAGAGACGGGAAGGATTGGGGACGCTGGAAGTGCGAAGTGACGGATCCTTGGATGTGTATCAAGAATATTATGAAGCATCTGCGACCCAACAAGACACCCAGCGGTCCAACATTCGCCCCTTTCTGGGGCGGTTTGATGGGATACGCTTCCTATGAGGCTGGCCTCGAGACAATCGGTGTTCCCGTCAGTGGCAAAGCACCTTGTCCCGACATTTGTTTTGCGTACATCCGACGTAGCATCGTCATTGACCATCATTTGAAAAAGATCTACATTCAAAGTCTCCGTCCCGAAGACAGCGTATGGATCGATGATGCTAGGGAGCGTCTCTTCCAGGCTGCGTACCTCAAATCGCAGGCCGGAACGCCAAATCTTACACCCTCTCTTGTAGCAGATCCATTCGACGCCGACGCCACATTGAACAATTATCTATCCTCCTGCGAACAGACCTTCGCAGACAAAATTGAATACTGTGCTTCTGTCTCCCAAGCACAAGCGTCTATAGCCGATGGCCAAAGCTACGAACTCTGTCTCACAACACCGAATACCATCCGCGCCCACCGCCCCGCGTCTTGCTTGACCTCCCCTGCCTCGAACAACGAACTATCTTGGGGACTCTACAAACGCCTCACGACATCCAGTCCAGCGCCTTTCAGCGCCTACTTCCGCCTGCACAACATACACGCCCTATCTTCCTCCCCCGAGCGCTTCATATCCTGGAACAGAGCACAAGCCGCGCAATGCCGGCCTATCAAAGGCACCGTGCGCAAAGGGCCTGGCGTCACAAAAGCAGACGCAGAAGCCATCCTCAACAGTTCCAAAGAGCGCGCCGAGAACCTGATGATCGTTGATCTCACGCGACATCAACTACACGGGGTGTATGGCGCCGAGAACGTGGTTGTGAGTCAGCTCATGCAGGTCGAGGAGTACGAGAAGGTGTACCAGCTGGTCAGCGTCATCGATGCGATTCCGACAAAACTGAAAACACTGCTTGATAAACCTAATGACGAGTGGCATGAGCACGAGGATGATACGGCGTTTGCGAATAGTGCGGTCGCGTATCCTGATACACATGACGGTAACGATGAGCTTTGCACAAATCCCGACGAAGAAGACAGCTCCCTAGGAATCGACGCCTTCATCGCCAGCCTCCCACCCGGCAGCATGACCGGCGCGCCAAAAAAGCGGTCCTGCGAGCTCCTACAAACCCTCGAACACGGGCCTAGACGGGGCATGTACGCGGGCGTCATGGGGTATCTGGATGTTGGCGGCGGAGGCGATTTCTCAGTCATAATACGCACGGCTGTGAAGGTCGATGCGAAGCAGCCGTGTCCGAAGGTCGTGGATCCGTTTGATCCGTTTTCTTCATCTTCCTCTTCATCGTCCTCGACATCCTCATTATCTTCTGGAGAAGAAGATGACGAAGACAAAGGCGCCACCAAATCTAAATCAAAAAAGTCCTCACCCCGCAAAGCCCAAAAAGCCCGAAAATCAAAAGCCCTACGCGCCGAGGAAACAGATCTCTGGACCATCAACGCCGGCGGCGCCATCACCGCCCAAAGTACCCCGGAATCGGAGTTCGAGGAGATGCGCACGAAACTCGAGTCCGTGGCGCAGGCTTTCCGCCCGGAGACGGAGGGTGTGGGGATAGGGATGGCAAGGGGTGCGGGGAAGGAGGGGAGGTTTGGTGGGTTTGATTTCGAGGCGCTGTTACTGGGGGCGGATACTGAGGAGTGGATAAGGGGGTATTTGGAGAGGGAGGTTGAGGGTGGGATGGGGTTGGGTGAGGTGTAGGGATTAGGGAAGGGGGATGGGGTTTGGGATGTATGCAAGGAGTGTGGGCGTGTTGTTACTGTACTGTATTGTATGGACTTGGGTGGGATCGATGGCGAAGACAGGCGAGATGGGTTTTGCTGGTGGAGAGAGGAGAGCTTTGTGGTACTTGCGTGTACATGTCCATATACACACACACATACATATGTAGATTTTCCCGATATAGCTTCAACGCCAAATGTACGATACCAGCATCGGCCCCGCTTCTCTAGACTCTTGGGATTGATTGGGAAGCGAGTCCAAGGCATCTCGAGGTCTGACGGAAACCGTGGTATATGGGAAAAACTCCCCAAAGTCTAGCAGACCGCTGTAAAATCCTAGATGCCATATACAGGGCCAGACAGACCTTTCTGTTTAACGCTCTGCAACATGCCGCCAGCGAATATCGCAGACTGTGCGAGGCATCATATAGCATATGTTAGCCATTCCCTCCCTCCTACCTCTCAGCACAACAAGTACCATATGCAACCCTACAGAAAGCCGAGGTAACTTTTAGTACGAGATACCCAGTCTTCCAGATTATCATACAGTAAGAAGACTACTGCATTCTAAGCTTCCGCTTAAAGTCCTACATCACTCTAGCGCTCGTCCTCTTCCGGCGGTACCCAGATCCCGTTCTACGACTTTCAGTATCTGGATTAGTTCTTCGTCGAGCATTGGTTTGCCCATGATTTGCAGTGCTCCGGGGGCGTTTTCGAAGGTGGCTGGGTTGTCTGCGAGGGTGGTGTTAGTATGCTGTATGTATGTAACCATGTGCGACGGAATAACGGGTTATAGGGAGAGTATGAAAGGGTATGGGGTATGGGGGAATAGGGGAGAAGAGAAAGGGGATAGAAGGACTTACAGGGTGGTTCATAAGCAGCATCAGCCTTGAAGAACGGCTCATCGAGGGCTTTCTCTGCTTTCAGGTATGGTAGGATGGCAGCTGGGTACTAAGCATTCTCGTTAGTACAACTCCACTGATACCCCAATATCCAAGTCTCCTCGGACACCGGCCAAACGCTACACACTTACGTTCAACAAATTCTGTATCACCGTATAAATCGGCACCCCAAACGTATCATGCGGCACCGCCGTCGCCTGATACCCCGGCATGATCACAGCATCTAGTCGATTCTCCGTATACAGCTCCCTAAACCTCCTCACGACGCCCATCCTCTGCACATTCATATCCCACAGCTCGTCCAGACTCGGCTGCCAGCCCTCCAGCTCCTTGAGCGCGCACGTCGGGATCGAGGGCACCCACGGCTCGCCCGAGGCTTGTATGTGCTTGACGGGCGTCTTCTGCGGATCGAGCAGGAAGTACTTGAAGGATAACATCGTGCACGTGTATAGATCGGGTATCTGGTCGTCGAGCAGCACGATGGAGTGCCCGGCTTCTTTCAGCTGCGTGGCTGCGGTGTGCAGAATGCGTGCTACGGGTGGGTGTAGCGGCCTCTGGGGATGGCCCCGTATCAAGCCGAAGCGCAGCGGCGTTTTGGGAGAAGAGAGGCGCCGCCAGGGTATGTTTAGCACTGTCTCGTCGACGTCCCAGGGCGTGCTGTCTATGATGGTTTGGAGCACTAGCTCGCAGTCCCGCACGCTTGTAGCTTCGGGCCCGATGACGGGCGGTATGGCGGTTGGAGAGCCGAGTCGTCCTGGTGCTATGCTGCCTCCGAAGCCGATGCGTCCTGCGGATGGCTTGAAGCCTACGATTCCGTTGCAGAGCGCGGGTATCCGGATGCTGCCAGCCACGTCGGTGGCCATGCCTAGCACGCTGCCGCGCATCTTGATGAGGGCACCTTCGCCGCCTGTGGAGCCACCGGCTGTGAGGGAGGGGTTGTTGGGATTCAGGGTCCGGCCGAAGACGTTGTTGTCGCTGTCTGCTGTCATCACTAAAGAGTTGGATACAAGGTTAGTAACTATTCTTGAAGGGGAGTAATACAATAGGGGCCCTTAGCCAGCTTTATAAAGCGCTACCCAGGTTGCATTTTACAAATCTACGCCAAGAGCTACCTTGTAGTAGGAAATTTCGTACTGGTTTGCGGGAGGTTGGTCTTGCAGTGGAAGACGGCACCAGCGCGGAAGAGGATGTCGACAACAGTAGAGTTGGTGGTTGAGGGAGGGTGTGAGAGGAAGGATATGTACCTATAAAGAAGTTAGTACAAGGTGACTAGCAATATCTAAGGCAAGGACAAGTGTAGTTAGATCCAAGACCTATCTTCCGAAATGCCACCTGGGTATCATTTCAAGAGAGTAGGTCTTAGGCACCTTGTAGTGAAATCTTCTTACCCAATTGTGGCTTGGGAACCTTTTACTTGGAAGGAGTCCTGAGTGATGAGATTAGTTTAGACTCTTAATGCTTGTAAAAAAATGAAGTCTGGGTGCCCATATCTCTATTCGTTGGAAGAGGCTTCTACTATCGTATAGTAGACTCTCCTTTTCTCTCCTCTTTCCATAACCATTCTCGTACCAACTCAATGAACCGAACATGTAACCCACCTTAAGACTAATCGGCAACCCATGCAACGGCCCCATCTTCTTCCCCTCCTTCTTCAAATACTCATCACACTGCGTCGCCCTCGCAATCGCCTCGTCGAACATGATCTCCGTCAAACAATTCACGCACTGCTGCGCAATAGCCGCTCTCTTACAAAACGCAATCGTCACCTCTTTACTCGTCAGTTTTCCCGCAGCTATAAGCTGCGTCAGTGCCCACGCATCGTAGTTCTCGGTGATCTCCAGTTCTTGTCGAGTTAACAGGCCGGACTTCTCGGGGATGTCGAGTACGGAAGAGTTTGAGGTAGATGATATGTGGGATGTTAGTGAGGAGGGTAACCGCCATTCTGTGGGGATTTTGTTGTAGTTTGATTCGCGTTTGCTGGCGGCGAGGGATTTCCAGTCTGCGATTGCTAGAGTTGGAGCTGCTGCCATTGTGCTGGATCTAGTAGTCTTCGATCTGCCCTTGTAGAATAGTCGTGGTACGGAAACTTTACATATCACTGGAAATTGTGTAGGAGTCTGGGTAGGATAACGAGGGGAACAACCTTAGGAGAGGCCAGCACGATTGTTACTCTTCTTCTACCAGGTAGAAAGCTTACAGAGTCGTTCACGAATGCTACGCGAGCGGGGATCCGGGGGAGCTGGTGGAGGGGTGATGTTCGCTGCATGTCCCGGAATCCGGGATGCGCTTCGGAATGATATACCCCACTAGTTCCGACACCAACTAGAGTTCTGAGAGCGTACTTGAAGGCGCTGATGGTGAGTTTGTATTCATGTTATCTTCAATATACTCGTTCTCTTTCTGTCTGTTCAGAGAGAGTTGAATGCCTGGAACGGTGGAAACTGGCCCTCGCATATCCTCACAACTCCTCACCAGCCGCCTTCCGAATCCACTCAACTACCGCATCAGGATGACTCAAGAACGGAGAATGGCTACTCTTAATCCTCGTTACCTCAATTTCACCTCCACCGTCTCTAACACCTTGCACCATTGCCTCCTGAGCCTCCTTAGGAATCGCAGCGTCGTCCTCGCACAACAAATACCATGAAGGAATCTCCTTCCAACTAGTCCCCGTACTCTTCGCCTTCTTTGTGCCAAAGGAGTGCGTCTTGAGCTCTTTGGCCCACTTCTCGATTTCTGCAGGAGGCAGATCCGTGTAGAAGTATGACGCGTCTTTGACGACGCTTTGTCCGTCCTGTGTTGCTGTTGATCAGCCATTGGTCCGTGGACGAGGGTTCGATGGAGGAGTGGTGGAAATGTAGACGTACCTCATTAACGTACCACCAATCAGGGAGCTCTCCCTGCAGCGCATCTAGCAAACTCACACCCTCGGGTACAACAAATGCGCACATGTACGCGCTGCGGATAACTCCGCCCTTCTCGCCCTTCGCTTTGCGTTGCTTCTTGCCGAGTCCGACAAGACCACTGCCCGCGACAACGCCAGACCAACTGTGTGGAACAACGAGCACGTCGTTGCCGTCACCAATGGCTTCATGAACGACATCGCGAAGGATTGAGATATCCTGGCTTAAATCCTGGGGTGGGTCCGGGTTGCCGACGGAAGCTAGTTGGCGTGAGTGCACTGTGTAGCCATGAGATTCTAGCTTGGCAGTGATGTCTGTAAAGGCGACAGGTGTGTGCCAGGCACCTGGTATGAGAACGATCTGCGGCTTCGGCATTATTGCTGTTGTATGTACTGCCTGGTGTTGTCGGTGTTGCTGGGCTTAGAGAGACTCTGCGAGTGCGAGTAACGTTTCCGAATTGCGCTTTCCAGAGAGAGCTAGAAGCGCTAGGAGTAGTAGGGGACTAGAATCGTGGACTAGGACTCTGAAGTATCCCAAAGCACTGCGTATAAAGCTGTGAAGATGAGCGCAGGGTCCAATAGAAGTAGGGTTATGATATGGTTGTTACACCAGTCAGCTGCAGATAGACGTCGAGACAGCAGCTACTGAATATCAATTAAGCAGAGGCAATTGGTTAAATCATTATGGACGAGTTGTGGGTGTTCTTGCTGTTGTTTTGCGAGGGAGAGAGGTTTATACCTTTATAGTCTTACACCTTTGACCAGCACGTACTCTATGCCTACATTTGTTTTTCCATAGCATGGGGCCCCATAGCCTCCATGCAACCAGTATTGGCCTGATCCAGCCGAACTGATCCAAGGTGCATAGCATTAGCTCTCCATATCTGGTATGGCGTGCCCCATTTCTTAAAGAGCTGAGGTCTACCTTACCAGTAGGATCTTAGGCGACCTACACCAGGGGCGGCGCAGCTCGTCGCTAGAAGTGGCGGCGTACTGCAAGTAAGCAGACTTGAGGAGGCACGAAAGCACGGGGGAATGTTGGAAACATGATGACCCGACGAATTGATGACCTCACCGGTTCGGTCGATGTTTGTGGGGTAAGGATGGTGCCAATGTTCGTAAGAGTCTAGACCACCATACTACCATGAAGGCAGCGATTTCATGTTAGTCGCTGATACGTCGACATCGCATTTACAGTCTCTCTAGAGTCGCTTCTGGTTCTCTTAAGCATCATAATAGTAGGGCTACTGTGTGTAGGATCCGAATGAATATTATGACATTATAGTCTGGGTATTGTTGCATGTCCAAAGTTCTCCGGCCTTCATCTTTGTGTCCTTCTTGACCTGATGACCGACCCGGAGTCAAAAACTAAAACCTCATATAGCATCTGTGCAGTGGTACAATGGTACTCAGAAGAACCGCCACCAAATGAAGACAATGATGATGAACCCGAGGGCTCCAATCGGACCGTACTGCATCCTGTTAGCCCCTTACACAATCGAGTCATTGCCTATGATGCATATAAGCCATAGTGACTCACCTGCTTCAGAAGCAGCTCCCAATTGATCCTCACTGCGGCTTTCTTGTACTTCCTGCTGTCTTCCCTCAGTCTACTCGAGATATCGCCCATGCGCTCCAGGCTGTCCCCTCGGTACAGAAGATCTTCGATGTTCTTGGTCATGACCTTGGTCACATCTTTGAGCTCGTCATTCAGCTTGTCCAGGTTCTGGGTCGCGCGAGAGTCTTGGTATGTTGTCTTTGTACGCCCGATGAAGGTATCGAATTCGACAAATGCATAGGGCCGCAATGCCGGGGAGAGGTATTGTGTAGAGCTGTAGGTGGTGGTGAATTCAGAAGCAAGATCTGAGAGGTAGGTAAAGGCTAATTTTCGTGGATACGAGCGATCGCAAATGCAAAGGAAGCAGAGCTCGCCATTGAGGAGGTAGCTGTGGAGACCGAGTCAGCGTATGTCCAAAGCACGTAGGATATGGCGCGGCGTGCATACTGATACGTGTAGGAGCCGCTCTCGATGCTGGCTTGCGGCTCGGAATTGCGGTTCAGGCGGCGCAGAACGAGCTTGATTTTGCCCTTGACCTCGTTGAATTCGGCGTCTACCTAGACACTGTGAGTCTTGATAGGCTTTCACAGATCTGACAGGAGGCCCACCTCGCCATCGTCCACGGTCGCCGTCAGAATCAAGCCTATAGGGTCATTAGTCTTCTGAATTCTCCCACAGTGACACTGGGTGCTGCTAACCATCAAGCCGGGAGATCAAAGTGTGTCGAATCATGCTGCGTGTCTATCGCGGTCTGTAGGCGTGGAATGGTGAAGAAGTATATTGACAAAGTGTCCAGGCTTCCGCGAGGCAGGTGCAAGCAAATGGTGGGCTTGTGTACAGGCTACGTGTAGGTTGCTTGAGGTCGCGGGAGCTATATCTTGAACGCTCGGACCAGGCCCGCCCGCAAAACGACGTCGTACGCCGCTGGAGTCACACCTCTCCGCCTCACCAGCCTGCAATTTCGTCACTCTGTGCTTGGCTCCGGCGACGGAGAGTGAGGTCATTGGCGTTCGTCGAAAGTCGGACCAGGCGCGGATAGTCACGGTTCTTACAACTTTCGAATCTGCGCGGTTCATGCGGTGGCACGATGCTTGCGCAAGTCCAATCCAGCATTGCGCGCCGCTACCTATTACGGTGTCTGGGTCTTTAATCGGAAGGTGTGCTTGACAGTCACTTCCTTGTGGTCCTCTGAGCACTACTGTCCTTGGGTGTGCGAAATTGTGACTCCACACACTTTACGACACAGGTACCATTCGCAGCCAGTGTCTTCTATGAGCCAGAGAGTCGGCTCTGAGACTTGATCGTGCGCAGTCAAGGCATATCAGATTGTGCATTTGTCACGAACCTCCAGAGCGAGCATACAAAGCTGAGGAGTACTCTTCGCTTTCACAACCGTCACCATGTCACTCTCCGTGCGGTACGTACTCCTTTATTGTTATTATTATAATATGAGTGACTTCCCAGCCTTCTGTGGCAGCTATTGTTTGCTATCATTTTCAAGTTTCGTTTCACTCCCACAATGCTCCCCCCTCACACATCTGGCTTTCACTGGACCCAATTTTGCATGATCTCAGTCTTTCCTATTGTACTTCTATTCAAAAATCGTGTGGTATTGTAGCATACTGCAAATCCCATTGTACACCTTCTCCGCCCTGTTCTATTATCACAGAGACGCCTACGTATAATAGCGGCAATACCACAACACCAATTGCCAGCCACGCAGAGCTTCAGTCTCTAATACTTAAGGCAGACCTTCCCCCTCCCAGGACGCTTCAGATTCTGCTCAAGAACGCTCCCCTCCAGTTCCTGCTACACCAACGTCTTGCGATCGTCAGCAAAAGCCTTTTTCAGCACCTCTTTCGTGTGATCCAGGAGATCCCCCTACAGCGTCACTTTCAAGCAATCAGCCAGCGTTTCTCGCTACAGATCATTCTCGCAGTCAGCTAGCTTCTCCTGCAGCAGCTCATCATTCTCATCATCAAGAGTTTTCGACGACAATTCACTTGAGCGGTCCATCAGGAGATCCAACAGCACGTTCACCCGGTCAACCTAAGCCCTCTCCAAAAGCTTCACGCTACGATCAATCCATTTCCTTAGGAGTGCCCGCATCTCACGACCGGCCACATCCAATCACGGCATCTTCACCCAGCAATCCCCCATCTACAAAACCAAACCACCAGCCACCAAAAATGGGCATTGGACTCATCGACTTCGACCCCCCTGCATCCCCAAGCACGACCAACACCAGCACCAGCGCCTCCAGCAACGGCCTCCCCACCACCGAGCAGCCATCACCGACCACCAAGTCTCCAGCCATGACCAAGAAGCGTGCCAGCGCCGCCACCCCACCCAAGAAGACGCCCACCAAGCGCCGCGCCTCGCCGCCCGCTGCCGCCGCTGCCACGACTCCAGCGCGCGCTCGCTCCTCGCGCACCCGCAAGCCCGTGGCCCGCTACGTCGACGAGCAGACGGCAGCCATCACCAAGCCCAAGCCCAAGCCCGCCCCGCGCGCCACGGCGGGCTCCAGGGTCTTCGACCCGGTGTACATCACGTCGGACTCTCGCTCGCGCCTCGTCAAGACCGACATCTACCACCTGCTCATGGAGCAATCCGCGTGGGCCTGTCTGTCGGCCGAGCAGCAGTCACGACTGCTGGCCCTGCTGCCGCCGACCGCCGCCAACCTCGCCGCCAAGACTGCGCTCGCTGCTGGCGCGGACGCGGGCGCGGGCGGCGTCCAGCGGCCCAAGGAGCTGGGTCTGGGCTTCGAGCCGTTCCGCAGCGACGTCAGCGCTTTCAAGACGGATCTCGGCAATGGCCAGTATGGCAAGGCGTGGTTGGCGCAGGCGGAGCAGGCGGTCAAGGATCGGGCCGAGGGCAGGTTCGATGCGTGGAAGGCGGAGGAGACTGAGGCTTGGTGGGGACAGAAGATGAAGTAGGGGGTTGGCGGAGGATGGGAGTGAGAGAGTAGAGGAGGGGAGGAGGTGATGATTTGGGGTGGGGTCCCAGAGAGCCCTGGGGGTGGCGCTTGGTTGTTGGGTTGGGTTGGGTCGGGTCGTGGTTTGGGTTGGTTCGCGCTGGTCGTGAACAGCATTCTTGTTCTTTTTCTCTCTAGGGCTTGCTTGTACGGGCGCATATGTGAGATATATCACTAGCCTACAGCATATGGTATCGAGGTCGTCGGATATCATTTTCTCACAATACACACTTCTCGGGTATCATTGCAATTAGTCTATCAAAAGCATCGTAAGACCTATGCTGCAATTCTCCGTTCTGTATATCTTACAGCCCAGGCCCGTTAAAACTCGTCGCACTGGTCGGACTCATCGGACTACCAGGCCCCCTACTCTTCCGCCTCTTCTTCTCCGCTTTGCCCGCAGGCGGCATACCAACTAGACTACCTTTCCTACCCTCTGCGCCCACTCCCGCACCTCCTCCCACACCAACGAGTGCCGCAGGTCTCGGTGTAGGCGCGACACTATTCGCAGCACTCTCGCCGTCCGCCTCCCTTCCTTTCGCCGCTGAAGCCTGCGCGGCCGCGGCCGCCTGCGCCTTGTTCCTGGCTTCGACCTGCTGGTTCGTGCTCGCGAAGACAAACGCGCCTGGCTCGCCCTGCAGCGGATTCTCGTCCATGAACTCGTGGCCGTAGCGGTTTGTCAGCTGCAGCGATTGCAGGAAGAAGTCGTCTGAGAAGGAGGTCGTTTGGTTTTCTGGGGCGAGGGTCGGGTGCGAGGTGGTTTGTTGAGAGTGAGATTGCGAGTGGGTGGGTGAGCCCGGCACGATGCTGCCGGCGCGGCTGCCGGCGCGGCTGGATGGGAGAGGGGCGGTGCAGCTGGGTTTTGAGAGTAGGGATGGGGGGAGGTATGTGTGGCCTGTTGAGGGGGACCAGTGGGAGAGGGATTGCGAGGTTTGGAAGACGGATTGCAGGATTGAGGAGACGGAGAGCTGGGGTGGTATATTAGCATTGTATCTACACCTTTCCATTGAATGACAGTGTGTATATGTGAGAGATGAGAACAGGAAGACAGAGGAGTAGGGGATTAAGAGCTCACCAGTCGCGTCTGCAGTATATCCAACAAACTCGGCGCCATCAATATCCTCGTCCCCATGATATACCACGTCCCCTCGACCCGCATCTCCAACTTGCCCGTCGCCTCATTCTTCACCATGTTCTGCCGCTGAATGACCCACGGCTCGCCGGGCTCTTTCGCCTCGCCTACCACCACGTACATGACCCCTGCTATGGAAGTTTCCTGGCGCACCCTGGCCTCGAACGCGCGCGGGTCCGTCAGCAGCCGCATGCCTGCGGGCGTGTTATGCGCCTGTATAGCAGTGGCCCAGACTTCCCAGTTTGCGCATCTCCTGTCGAAGAAGGGCGACGTGTAGAAGTAGAAGAGCACGTTTGAAGCGTTGAGCTCGCGGGGTGCGTTGGCGTCGACGCCGAGGCCGAAGTCGCCAATGTTTTGGGGATTGTTGAATTCGGTTTCGTCGGGGGGTGGAATGCGCGGTGCCATGGTGGGTGTGTAGGATGTTTAGGATTGGAAGGGATTGGGGTTTTTACTTTGAAGCTCGAGATCAGCTTGAGGAATGGACGGCTTTGATAGTCGCGATGTCACGTTCACCCCGCGGATCACGCCAAGAACGGCCCAAGCTCCCAATCGATAGATGGTCTCTCACTCGGGAGTCCGCACCTTCACCTCCGCATCCACATCAACAACCCGCCCCATCATGGATCTCGTGCAGACAGTGCGCAAGGAAGGCAGCCGGTAATGCCGCTATATCATCTATCCTTACAAACTTACTGACACGTTATACAGCGGCGGCCGCGCCGACTTCAGATGGGAAGACGTCAAAAATGATTCCCATCGCGAGAACTACCTGGGCCACTCGCTCATGGCGCGTACGTCTCCTTCCATTCTCCTCTCCCCCTCCTCACATCTGCTCCCTATCTTCACATACACCTATGCAAACGCATTGCTCTCTCCCCTCTCCTCCCCCACCCTCTCAACCCACCAACTAACCCCATGTAGCCGTCGGCCGCTGGCAGAAAAACCGCGACCTGAACTGGTATGCCAAAGGCGACGCCGACTCGGACCAAACCGAAGCCGACCGCATCAAAGAAGAAAAGCGGCGCATCAAAGAAGCCGAAGAAGACGCCATGCTCGCCGCAATGGGTCTCCCGGTCCCCGTGCGCGCGAGCGCAAACGCGAATTTGACGCCCCTGGGCGAGAAGGTGCAGGAGGCTGATGTCAAAGAGGCGGTGGATGCGAAAGTTAATGTGGAGGTGGAGGGAGGAGGGGATGGGGATGCGAGAGTTGAAGTGAAGCCGGAAGGGGAAGATGGTGGAAGGCATAGGGAGAAAGAGCGAAGAGAGCACAAGGACCCCTCGAGACGGGATCGCAGGGACAGAGATCAGCACAGGGACAGGGACAGGGATGACGAGAAGAGGCAGCGGCGACGACATAGGTCAAGAAGCAGATCACAGGACCGAAGAGACCGACGAAGGGAACGCTCACGATCGCGATCGCGAGAACGAGACCATCGGCGCGACAGGGACAGGGATAGAGACCACGATCGCCACAGACACCACTCGCGAAGCCGCGACAGGAAACCCAGAGCAGACCGACACTATCGACATACCGAGCGCGTCCCAGAGAATGACCCATCGCGATCGCGGTCACGCTCAAGAGATAGACAGCGGCATCGCAGACGCAGGAGTCGCTCGCCATACTAGATGGTAGGAGGCGGCCGTGTGTATGCGGAGACAGATACCCAGATAGCAGATAACCAATAGCAAATAGCCATGTTTACCAATAAGCATTGTATGACTGCTACCTAGTGACTTACCACAGCCACGTGAATCTACGAAGGCCGTTCAGATGAGATCGAGTAATGGAGTTGTGGGTATGACTTGAGAGACCTGAGTCCCCCAACCTGGCTCCAAGCGTGACGTAGAACATGAGGCTGACGATGCGCCTGCATGCCATGCATACTAACTGCGCACTGTGTAGGTGAATGGAAGTGCAGATCGAACCATCGTGTTTCGAGCGCAAGGGCTTAAAATCTACATCCATTAGGTATGATCTTTCAGCAATACTCACTAAGACACCTCACGTCACGTCAAGTCATCGATGAGAGAAAAAACTAGCATACCCGATCAGAAGGGTAGGCGTGTTACCTGACGTTACTCTTATTCAGAACCCAGTTGTTGTTCTCGATTGAACGGGAAGACTACGAACTGCTACTAGCATCTCTCGTTCTAAGATACTAAATTGTAGAGTAATGTGGTTATTCTACTTTGACTTGGTATGTCGGGGACTCCAACAAAGTTGCCTTCTATTCTAGACGGTCATGCCCACGTAGTTCACGAAAACCCCCTTTCAAACCTCATAGTTAACATCACATCACACATAACATCACACAAAACCCCCAAAACAGCATTATAGAGTGGGTAAATCCCGGCCCCAGACACCCCCACCGGCCGCAACCAGTGAAGCATGCCCAGCGCCCGACGGATACGAGTCTTGACTAACTAAACATCCCTATCGGCGCGAAGTATAACATGAACCAAAAAAAACCCCAGCACCACCGACGAAGAGAGGAAGAATCAAACCCTCCCTATGATGTAGAGCGCGCCCAACCCACCCTCCAACTGTTACATTTTGTGCAACCTCTGCATCTGCAAAGAGCCCTCCCGCCCCATCGAGCTTTTCCCATCCGCCCGCCCAAGATGTGTGAGAGAGACCTCAGGTATATGGGGAAAAGAGGTATATCAAGTTGTGTGAACAAGTTTCCTTTCCCACCCAGCCGTTATGCAATCACCGAGTCCCAATGCTCCAAAAAGTTCAGTTGATGAGATGAGAGCACAACGGGAACCAACGAGTGCCAAAACAGCCAATGTGGGGCTAACAGGAAAACATCAAGGTAGAAGAGGAGGTAGAAGTAGAGAAACAAAGGAAAATGGTATCTCTAAAGCTACAGACTTGGGGTAGAGGAGGGTAAGACGTGATGAGAAAGGGCCGAGGTCTGAAGCGCGTTAATGGTATCGTTTTTGTTTCCAGAAAGAAAAAGAAAATCAAGGGATGAAAAGTTGTCAAGACTACAAGTGGAGGTCATTCCAGCCTCCAACCCACTCCAAATCGCCAATGTCATCCTCCTGCGAATGATTCGGATGCTGGCGCCAATCCTTACTCATGTTCCAACTATCCTTCTTTTCAAATATGCCGACGTTCTCATGTTGACTCGGGCCCCAGTTGGTCGGGCGTCTCCAGCTTCCAGTCCGGCTCCGCTTCCTAGAGTATGTCGGAGTAGCTTGGGGTTGCTTTGGAGACTTGACCGACTTCTGTGGCGTTTGCTGCTGGCGGCGACGGTCTCCAAGAGCAGCCCATTTGTCCGCAACAGTGCGCTTGGAAGGAGGAGAGTACTTCTGGGCAGGCGTGTGTTCTTCAAAAACAAATCCAGTTTGCTGGCTAACGTGCTCGGCGGTGACACGGTTGTGCTTGGGAGAGCGGCTCCTGCTGTTGTTGACGATGGCAGGATTCTTCATCTCAGAAAGACCACCTCGGGGAGTAGAGACACCGGAGCCAGACTCGCTAACCTTATCCTTCTTGAGACTCCCGAAGGGTGTATAGTTGTTCTCAGCCTCAGCGACGGCATGTTCCTCTTCTTCCTCGTCCCAAAGATCACTCCAGCTCTTGGAGATGGCATCGCGCTTCTTGCCAAACACGGACGCCATGCTGTTGAACGGTCTGGCGGCGCTGGCAGGAAGCGAGCCGGAGATGGGCACAGGACGCGAACGAGCAATCTTCATCTTCTCGGGCTCGATAGACTTGAAAGACAAACCCAGGCCGGAATCGACAAATGAGACCATGGAAGCGTTGTCCGGTTTGACGTCGTACCAACCATGCTCAATCTTGTTAGAGGCGGGGAAAAGGTCCTCTTCATACACCTCAGTGTCTGGAATGGCAGACAATTGACGGATTGGCTGAGGTGGAGACATAGCGAGAGCCTTGGCCCAAGGGAACGAGCCCCCCTGATCCAACTGTGGAGTGGAGATCGACGGAGTGCGAAGCGGCTCACGGTTGGCGCTGGCGATGACAGTCTCGCGCTCCTCGGTACAGAACTCATCGAGACTCTCGTCATCCGTGGTAAAGCTGATCACACGGTCGAGAGCCTCCTTGACGAGCTGGAGGTCACGCTTCTCAGGATCGATGGCGAGGCAGTGAACGAGAACCTCGAAGGCATCCTGAGACAAGTTCGGGAAGACATCGAAAAGAGATTGGCGATCGAGAGCAAAGTCCGCATAGAGGGGATCCGAGGTGTTGGGAACGGCGAAGGGGTTGCGGGAGAACAAGACGTTCAGCAAGCAAATACCGATCGCCCAGATGTCTGCCTTGGCGGTGGAGTACCCAGCGCTGGAGGGATCATACTGCTCGGGAGCCATGTAGCGGTCACTTCCGACGGCAACCTCATAAGACCAAGCATCAGAGGTAGCGAGTCCAAAGTCACCCAGCTTCAACGAGCCAGACTGGGTGAGGAAGATGTTCTCGGGCTTGATGTCGCGGTGGTAGATGCCGTTAGAGTGCAGGAACTCCACCGCATCGACGAGCTGATACATGAAGTCGCGGACGTGCTCCGTCTCAAGTGGTCCCTTGCCTTCGCGAATGGCCTCGTACAGGTCACCATTGGAACAAAATTCGATGACAAGGTAGATATGGTTCTGGGTTTCGAAGCTCTGGAGTAGGTTCACCACGTTGTCGTGTGCATCGAGGCGAAGATGGATGTCGAGCTCCTCCGAGCGCTCGTCGACGGCGAAAGCCGATGGCCAAGTGTTGGCGGCCGATGTCTTGGTGATGACCTTGATGGCAACATGGTCGTCGGTTACAAGGTCCTTGGCCTGGAAGACCATGCCGAAGGAGCCATGGTTGAGGGGAGAAATGATCTCATATCGTCCATTGAGCACAACACCCTCATAGAGCTGGTTGCGCATACAATCCATAGGGAATAGCTGTGGACGAGATGTGATCAGCAAGCCAAATGGGAGCTAGAGTAGACCCGGTGGCAGAAAGCTGAGGTGAAAGTCCGGTAGTTGATTGGAGATGTGGAAACGCCGAGATGATGGATCCGAAGTGGTAATCAAGACAGAGGGTTGACAGCCGTCAACCCAGAGAAGCGATGATCTATTGCACTTTTAGGTGACGACAGAGCTTCGAGAAAGATAGAAATAAATGTGTATGAGTATGGTGTCCGATCCGATGAGTGTAAAGCTCAAGCCAGGTGATGTCGTCAAAGTAAACAGGCTGCAAGGTGGAGGCCGCTCCAAGGAAATCGAGTCAGGTACTGAGTCGTCGGGTATATGCACAGGGGCCCGTTGACTGGTAAAGGCAAGGAAACTGTTAAGAGAGTGTGGTGCTCATTTGATGTATTAATTGGTGTTGTATGGATAACCCGGTTCAACGAGCGGTGGAAGAGAAAAGACGGTGTGGAGCAGGGCGGAGGTGCTAGACGTCCGGGAGCTACGTGGTGAGAGAAGATCGCTGCGTAAAAGGAGGAGAAATTCGTAGCACGTGGAAACGTTGGTCCGGGAGACAGGAGCTGGCTGTCTGGGTGTTCTTGTGGTAGTCGGAGGTCGGAGCGAGTCAGCGGCACAGACTCACTGGAGGGATAGCAAGGGCTCGGCGAGTTCCGCTGGTGCTATGGTTGGCGGCTTTCGCTGGAGGAGAGCGGATTGATCAAAGGAGCATCAAACGGCTGATCCACGAAGCTGTGGAGGGCGGCTGAGTGAGTCGGGAAGGATATGAGGGCTCAGAGCATTGACGGCGGCGGCGGCGAACAAAGGGCTTTGTTGACTTGAGAGGATCGCCAGCAGCAGGCTGCCTTGTTCACATCAATGCCTTGACCGGAGGACTCGGGCGGGAAGACGGGCTAGTGGAGCGGCGGGACGTGGGACGAGAGATGGCGAGGGATGAAGCCTGGGGGAAGGAGCAGGCGGACAGGTGGGGATGCGGCGGGTGTGGTGGTGGTGGTGGTGGTGTTGTTGTTGTCGTCGAGCAGAGCAGCAGCTGGTTGCGGAGAGTAACGAAGGAATGAGCGGCGGCGAGGGTATTAGGGGGCGAGCAGGCACGAGGAAGGCGGAATGGAGTGCAAGGAGCGTGCGGATGCTACGACGGCGACGAAGGAAGGGGAAGACAGCACAGCGAGGTCAGGACATGGTAAGCTTCTCGAGGGACGGTGGTGAAGACGCAGGACGGGCAGCGGGAGCAGCAGGGCATCATATTATGGGGGGCGGCGCGGGCTTTGCTGGGGAGGGCATGGCCTGCCGCCTGGCTGGCATGGGACTGGGCAGTGGGCCAGCAGAGGGCAGGCGGACCCAGCAGCGAGTGCAGCACGCAAGCGCAGGCGGTGGGCGGCTTAGCCAGCAGCGAATGGCGTGGCTGTCCCTTCCGGGCCATGGGTGCTGCCTCTTGTTGGTCGCGCCTTCCCGCATGCGGCATCCTGTATTAATTAAAGCAGCAGGCACGACCCCCAGCGCGCGCTAGCCGCAATCGACCGACCTCGAACCTGCCGCTGGGTTTCGATGCGCTTCCACCGCCTTCGACGCTCGCCGCGGGCTCTGAGCCTCCGAGCCTCTTGACCACGGCTCAGACTGTCGTGCTTGCGCCTGTGACACTCGCATTCTGCCGCTTTGCGTGCCCGCCGCTCAGAAGGGGAGCAGCATTGCGTGATCTGCTCCCCAGCGCCGTGGTCGTGCGATACAGCACCGCATCGAGGACAGACACGCTCTCGGCGGCCGCTGAAACGGATCCCTTGCAGCCCTCTGCCTCTGCCTGCCCGGGCTATGGCGAGAGCGTCCTGGCGTGATGACGGCTGCTCAGGCCGGCAGCCAAGTTCCCAGCTCGCTCGCCAGCCAGCGCCCGGGCCACCCTCGCCGGACGCTCGCGGCGCTGATCAGCTTTCGAACGTCAGCAGGCTTTTGTTCCCAGCCAAACAGGGCCAAGTCGCACGACAACTGCCAGAACGGCCAGGTGGCCACTCATTGGCCGCTCGGTGCCCTGAGTGCTGATCGCCTCTGGCCCTTCGCCCTCCAAGAGCCACCCCGAGCTCCTTCGTGAACGCCGTTATCGTCCCGTTCAATCTATCGCTGATGCCCTCATTTCCCACCCCGCTGGCTCTTTGACGCGTTTCATTATCGCGGCTACGAGCCGGGAGCGTCAAGCTGTACGACCCAGGGGCTGCTTTGAACAGCTGTCCCAAACGACCATGACAAGCGTTTCAAGTCCAGTCGACGTGTTAGCGCTGGGTACGACGATACGCGCACCCATGTCCGTGTTCCCCTCGAGTTCCGCTTTGGGGGGCACGGTCGGCGGGTAGGCGGCCGACGTCTCGAACTCTGGGGAAAGCTCATGCTGGGAGCTTCGCAAAAGAGCTTGCACGAGCTCCACAGCTGCGAATCGCTTCGAGCATCGTGGCTGCCGTAGACTGGCCAGAAAGGGATGCACGGAGATGAAACAAAGTCGGTGTAGGCGCTCTTGCACGAATGGCAGCGCCAGGGCTCCATGGCGTATCCATTCCTTCATGTTTGCCCCGGCTTCGGACTGGCAAGGCTCTCCGTAGTCTGGCCGAAGCTGCTGGAGATGCGAGTGGGCGCTATAAAGGGACTCTGCAGCAACGTGCAGCAGCCTGCATTGTTGGCGTTGACCAGAGACGCATGGCAACGATAACCTCGCCACTAACGCGGGCTCTCGACAGGCACTCGATCTTCTCCGAGAGCGCTACTGCAGGTAACATGCACCTGTGTCTCCACCCCGTCCCTGACTTCCACAGCGGTGAAGCGGACAACAAATTTTTTGGCGGACAACGCACTGCATTTACGGTCCTGATGGCCTATGGGATTGTAGATATTTCGTTGAACAGGCATAGCTCTTACGGCTCGTATCGAAGTGGATAGCAGATGGGGCCTGTGGATACTTTTCCGCCATGCAGAGTATTGCGGGTATCGGGAATGGTACCTCCATCCAGGTACTCATGCTTGTAAATTTTCATGTCTCTGTACGCGGTAGCAGGTACCGCGAAGACAAACAAACAACAAACAACAGACTTCTATTTTCGATGCTCTCAGTTCACTGGTTGATATTGATCCTGTTCTTCAGTATTTTTTGCACACATCTGTAATTGTAGAAAGAACGACCGCTCTTCCGCTCTCGCTGTCAATTGATTCCACTACGCAGTCCCACATAGGGCGGTCTACCATCACTGCTGTAGGTAGGAGCAGAATTTTCATTGCAAGCTTCACGTTCGCGAGTCTCATCATCCAATTCGGCAAGTGGTCTATTCTTCGTTATCGACTCCCTTAGTCTATCCACCTGGCAGTCTTGTGTTGTTGACCGCTACGCCCGATATTCCGTCCTCACATATACTACGATAATTGCACCAACCAGCGCTCGAAGCAGCCACACAACTCTCTCTCGACAGAAAAATTTCTCCTTCACCGCCCTTCACCGCTCCCAAACATCAACAATCAACAACATGGCTGTCGCGGCACTCGATAACGAGCGCTGGCACAACACTGATACTGTCCTGCTCGACATTGGTGAGCCCTCCACTACTCCTCCTCCTCGTTGCTTTTGCTTTCCGCGTGCTCCTCGGACTTCGCCTCAGGCTCCAAGCAACCAGCCGTCAAACTCTCAGGTCCTCGGGCATGTAGCTGCTCCTTTCTGGTCTGGCCAGGACGCCATCGGCACACTGCAGCATTGGGGGTCGACCACGCGCTCTTTCGCCGCGTGTTGGCGTCCAGCTTTGTCGCCCGGCAACCGTTACCCCAGATTCTGCATGCGCCACTGCGACCCCAGCCATCCAGACAGCGAGACTCTCTGCCCAGCCATGCGTGCAACCGTCACACAACGCTCACGAGCAGCACTGACCGCGCCATCTTCTAGAGGGAACAATCTCAAGCATCTCCTTCGTCAAGGACGTTCTAGTAAGCCTGCAGTCTCTCCCCTGCACTTAGTCATTGCCTGTGTCCGCTTCGCGACCACATCGGCTCTTTCCCCGCAGTCGCAAGCTCGTGTGACCACCACCACCAACTCGAGTCGAGTCTCCAGGCGGCCCGCGCTTCCATCCCTCTGGTTCTCTCCGAGTCTCGTCAAGCCACTCATTTCCCATTGTGTCCAATTCGAAGCTGTGTCACTTCTTCTGAGCTTACCCGGGACGTTCTATCACGATCGCCGGGTTTCCATCGCCTGTCACGCGGAGCTTTGTGGGGAAAAGTGTCCGTGTCTAGTCCGAACTTACCAGTCCGCAGTATCCGTATGCCCTTGAAAGTCTCACGAAACTAGTACGCACCTCGTGGAACGCCCGGGACGTCCAAGACCTCATTGCGGATTTCCCGGAAGAGACAAGGAGCGATGCCGACACGTTGATAGCACATGTAGAAGATCTCACGCGCAGAGACATCAAAGCAGTGTACTTGAAGCAGCTGCAAGGTAGGTCCTGTTTCAATAGCTATGCGTTGTATCGTACGGCACTCGTTATTACTTCGATGGTCATTCTCTTTCGTCTTTCATGGTATCACCCTTCACGCGCCCTCCACTTTCGCCGGAGATCTTCGCCACGTCGATAAGCCGCGATCTCCGCTAAGCTGGTAGCGGGGATCGGCTACAGGTCATTCGGTCCGGCAAATGTGACCGCAAAGGGTGTACCCTGTGATATTCGCCTCCACTATCACACTCAGCAATCACTGGCTGGTCCCAAGAATCCAATCATCACTGGGTCTGGAAGCCAAAGTGTGAAGCTCAGGGGCTCGTATCTACGAAGAGACACCCCCGTACCCAGTCCAGCAGTGCGTGTTGCGTGCTGAGCTGTCAAGTGTCTGACACCACACCCTTGGCTTTATCTGGAATCACCTTCAGCAATACCAGAGTGTGAAATCGTGGCTCATATCAGACCGAATGTTCTGCATTACCCCTCACATGACTTGAACATTGTTCTGCTATTACTCAATATACTATGCTGACCTTGAGCGACTGACATTACCATAGGCAATCTGTGGAAGACTGGTTATAGCAACGGAGACCTTAAAACTCCTCTTTTCGAAGACGTGACTCCAGTCCTGGAGAAGTGGAAGAATGCCGGCAAAACTCTCGTCATATTCTCGTCAGGAAGCGTCCAAGCGCAACTCCAGTTCTTCTCGTACGTGGAGGACGATTCGGGTACCCGAGACCTGAAGCCTCTCTTCAGTGCACACTTTGACACCGTCAATGCTGGCTCAAAGTTAGAAAAGGCTTCATACGAGAAGATCTGCCAGGCAGTGGACAAGCAGGTTGGAAAAGTGACCTTCCTGACCGATAATGCCAAAGGTAAGTCAGTATTTACTTCCTTTTCAAGGGGTTCGCTTTTGGTACCGTCTACGCGGTACTACAGACCCACCTCCGTGGTCACCGTCTCGTATCTCTACATGAAACAACTCCGAAGATTGTTTTCTGTTCGCCTGGCCCTGCCCGCCAAAGCCCTACGCTATTAATATGGCAAAACACCTCTACATTAACACCACGGATCACCGGCCGACCACCATTCGGCAGCTCCCGAACGCTTCGCATCCGTCGTCGTGCGCTGTTTCATTTACTCTACGCTTGATAGCCGCATCGCATCGCAACACCGACGATCTATTCCATCTGTTTCCCTTTGGGCACTCCGCACAATCCCTCCCGCACTTGAACACCCCCAAATAGGAAATCAACATAGTACGCCTCGCTAATCTATCGCTCAATAACAAACAGAAGCCGTCGCCGCGACCGAAGCAGGCGTCTACACGATCCTCGTCGATCGGCCGGGCAACGCGTTGCTTGGCCCCGAAGTCCGTGCCGAGTTCCCTGTCATACGGTCGCTGACCGAGCTTCCTTGATCGTGTGCAATGTGCAACTGCGATCGATCGCTTTCGGACATTTACGCGGCGTGTGACGTATGTGTGTGTGGGGGGAGATTTGGAGATGATCATAATGATGGGTGGATGATGATGATGCGATGCAAGGATTCGGGATCGAGGAATCTTGGAATGCGGCGATGGGGGCTTGCAAGCAAGCGCTCGTTTCATGAATTGTGGAGATTTGAAACGGCCTGCTAGCATGAATAAGAGAAGATGGCTGCGATGTCATCTGCACAGTGCGCATTCCACAATTCCTTGTCGTCGCGTGATGCCGTCTGGTGGTCAGACGTGTTCGCAGAGCAGAGCAGAACGGATGATTGGTTCTAATGTCATGACATAACATCTGCAACATCTGCAACATCTGGACCTTCGTAAAAGACGCTCAGATTTAGGAATGCATGGCCAAAACGCTCCCTTCAACGTTCGCAACCGATCGATCGATCGCGACTCCCACCAAATCATCCATGGATCCTGGCCTGCTTGATGGTTTTACAACGTGTCCTGTGCCTGCCTTGCTCCACCCATCCATCATCATATCATAGGATTGGGATCGTACTGCAATGTTTCACTCTTACGCTACTTGGAGTATCGCAACATGTCACTTGTCCCTTCTCCACTATTCGACGAGAGGACATCAAGCTAGGCGTGCAACGTGTCCGTTAGCTTGGCCACTCAGCGCAATGCAGCGCAACGGATTCAAATCTGATAGCTGATAGCCCGGCTGTACTGTGGTACGCAGCGTTGGATTGCTTGCCCATGCGCACCCATGGTACTAATGCATGTCACATGTCTGCGTCACATGTCTGCGTTCTGGACACTGACTGACCACTGACCACTGCTTGATGCCTCCCGATACGATGGCACGATGACACGATGTGAAATCAGCTCGGCTCGGCTTCACCTTTAGCTCTAACCATCTCAGCTCCGCTCAACTTGAGAGCTGTGTGGTAGTAAGTGAAGCAGTGGAATGGGAGACAGGCGATATGGAACTGTAAACCACTCATGCCTGGCTTGGGTGTCGACATGGAAATTGAGGACGGGAACACCGACTGCACAGAAATTTCTGTTTGGGTGTCTGCGTCCCGTTGGAAGTGGTGAATTAGAGATAGCTTGTCCAGGCTGGATACGCTGGGAGGGATAGTCGTGCGAGCTGACGATATATACCGATCGCTCGCGTGCTTGACATATTGCCGTACTCTACAGAATCAGTGGTAGGAGGAAACTAGGTCCAGCCGAAAAGGATGGACAGATGAGGGGGGGACCTGCTATACGAAGGGAATCTTGACGGGATGCGACTTGCTCAGTGTTGTCCGGATATGTCGTGGGATTCAATGGGTGGGCTTGAGGGACTGGCACTTCGAATGCGACCTTCTCCAATTGCTCGCAAGACTCTCGGTGTACAATCGAGTCGAGGTTGAATCCGTTCCTTGATGGAAGTGGTACGGTGCATGATTTCGCGATTGCGTCGTCTGGAAGCTCACAACTGATACTCATGTTCACTGATCGTAAATCTATGGATTTCGGCTTCTTCCTTGAATTGAAAGGAAATACGGCAAGACGGTCTCACTCCAGTCACCACCAGTCGCGTGTGTACATTGACTTTCTCACTCAGAATCGTGTAATAGAGTTACCTTGGTAAACCCCTAGCACATGAAAAGCCACTCCTCAAACCACCCTCCCAAGGTCTCCTTAATTCATTTGTATTCTTTACTCTTTCATCTCCTCCATCTCCTCTTCTATCAATTAGCTCTACCAGATCCCGTCCCCGGTCCCCCGTCTCCTCTACTACTGCTTCTGCCTCAACAACCACGCCACACTACATCTCACATCTCTCCTCACATCTCTCCCCACATTCCAAACATGCCTTCAATCCCTCCATACTCCTACTACCCCTACCCATAATCATATTCATACTCACGTTCTAACTCGCAACCCAAGACTCCAAGCAAAAAGTCCTCAATTCCACACCGATCCAGAATAGGATATATGTACGAGTACGAGTACCACTTGACTTGAACAGCAAGTTGCTCATGAGTCTACGCAATCATTGAAGGATACTTATCCTGTATCACAAAGGGCAACCGACCACCTCGCGCCCTGTTGAATATGTGGATAGTCTGTAACGAAATAACGAAGTAACGAAGTAACTACAACCAGAGCAAACCACCTCTAGATCTCGTGTAGACTGGCCAATATCGTCTACCTACATGTAATAGTTCACGGCTCGTATCTCTCTTCTTGCTTGAACCTGCATGTATTTCCGCATAATACCATCGCCATACAACCACTCTGATTCTGCATTGATCTGTATCACTATCATTATCCCTAGTCTACCCTCTCTCTCACTCCCAGGGAAGTGTAAGTAAAGTAACGACTCAGTCATCATATGCACAACGCCTCGCCATCTATGTGCATGACCTGTGGTGTGATTCGGGGGGTATATAAATCGACGAAAGACTCAAAGAAAGAAACTCGTCTCGTCTACTACATATATCCCGGCTGGAGAGACCAAAATACCCACAACGAAGAAAGTCCAGAAAAAAGCCCAATGTCACGCTCGCTATGCCACGCTATGCCACACACTACGCCCTGTACCCACCCTATTCTTGTCCCATCGTTCTCCCACCCTTCTCCCACCCTCACCCCACCACACCCTCTCACCCCTCCCCCTCATACTTATCCCCACCACCCCAAGGACAAAGCCCTCCAAGCACCTCCAAGCAACTTGTCCACATCACCGCCTGCCGGCCGCCCCATTGCCGAGCAGATTTCTCTGTTTGCCCAGCCAACTCCTGGGCGCCTCTTTGCGCTGGAGGATGACGGTATTGCTCTGCAACCGCGTCGTCATGTCGTACCAGGCCGAGGTGATGAGTTTGTTTTCGCGCTTGAGGTTTGCGAGTTCTGCGTGGAGGTCGGCCTGGGACGGAATATGTGTGTTAGTGTGTGCTTGGATAGGTATAGAGAGGATGGAGATGGATGGGAGATGGATGTGGATGTGGATATGGATGTGGATATGGATATGGATGTGGATTGGGTGTGGGGAAGGAAGGAAGGCGTGTACAACTGGATCTGAACTTGAACTTAAACTTACCGAGCCCTTCTCCACACTCTCCTTCCGCACCCTCTCGAGTTCCTCTCTCAGACTCTCTTTTTCCGATTTCGCCGCTTGCAAGTCCTACACATTACTATCAGCCAGTATTCCCTCATGTCACATAACAAGCACCAATCGACCGGGAGCGGGGGCGTAATAGAACAGAAAATGGGCATCAACAGGGCATCGAATGCTCAGCACAAGGCCGAAGCACAGAAGAACCCTACCACACCCGAGGAAGGCCGACTAAACAGCGTTTCAGAGAGCACGCTCTCATTAACCCGCCTCGTGCGTCTCCCAAACAGCGTCGACACCTTGCCCCAGGTCGAAGTAGATCCCCGTTCTGGGCCCGCGCTCGCCGCCGACATCTCGGACGCGCTCGTGTTCCTCGGCAGTCTCCTCTGTGGCGAGACGCTGAGTTTGAGAGGCGGAAGCGTGGCGTGAGAAGCCGGAGGTGATCGCAGAGTACGCATTGGAGACCCAAACGCAGACATCTGATCCTTTTTGGGAAATAGACTTTGTAGCTGGATATGGCTTACTTTCTTGACATTGTCCAATGCAGCTTGTGACTCCATAACTGTCTTTGCGATTTCGTTGGCCTCGGATTCGAGGATTTTGGGTTGGGTGTCGGAGGGTGCGTGGACCACGCGCTCAATCTGGTCTCGAATGCGCTTCAGGAGCTCGGCTCTCATGAGCTCGAGCAGCTCTGGAGTTAGATTGTCGCGGTCAAGTAGGGCTGCCCGCAAGAGCCCGGCCTTCTCTTCGTTGGCCAGCTCAAGCTCTCGAAGTTTCTGGTTGGCTTTCTGTTGGAGGGAGAGGAGACGCTCGTGCTCAGCTTGATTGGCTTCTGCCTTTACCTCTTCGCTCACGTCGGACTCTGTACGTATGTCAGTAGCCAGTCGACACAGTCTTTCAGGAAGATTACTCTTGTTGAGCTCATTCTGAAGCTCGGCCGTCTGAAGGTCTTTGTCACGAAGTCTGCGCTGAAGCTCTTGTACTTCGACCTCGGCAGTTTGCAACTTCTCGTTCTGTTCAAGGAACGGTCTGCTCTGTTAGCAAAGTTTGCAGCTGTACTGGGGAGTTGGAAGTCCACACCTTTGCGACTCTTCGTCCTTGCTGGTCATTATATCTGACCTCAGTCCCAGATTCTCCTGCATCTGCTTGAGTGTTTCATTCTCCAGTGACTTCAGCCTAGCATTCAGTATGTCAACTTTTTGCTGCAGAGCTATTGCGTCCGACGTCGTTCGTCCTTCTCCCAAGGTCATGGAACTCGAAGGCGCTTCAGCATTCGCCGTACTGTCGTCCTGAGTGAGCTCGTCCTCTAAGCTTCCTCCACGGTTGACGTTGGAGGTGGACTCGAGGTTGTCTATCCTATCTTCTAGTTCGCGCTTCGCTTCCTCTGCCTTGTACTGAAGCTCCCGGGTCTGTTCCAGCTGCTTCATTAGCAGCAGATTTTCGTGCTCGACTCTCGTCCGCTTGCCCTTCTCTTCAAAAATGGATTGCTCGCACTGGACGATCGTCTGGCCATTCTCTTTATTCACCTTCTCGAGCGCAGTACACCGCTCTTCGATGTTCTCCAGTTCTTGTAGACGTTCGCGCAATTGTTGGTAGTCTTCGCGAAGTGTTTCCAGGTTCTTCGTTTCCTGCGTGAGTGACTGGATCTTCTTCTTCAAGTTCTCGTTCGCTTTGGCCTTCTGGCTTAGCTCGTCTCGCTCCGCTCTGACGAGCTGCAGCTGATCTCGAAGCTCTTGCCGTGACCCTTCGTCCTTGTCTAGGCGTTCGAGTCGGCGCTTTTGGCTGTCGACAATCTCCTTGGCGCTTTGGAGATCCGCCTCTAGCCCTTCGATGTATTGTCGTTCCCGAGCGAGATCATGCCGCAGCTTCTCAACCTCATCCGAAGACGCTCGCTCTGCACCGTGGTCGTCGAGGTGCAATCTCGCTTCCACCAACTCCTCCTCAAGCTGTGATATTCTACCCCTCGAGGTCTCCAGGTCTTGCTGCAGCTTTGTGGTCTTCGTCCTCAACGCACTTCTGTCCTTGTTTGCCTCGAACAACTGTGCTTCCTGCTCCAAGCCCGTGTCCCTCTCGACCACCGAACCCGTCCCGGAAACTGCTCTCGTCGGCGTCCTATACCCCGAAACATTTAGCTCGGGAGTGAGCTCCTGGTCCACGCCCAGTGCTGCCATTCGCTGATCCAGCGCTTGCATCTCTTGTATCGCCTCCGCAATCGTCTCCGCATCCTTACTCCCCAGCTCACTCATGACCTTGATCATACGCTGATTCGACCTCTCTGAATACAGCGACGCAAGCAAGACCCCCATGGTCAGCTTCGCCGTCAACATCATACTGCCATCCCGCGCTCCCGTCTTGATGTCCGGAATCATGCGTTTTGTGAGAACAGGCAACTGCCCGCACTCCTCGCGGATGTACGTCGACACGGTGCGCTCGATGTGCTTCAGGTTCTGCCATCGCGGGATCCAGTTGTCGGAGGTGCGCCGGTGGCTCTCGTCGAAGTTGGGGAGCGACTCGTTGAAGTAGTCGGTGTCGATGTCGGCCAGTATCTGCCAGAGTATCTGGCCGTCTTCGAGCTGGCTCCATGCTGTAACACGGCCTGGGAGCTCGAACGTGTTTACCTGTTTTCAAAAGTCAGACTAGCATTTAGAAGTGGGTGTGACACAGGCGACGCGCTGCGTACCCAGTCGAGGAGAGCTTTCAGAAGCTCCGGCTTGAAGTCGTCCATGCTGCGGGCTTAGGACCCGCCGAGGTAGGGTGGTAAGCTAGTGGGTAGTCGAGGCGAGGGAAAGGGAGAGCTATGCATCATGAGAAGGTGCAGTGTTCATGAGAGCTTCCTGTCGTCAACTCAAAGACACGCAAGGTATCTCGACACGCGGTGGAGCTCGGTAGCAGAAGCGCGCTAGCGTCGACCTTCTAGAAGCACTCCCGACGCGGGAAAGATCGTTGTACACGCGATATCAGAATGTATAACTTGGTCGTGAATTTGCTTTGCAGAAAAGTTGTACGTTATCCGTGACGGCGAAGCCTCAGATGTCTTGCATAAGATTGCGGTTGTGCTGAAACAAACCGCGCTCGCCAGACACGTCCACCATTCAACCACTCTCCCCGCCAAAAGCGTGGTCCATGCGGGACATCCGCATCCTTGCTCAGCCATGGTGCCACCAGTGCAATGCCATATGCAGGGTCCTGTTCTGTCATCGCTACGTAAATGCCACTATGCATCATGGATGTCTGAGGTGATTACGTGAATGCGGTTGTGATTATATCGGGAGAGAACGATTCACAATAGCAATAATTGTCCATGAGGAAGTGCGTAATTCAATTATGTAGAAAGCCTGCGAAAACCCATAGCGCCAAAGGCCGTCCGATCCCGTTTTCCAATATCAAGAACTCCTCATTCGCACCTTTGCGCTCGCCATTCAAAGTGCACATATCCACCTGGACATCACAGACCGCGAAGCTCCTCCCGCAACCCATTTGGAGCCTGGCTCCTCTCAATGTCCCAACGTGCTATCCTCATTATCTTCATCCTTCACTCCTTCCACCCATTTCCCGACTACTCTTCGTGATTCGTCGTCACAACCCCATCCTCCTCAATAAGCGCCGCGAACTGGTCGCTCAGCACCTGCACCTTCTCCAACACCGCTGCCGGCGCCTTGCACGCAAAGCCCTTGATGATGTTGTATTCGTGTGTGATCTGGCCGCCCTGTTCATTGTATTAGCACACGCTCGAAAATGCCCAGTTCACGCCTCCGAGTGACCGCAAAGGCCACCGCTCCTTACGGATGCCTCGGCGTGCCCATCCAGCTGTCCCGTGATATAGAAGAGGCGATATAGACGTACAGCCTTGGTGATAGCATCCTTCGCCTCGTCCAAGACGTTATTCGGTGTGTCGCTCGGGTAGCTGATGATGACGGCTTTGAGGGGCGCGATTGCCAAGGCGTAGGTAGCCAGGAGCGCGAGTAGGAACGAGAAGATGGCGAAGCGCATGGTGAGTAACTATCGGATTTGGATCTTAGATAAAGGTTGTTGTTTGAGGAGGAAGTAGGAGTTGAGTGAGTCGCAGTGGTGGGTGCCTAGTAGGTTGATGATGGAGGACGGTGAAGGAAGCGCGGGCCCTGGAATGCCTGCCGTGGCTTTGTCTCGGAAGGGCAGGTGGCGCATTCGCCATCCAACATTGAACCCCGGAAACCCTGCGTATAGAGCTTGGCGTAGCTCAACGTCGCGCTCGAGCTCCCATCTAATCAAATCGCATGCAGAGTCTCACATTCACAGCACAAGCAAAACAAGGTTTCGATACACCATATAATTGGTTCACTATCTACTACCGATCCAAGATCCATATAGCAACGAGAACCGCCAATACTAACAAGCCAGTAGCAAGTGTTTTCAGCAGGGACGTCGTTGAATACGTAGAGAAGCAATACCAGGTTGTCGTAACTGCCGACCATGTGTTTTCCACCAGACCATATCCAGATCCATCAATGTCAAACGGTGCCGGAAAGACGACGCCGTTCCATGTTGAGAAAATGAGTGCCACCAAACGTAGCAAAGTCGAGGAAGCACTGATTTTGATAAGGCCGCCAAGAATACACGACGGTGAAGTGAATGAAACTAAGGGGGTACAGTGAATGCAAGGAAAGGTATGGATGGCATCATAAAAAGTCAGCCGAAGCGCCTTGTCGATGCCGAAATGATAGCCATGGCTCCTGGGGAATGCTTCTAATGAACAATGCCGTGAGTACTATACAAACGTCCTGCTACCTGACCATGAATGTCTTCGAGCTTGTGAGCAAAGTGCTCGCATGCAAAGTCAGGTGCCAGATATGAGAGATGGGAAGAAATTGCTCGTCGGCGAGATAGCCACCAAACACCGGTACGTTAACTTGACAAGTGCTAGCGATAAAGCGGTGTTAGGGTTGTTGTAGCGGAAGATCTGCGTAGGAGCGGCCGTTTCTCGTGAATTCGTAACGCCGTCAGCATTGGAGCATGTCGATGTCTAGAAGAAGTTGCCCATGCCGTTGGACTGGGCCATGTATGGCGGGAAGGCTTGGTTCTGCACAGAATTCTGGAGATGGTTCGGAAGCGGTGGGTTGCTCATGCGGTGCGGCTGGGGAGAGGCAATGTTCGAGCCGTACGAGTTGGCGACCGCAGTGTACATTGGCGGAACTTGATGACCGGAAGAGCCAGGAAGCTGACCAGCAAACACAGCGGGCATCTCGGGAGACTGAGTGGTCGACATGGTGTGGGGAGAGACATGTCCAGAGGCGCGGCCAGTGTAGGCAGCAAGACGAGTCTCGCGCTCCGAAACCTTGCTCTGGATGCGACGGCCATAGGGAGTCTGACGAATGGCCGGCAAGATCGGACGCATGCTCTCGATGAGGTGGACACAGAGATCTGATGGCGCAAACTCAAGGGCGGTCTGGATGACGTAGTTGCCGTAGGAGTCGCGCATGAGCTTCTCGAGCTCCTCGGATTCCATGAGCTCTTCAATCATGATACGCTTCGTTGTCATGTCGGCGCAGCGGATGCACTTCTCGATGACGTTTGAGCTGAACTTCTGCTTGGAAAGCTCTGCGATCTTGCCCGAGAAGTTGACGCACAGGGGGTTCGTGAAGCTCGGCTCGTTGAGATCAAGGATATATTGAACGACGTAGTTGCCGAAAGGATCCTGCACCAAGTGGAAGCTATTGTCGGTGATTTGACCAACAAGCTGAGCCTTCTGGAAGCCGGAAGCATGATCAATACAGCGCTGAAGGACACAGCAGCCGTGACGATGAGTGCCGACGATGATGCACTGCTGACCAACTGCGTCGAAGATGAATTGAGCATCCGCGGCCTTCAGGTGGTTGAGGCACTTCTGAATGACGTGGTTGCCGTTCAAGTCTTGGATGAGCTCGACAACCTGCATGGAGAAAGCGTCGATGATCATCTTGATCTGTCGACAAATTAGTGAATGGGACCTTGACGAAGGTCTACATGTCGACAACTGACCTGTTGAGGGGTGGAGATAAACTCGATCATCTTTTGAAGAGCGCGGGTGCCGTGCTGGTTCAAGGCAATCTGGACGAGCGACGGAGCTGCGTTGCGCACGAGGGTATCACGCTGCTCGTTGGTGGTGAACTCAAGCAACTTCTGACAGAGATAGTTGCCGAATGGATCTGATCTAGTTAGTGATGTCCAACGGCAGTGGAGTGAATGTAGACATACCGGTCATCAACTCGACGACATGCGGAGCAGTCTCCTCAAAGATGATGTCGAGAAACTCAGGGTTGCGCTCCTCGAGCTTCTTCTGAAGGAAGCGGCAACCGTGCTGATCCTTGCACAACGTGTAGATCTCATGACGCGGCATCGCCTTCAAGTCATAGTTCATGAATCGATTCGCATCTGGAGATACAGTCAGATAAGAGGTGGAGCGCGAGTTGTTGCGCATACCGGACTGGAGGCGACGGGACTGGATGACGCGAGCTTGGCTGTCCTGCACGCGACCGCCAGGGCCATAGGTAGCGTAAGGGTTGTAGTAAGACTGCACGCCAGGGTAGACGCCGTTGGGGGTGTAGGAAGGCGGACCACCAATCTGCTGTCCCATTGACAAGCCGTTCATGGCACCGTTCAGCATGTTCATGCTATAGCCGTAGTAAGGCGCGGTGTTGCCGGTGCTCGTAGAGTACTGAGACATGGTCGGAGAGCCGACAGTACCAGCAGCAAGACCATTGATAGAGGCTGAGGTCATGGTAGGACCGAAGGGGGCAGCGCTCGCATGAAGGCCTGACTGAGGCGAGCGGTAGACATTGTCTTGCTCCTTGAAGCCCGAGGAGAGTTCGCGGCTGTGACGGTTGGACATGGCGTTAGCAGGGATCCGACCAAGACTAGCATTGTGATTGTGCAAATGCTGTTCAGCGTGAGAGTTGTATCCATTGACACCGTTAGTACCGTTCACGCCATTGCCGTTCTTGAGGGTCGGGACGTCGTTGGTTGAGTAAGACTGTTGGAGCTTGGGCATGCCGTTGCTACCGGATGGACTAGCGTGGTAGCTGGAGCGCTTAGACTCTGAGCCATAAGGGCTGCCAAAGGTGAATTCGACGGAGCGACGGTTGTTAGCCATCGACTTGGTGGGGGTAGAGTCGACCTTGGAGCCGTTGACGTGGCCATTGTCGTACTCGTCCTGATCCTGTTGGCGCAAAGTGTTAGTGGGAAGTGATTGCTGAGCGTGACGATGACGATAAGCAGACCAGCCATTGCCTTGCGCATCAGGTCCGGGAGACTGCGACAATGCGAGGTCAAGGGCAGCCGAAGAAGCAGACAACTGAACGCCGTTTCCCTCTCCATCACGACGTACCAAGATCGGGAACTTGTCGTCCGTGGTATTCATCTGTAGATAGGTCTTGGCCTCAGGAGACGCAGCTGGGTTCTGCTCGTCACCTTCGAACAAGTAGGAAGCCGTGTCAATCTGGCCGAGAACAGAGGCAAGGTCGGGCAACTCGTTGCTGCGATTGCGGAGGTCGACGGAAGTAATTGGCATCGACATACGATTATTGCTTTTTTGCATTAGCAATTGTTAGACGGACCTCACTCGGGGTGGTGCGGTAGCCTCGAGGTCGGTGAGGTTGAAAAAAAGGCTGAGGTTGTGGCTTTAAACAACAGCGTGCGCGCACGGACCGGGCCGTTTGAGCAAGTTTGTGCCATGCTTCAACGCCCGCGAAGGTGAGAGATCATTAACTTACGTTCGAAAGACCGGGCTCATTGGAGTGAAATCATCATTGTCGAAGTCATCACCGTCCTCATCTGAGTTGCGGCGGGATCCAGGCATGGACTTGGACGGAAGATAGCCATTGCCTTGACCAGATGGAGGAGAGGTGATCTGAGAGCCAGAACGGTTGCCACGAGGAGTGGTCGTTCCTGGGGTGATGCTCGACATGCTGAAGCGATTAGGCCGTGAGAGTGCCGTGGGAAACCCGTTGCTGTTGCTGTATTCTGGGGGAGTAGTAGGCTGGCTGTGCTTGCCGTACTGGATGTCTGAAGAGAGACGGTGGATCTCAGCTTCGTCGCGACGAGTCTGTAAATCAATGAGTTCCATCTCCGCTTCAAAGCGTCTGCGCTGTTCTTTGAGATATTCGTACTCAAGCTTCTTCTTCTCGAGCTAACGAGTTGTCAGCGGCTGGCTCGCACCGTCAAGCGAGACTTGATAATGAGGCAACAGGTGAGAGGCGGCTGAGATAGGTAGAGATAGATAGTGATGGAAGAGATAGTGAGAGATATAGAAGAAAGGTACGTCACAGATCTCAGAAGAGACTGTAGTGTACAGGTAGTGGTGGCAGGAAGTAGTAGAATAGATGGCGGGCGTTTGAAAGTGGTTGTTGGGAGGTGCAGGAGAGAGGGAGAGAGAGGATGGGCAAGCTGGAGCTATATACCCTTCCTCGAGGCCCGCCAATTGTGCTACTGAGCGGGTGTCGGTGTGGAAACGCAACAATAGAAGACGCCAAATCCGAGGTGAAGGCCAGTATGGCGGATCTACTTACGACATGAAGCTTATGGTACGTCTATTATGGGAACGCGTCAGCAAAACTCGATTTCACCCCGACTTGGGCATTGGTATTGTGGCAGAGACAATAACAACAATAGCCAGAACAGCAACTTCGCGTCCGCGAGAAACATGCAGCGCATGGACAATAGGCGCGTAGCGTGAACAATAGAACTCGGTCACGGCTGCAGAACAGGACTCGCCTGTGCCCAAAACTAACTCTTCGCCGAATGCTAGAACAGAAGCGAGCGCTCACTTACCGCGGTAGTGAACTCAGGCGGCTCAGCCGCCTGTCTACGCTGTTGGCCAATTGGCGACAAGGGCGTGTTCAGTGTGGGAATGTTGTTTGTAGTGAAGCGTCGGTGCAGGTGCCCGCGGGCATCGTTGGAGGCGGAGGACATCTGAGGGCCGGCATTGCGCAGCGGACTTGCGATGGAAGCGAACGATGACTCCTCGCGGGGCGACTTGAGCGCGCCGCGTTCCCCAATTCCAGAGGAGAAGGCCATTTTGCTAGAAATACACTGCAAGAGCCCAGTCAGCGCGTGTTCGCCCTCAGCTTTCGAGCAGTGTGGGGTGTGGGCAGGCGGTGAGGGACCCCAGATGGGAGGAAAGGAGACGTCTGCTGCCAGGGCGCAAACGCTGGACAGCATGTCCAAACGCAGTAGGAAGAGCAGAACTCACACAGCAACAACTCGTACAACGGGCGGACTGCCCTCGAACAGCGACGGACTCTTTTGGCGTTCGAGGTTGAGGGAACAGAACGACGTCTGCCGGGATGCCAGTTGCTGTCCTAGCGCTCCAGCTTGGCTGCACCACAGCAGCACGGTCCTCGCGCGGTACCTTCCCAACTAAAAGACTGCGCCGGCCCTCAAGCGGTAGAAAAGACAGACTCGAATATTGACAGAACCACACACGGATATCGACAGAGCGACCGGCCGCGGGCAGGCGAGAAGAGTACAGTACACAGGCGTCCGAGCGAGGGCTGCAGCGGCCCACGCAGGACCCTTTAACGACGAGAACCTGACTAGGCCCGTTACATGGGCGCTACCGTCTGCGAGAGGTAGGTCGAGTACCCCCAGGCCACCCCGCGCAGCGGCACATACATATATTGCTTGGGGAGAATAGCCACCCCCCGGTCGGTTCCAGCGTGCATTTCCTCTCCGGTATCCTGACATTGATACTGGTACGGCGTAGTGTTGACTGCTGCTGCTATGGTGCAACGCTTCTCTCAACCCTGGTCATCGTAAAGCGGATGGACGCTCAGTGACCCACCCGCACGCCATCTAGCATGTTTGGTACCGCCCTCAAATACACGCCGTCTGAATTTGAGGGGGCTCTTTCTGTTCTGTGCGCGAAAATCGCGGATGCGTCGCTTGCTGTCTGGACTTTTGGTGGACAAGGCGAGGACAGGGCTCCAGTGGAGGACCGCTGGACGTCATCCCGATCTGCATGGCGGAAGCAAGGAGGGGCACAGCCAACACTTCCGCTATGGGACCCATGGGCTAAGATCTGTCAGTTATGCCGACGCAAAGCTCGCCAACCATGGCGAAGGATAGTCTGTGATCGTTGGGAGCGGCTCGTAATGTACATGTGGCGAGGCCCAAAGCTATTCTGCCACTGTAAATAATCATCTGTAGCACACCCGTGCATGCTCTTTGGCCTCTTCCAGAACATATAACGTGCTCTCCCGCACTCCCCGCTGACGCCCTTTTCGAGAAGCGCTTCTTTCGTGTGTGACATCTGGCGGCGCGAGCTACTATCTGCAGGGTGATTGTCGGGCCTGGATTGCTCACCGCCTCTTGAAACGGAGAGTTGCGTGCTGCTAGCATCAAGAAGGTTAAAGGACGGGTGCCGATAACAAGGGGCATGGCGTTTCAGAAGTTTCCAAGGTTCCCCGCATCCAACCACCGACATCGCCGTAGGAGTGTAGACTATACCTTCGTGTGGATGGATCCATAGAGGTAGGATGGATGGGTTGACATGTTGATTCTGTCAAATACCTGTACCGCACGCATGTCGTTGGTATTTTCTGTGGCCCGTGCGAACAGGACAGAGGCAATTGCCTTTCGAGAAAATGAGCGCTTCCAACTCGGGACGGTTTGTTGTCTCCCCAGAGTCTCGCTAAGAACGTTCACGTTCACTCCTTCCTTCAAGACTAAGATTGGGAACATGGTCTTGATAGAGCGCTTGCGGCTTTCCTTCCCATTTGTCCCAAAATCCTATCACGTATACAGACCCGCTATCTGCAAGCTCCCCGTGACAGCGCATACGCACAGGCGTTCGCTTCAGCAGTGCAGAGGTGTGTTGGCAGAGGTCAATGCTTTACAGCTTTGGGGAGTGCTTCGTGAGAACGCACCGCAGCAGTCAATGGAAGTAGGCCACCTGCTCAAGAGATTGACTTCACGTAGGTACGTTCTCATTGGGAGCTCGGTCGTTGCTTCCATAGTAGTTCAGAGTCCGATACTGATGAGGAGCTTAGCACTTCGCTCCCTCGACGCACAGAAGTAACGAAAGCTCTCCACAACAGTGGAAGAAGACGAGCGACTCAGCCCAAGCGTATCTCTTTCAACACCGCCATTTCATATGCAGCCTCAGCGTCTTTGAGATCGACAAAGCACAAACCATCTCGACGATATATACCATCTGTACCCAGTTTCACTAACATGACGCAGCAGAAAATATTGTGTTCGCAGAATTGAATCTCACTTTGGTCTTTCGAATATTCGCCCAAGAGGAGCACATCTCGTTCTCCAACAGTCCACTCAGTACCATCGTCGAGCATCGGTCCGCCATTGATAGTACTGGGGGGCTGCATAGTTGTTATCGGGATCGTAATGCGAAGAATGCCGGTCGTGAGCGAATCCCTCCAACTCGCATTGATCGAACCGTTCAAAATTGTCTTGTCGACGTACGCTAGAATCCAATGGGAAACTTCTTCCTGTGGGAGAAAGTAACCCCAGCTGCATTGAGAGTAGCGAACAGCACCGATGTAGCTGGCCCAGGACCATGTGGGAAACCCGGACCTCCGACCTTGCGTATATTCAACAGGGGACCACGCGAGATTCCTGTGGAAGCCAAATGTCGGTAAACCCCAGCAAGAAGGGACCGAGTACGTAAAGGAGATGTGACCCAGGATTGCCGAAAATGCGTTGAGAACATCATCCTGCTTAGTCAATTTCCGAGACGAATACCTCTGGCCACTGTCCTTGTAAATCCGCAGCATGTGCTCTATCTTTACAGTGTCGATCTGCTCGTCATGTTGTTGATTTTGGAAGAATACGAGATTCAAGTATAAGAGAAGGAATTGGAAGTCCTACTTGTGAGGGTCCGGCGTGTGGAAGGTTGTATGCCGTCGTCTCTGGGACGCTAATGACTTTGTTGCCGGAGGCGTTCATCGACTTCAATCCAGGGGCTAATCGCGCGTCCAGGGACGAGTGTGATCTCACAGCCTGCCGGGCAAGGGACGCCTTGGATTCTGACGTATCAACGGAAGTGAAAAATGTCATCGATCGACATCTTTTGTGACGTTTACTACACGCTCGATACCACTTCCAGAACAGACCGGGAGAGACTGCGTTCAAGTCCAGTACTTGTCGGGGCAAACGGTTCGCAACAGATATGGGCGTTAGATGGACCATGGATTCAGAAATCATGTCAGCATCTAAACCGGCAGAACGAACCGTGATAGTGTAGGGTCCCCCTTTGGACGCCGTAAATCGTTTGGATCCGAATAAGCACATGAGTGGCCGGTGCAAGAACTCATCCTCGTTCACTCCGCTTTCTTTCCACGCTTTTTGGATCAGACCGGCTCGCACTCCACAGAAACTACATGTTTCGACATTGCCTGTGAGCTCGGCTACAGAAGGGAGTATGATCATGGTAGACCAGTCTCCTACGAAGAGATCTGAATCATTCGAACGCTCAGATATGCGAAAAAAGGGAAAGCGGGATCCAGGTGTGGTAATGTGGGACCCATCGTTCGCCCAGGCCGCGCAGTCACGGCCCGGGCACGACATTTTGAGTTCGTGTGTGACTGTCAATTCCAGTTCCTTGTAAACCTCGTTCTCGATGTGGCCATCTTGCCCAGCATAAGCGAACAGATTCTCCAGAGCTCGATACAGTCTATTGATCTTTCCAAAATCCAAATGATATGCCCAGTCATGCTTAACGCAATTCGTACATAGCGTGCCAGAGGTCCCTTCCAGTCGAGACATAGTGACAAGGACGATCCTTACCACCTACGAGTAACGCACTGCCGTTTTTCGAGGATATGCGGCTATACCAATCTCCCAAATAACAGCTCGTTTCGGAATTCCCACTTGTCCAGGCAAGGCTGCGGACCTCAAAGCTAAGGCACCACACTGACGCGGTGTTCAACAAAGCGAGATAAAATAGTCCTTTGATAACATGAGATAACCGGAAGTCGTTGAGTGGGGTCACACGAGGAAGGTAGAACCAAAGTGCAGATGGTGGGAACACGTTGCGTCTTCAGCTGCATGAGTTGCAATGAGGCCCCACGTCGCCAGGCAGAAGCAACCTCGTATGCAGTGAGGCTTGCATGAACTTCCGAACTCTACGCGACCTTGACAGAATCCACCCAAATAACATGACCACTCGGTTAGCTAACTGAGAAAAGCGCACCAACGCTCTCTTCTCAACAAGAAGACACTGTATGCCGGAATACGTATTCACCCGCTCTCTGAGAGGATTCAGTAACCTTCGCAGTGGCTGATTTGTAAATACTTAGTAAGACTTCATAGGGATATACCTATCAAGCAACTGTATTCCATACCCTTCATAGACATACTCGTGATACCACCAGCCCTCATAGCACATAGTAAGCCTCACATCTAAGCAACGCGCATCACCTGTGCTCCAAGACTTTTCAATCAACACCACACGCTTCCTCTAAACGCTCGCTGACACGACATTATGACACCTCCTACCCCTTCTTCTTCTCTTCTCCTGTCTCTGTCTCCTTCTCCTCCCCCTTATCTTTCTCCTTCTGCCGCTCCCGCTCCCGCTCCCGCTCCTCCCCCCTTTTCCTCCTCCTCTCCTTCTCTTCCACCAACTCCGCAATCCCCATCTTCGGCCCCCTCTCCATCCTCCTCGCCTCCTCCAACACCCACTCAGAATAATCCAAATAAGCCCCACCATCAAAAAACCTCGGACACCCCCTTCCAAAATCCCACTCCATACCCCGCCCCTCCGCCCTGAGCCTAGCCTCCTTCCGATTCTCCAACATCCTCCTATCCGTCAACACGCGATCCTTCCAGCGCTCCAGCGCCAGCTCTTCCTTCTCCTCATCCTTCTTCCGCTGTATGACGGCTGGATTGTTGTGGTATTCGTGGTCGAGATCGACGAAGGCGGTTAGAGCTCCGGTGGTAGTGTGGCGGTGGAATGTGACGAGCCAGCCGTCGCCCATCTGCAGCTGCAAGCCGCAGGCGTCTATGGTGTCGTTTACGAGCTTTTGGGAGTCGGGACTTGTGGCAGTGAAGAAGGCGAGGATGTTCAGGGTGCGGTTTAGAGTCGCGATGTCGCATTTTGCGAGCGGGCCCGCGATGATGCGCGTCCGGGTGTAGTCGTCGTAGGGGGACGGGACGGGTTCCGGGAAATTGTGGTGGTGTAGGTATAGACGCCCGATTATGGTGGTGTTGTGGAGGGAGGGAATGAGGTATGGTGGGTTGGGGGTAGAGGGGCCAGGGAGGCTTGTCGAGCTGGTGGGGATTGGAGTTCCATCGAGAGAGCGTTTCGATGATCGTGGGGCTGCAGGTAGAGATGGAGGTGGAGGTGGATGTGGAGTTTTTGGTCTTGAGGAGTCTTCGACGTTGTCTAACACCTCGTCGATTTTCATCTTCTTGAGTCCCTTCATTTCGTGCGCTCCCTTATCTTGACCTTCGCTGTGATGTGGCATGGGATCCCCTGCCGGTCTTCTTGAGGCGGGTGCATCTCGAGGGAGGTGAGGTCGTAGCTCTCTCCGTCCTCTCTGCTGCTCATCCTCAAGCTCTTTATCGAACTGATACTGTAGTTGCAGCGCCAAAATCTTGTCGGCGAACTGTTGTAGCTGCGCGGCGTCGTCACTCGGTTGAGCTCTATCCATGTTCTAACTGGCAGGGCAGTGCTAGAATGTAAGTATGGGTAAATAGATAGCGAATGACAAAGGGTTGATAGCGATAGCAGTGTGAAACTTGATAGAGTCTTGGTTGTATTGGTGTTCTGGGAGATAAATGTTGGCCGGTAATGAGCGCCTTCCGTTCGGCATCTTAGTCGGTAGCCAACACACAGGAACGTCCAACTCAGCAAACCCAGCTGTCGTCATCGTATTTCGTGTACAGAGACTCATGAAGCCTCTTTGAGCCTGAATACGGAAGGCTTGCCTCCCCTAGAGCAGACAGCAGTGTCGTGAATCAGCCTACTCAAACTTCATCTTATTCACCAAACTCCCAATCCCCTCAACATAAATCTCCACCTCATCACCATCCTTCACAAACGCCTTCGGTTCCCTAAACAGCCCCACTCCACTCGGGGTCCCCGTCATAATCGCCGTGCCCGCCCTCAGCGTCGTCCCCCTACTCAAATGCTCAACGATTTGCGCAACCGTAAATATCATATCATCAGTGCCCGTCTCTTGCCTCTTCTCTCCATTGACCTTGGTCCAATAATGCAGCTTCTGCGGATCTGGAATCAGCTTCGAGCTCACGATGACCGGCCCTATCGGCGCGAACTTGTCGAAAGATTTCGCGTATCCGAATTGGCCGCCTGAGACGGACGCGGGCAGTTGGAAGTTTCGGGCGGAGACGTCGTTGCCTACGGTGTAGCCTGCGACGTAGGAGAGGGCGTCCGAAGCCGACACGTTTTTTGCGTCTTTGCCGATGATGACGGTGAGCTCGCCTTCGTAGTCGAGTTGCGATTGGCAGTCTTTGTGGATTGGGACGTCATCTAGAGGTCCTGCAATGGCGTCTGGAGGTTTTACAAATACGGTAGGATATGCAGGAACTTGAAGCTGTGTATGGTTAGTAGCCTAGTAGAGTCATGTTTGGACAGGCGCTTACATTGGCTTCCTCTGCGTGCTGGCGATAGTTGAGGCCTATGCACAAGACGGGCTTGGTTTGGCCGATTGGGCTGAGCAGCTGGTTATTGTTAGTAAGTTGCAAATGGGTGCTGTTTTCAGATCAAATGCTCGTGCCGACATCTTTGAAGTAATTGTACAAGATACCTACGATAGGGTATCGTGAGATATCTTCAGGGACTCACTTTCGAAACGGTCACCTTCTTCCCAGTCTTCTGAAACCCATTCCCAAAATCCCCATCCAGAGCCTCGACCGTCTGGCCTTCAATCTCTCTTGTCTCCGTCTCTTTCTCTAGGTTCCCATAGTACGTCTTGCCATCATCGGCAACAAATCTGATCAACCTATCAAATGACATATTGTCTCGAGCTCACTTGCTTTTCCCTCACTGTAGTTTTACCACTGCTGGTGAGGTGGCGACTTTTGGAAAGAATGGACTCTCAAAAATGGAGAGTACAAAGCGCAATGTCAGGCGTGAAGATAAACAGCGAACTTGGAACAATATAAAGGGAGGGAAGCCGGTTTATCTCCGAGTCTCTCGCGCGCTGATGTCTAAGCTCAAGGCGGTTGCCCTGCCCCACGTTGGAGAGAGATGACCCCGCGCATGTCACGTTCGGCACTTGACCGCGCGAGAGCGTGGCGTTCGACCTGTCGGTTCTTTCGGACGCTGACGCGAGACGAGCTGCTCCGGATCCCGGCTGCAGATCTGACGCCGATTGAGAAAGTAGCATTTCACCACGGAAGCAAATGATGGCCGTACTGAACATGATTCTTATTCAAGCTAAAATCGTTCGTGTGTCTATCTGTAGTAATACAACTCTTGTCGAGATCTTGCTCGTAGGGGTATTCCAAAACTCCTGCCCTTCTCACTATTGCATGCATTGCATGTCCAACTCAACCAGACATAGTCACGTCGCCATTAGTATCCGCCCCTGGAGGCTTGTTGACTTGGGATAAGCAGCCAGGACAATTGTGCAATACCATGTGGCAGAACATGTCGCAGTCGATGCAGAAGTGACTCTCACAAGATCTGCATTCGTATCTGGAACTCTCGCTGGCCTTCTGCTCTTCAGACTCTTCCACATCCACCTGTCGCTGGCCAACGGCACCGTCAACTTTGCCATTGCTCTCGCCGCTCTCATCTGTTCTGCTATGCCTGTTATTTGTAGGCGGCTCCGGGAAGGGTGCTTGACAGCCAAGACATTCTCGAGTGCCTTTTTCTTCTGCTCGTACCCAACTTACTTCAGCCCAATTGCGCAGCGGGAAGAGATGATGGTAGCTTCTCGCTAAGTGTGTTGACAGCAGTAGAGTAAGTTGACAACTTGGACATGTTATAGGGAGACTGCAGACTTTTGCTTTGCATCTGGAACATGTGTAACCTCCAGTAGTCAGAATACCATGGCACGCACACATGGTGGGGACGTCTTCGACCACCCTTGACGGAAAGCCCATCATCATGAGTGCAGCTGCAGACTCTTGGGCTGGAGCAGGCGTTTTCCGATCCGAGCGAACAACTGGAGGTGTTGTGGTCGCTAATAGAAGTTCTCGGAGCAGTTCTTGATCTGTCGCAACTACGTATTCGCTCTCATCCCCAGCATTCGTACGAACTACGATTTCCTGGCAAATCTTCAATCGTGCACTCATGCCGATGATGCTCACACGGATGCGGTCGCGCACACAAGCTTTGATCGTCTGGTGTATGTCGCCCGGATCGAGTGACAATAGCGAACCGAAGACGACGATGACCTCTCGCGTGCCATGGTTGGGCGTATGATATAGAGTTGCTCTTGACAACTCCAGTGCATTTTGTAGGCTGGGCGAGCCTTTTGGCTCTTTGGCGACATCTTTGGGGTTTCGAGGCTTCCGCAGATCTTCTATAGCTGCCATGTGTTCCGCAGGGTTGCCAGAAAGCTCGGTCACACGTATGCAGAGGCCGTCGTGCATTCCTAACACGCTCATCTGGGAAATTGGATTCTGTTCGAAGAACTCGCGAACGTATTCTTGTGTGTACTTGATCATTGTATGATAGCGGTTTGGCCGCATGTCCTTGTCTAACATCGCCTCGGAGAGGTCCAGGACGAGAACAACGTGCCGTATGATACCACGTTGGAAAGGCTTTGTATCCTTGCGCAACCTCTTTCGCTTTCTCTCCTCCTCCCGTTCCTTCACGCTCTGCTGTATGGTCCCATCATCTGCTTCTGCAACAGGAACGATGTATTCCGGTGACCTTCTCGCGCTCTGAGATTCCCATGCGTGTGGCTGCCGCGTCTTCTCCTGAATCTTTCTCTTTGTCGGAGCTTGTGCCCGTGTACTTGATGTAGCCCTGCTTGCAATGTATTCGTCATCGGATCCATCTTCCTCGAAGTCGTAGTCGGAGTCCGCCATAGCTGCTCCACCGTATGGGGAGCGCCCGCGAGCGGCTGCCTGGTGGCGTAAAGCGCGCCTGCATACACTATAGTGAAGACGTATTCATTAATGACCAACGAGAATTCCGAGAAGCGTTCCGGCGCGTGGCTTGAGAATTGTATACCGATCCGGACGTGAAGGGAGGGATCCTTATCGAGGATTTGGTTGCACTCAGCGCGAGCGATGTAGTTATAGAGGTGCTGCTCAAGAGTGTAGGAGGCTCGCGCGTCCTGAATTAGTGTGCACTTGAATTATTATTATGGTGCGGTTATGGTATGTTGCTTATACTGTGCATCAAGGCAGTGGCCATCACCAAATCGCATGACGTTCAGCCCAAGACGGATATTGCTTAGCGCAACGCAAGAACACGTGATTCTCATTGCAATATGGTCCCGAAATCGCAATCGTTGACAGACGTTGATGATTGCCCAAGGCCTTGTTGCACATGCACTGAATCAAGCTCTTTGCAAAAATTGAATACATTATTTGTGTACTTCGTAGGCTATCGCTAGCACGACGCCATCAAGCCAGATCCTCCAAGTGGTATACGCTATGCTAGAAAGATCATAAAACATTACTCCCTTGAAAATCCCCACCCATCTCACGCTCCCCACACAATTACTGGTATGCTCCTGAGCCTCCTACCGTTGGCATCGGCCAGTCGTCCTCGGTAATGCTTGACCAGAAGGTCCAGATCGATACAACCGCAAGCAGCGTGAACAAAGTTTCGAAGAGTCCGCCATTAATTTTCCCGCTTGTTCCCGTGCAAATGTGTACACTGACCACATATTGGAAGATCTGCCCAAGGGCAAACAGAAGGACCGCTGCGAAGAGATACACTAGAACGAGTATTAGCGTTTACCTGCACTGGGACAATGCCGTGCTTACTCATTGGCTTCCTCTCTCCAAGAATGCGAAGTACGAGGAACGTTTCCAGACAAAAGAACACGAAGAGGAAGACCAAAGGCACGAGTTGGTACAGCGTGTAGAGTGCGTACGCTCGGTTACCGCCAGTCAGAGTGTCATCCCAATAGCCTGTCCAGCTGAACCCGGTGTCGAGAGCGATGTAGCCGGTTCCAATGAAAAGCAAGGCCGCCGAGACGAGCATGAGACCTAGCGATACCGTAGTGCCGTCGTCGAGCAATTGATAGCCGACAATACCGTTGAGCATGAGGATCCATAAGGTCGCAACGATAGCAGCGATGTGCACAGCAGAGAATGCCTATAGGCTCGCGTTAGAATGCCGCCACTAGTTATAGCTTCGCCCAACACATACCCGTCGCGCACCGCTATTCAGTGGAAAGCCGCCAATGGAAAATATCTCGCATATCTCGATTATGATGTAGCCGAACAGGAACAATTGCATCTCCCTAGAAGAACAAATCAGCTGCGGACGGTGACCGTCTGCATACGTGGGATCTCACCTTCTCCCGACAGCTGCTTTTTTCCGCTCCGACCTCCATAGCAAGAAGGCTGACGCCACAATGGCAATGCCGCAAACAAGGATTGAGCCTGAGTTTGGTCAATACGAGTCGGCGCAATTTGATCATTGCAAACTGACCTAGATTTGCCAGCTGTCTGCCACCGCTCAACGGTATGCCCGTCAAGTTACAGCCACCCCAGCCGTTGCCATTGCGATCCAGTGCTGGACTGAAGAGCTGCATAGAACAATCGTTAGCGATGCGGGCGATGGGTCGTGATGCGTGTGTCCACGGTCGATCGATGAATACGTACATTGCATACTATCAACAGTCAGCACAACAAGCTACACAAGAATGGTAGAGCAATGAGGGGTACTCACCTGGGAGCGTAGAGTGAAGGTCGCCAGTGTCGCGACAGAAGTCGTGAAAATTGCCGTATTGCGTGGCAGGCATGGCTCAGGAAGCTGCGATGGGCGCGTAGCCGTGGGCGCGGTGCTCGCAATGGGTGATGCGCAACCTTCAAACTGAGGGCTGAAGCTGTAGAAATGCGCCGTCTGTGAATGACTGAATGCAGTAAGAGCTCGTGATCGCGAGAAGGATAGGCTGCGGGAGGTGAATGATAGATGAGGTGTTGCTGGGTGGCTGGTGTTGAAACCTGTTGTTCGTCGCCTAGGGCCAGGGCAGACGCCGCTAAGGGATTGGCGCGGGCCGAGCGGGCGATTCACTTCACGCAGCACGACGCGCGACAGAGCGTCAAGGGAGGCTACACGGTGGCGAAGCTGGAGGTTCTGAGATGCGTCGTGGTTCGGTGCGACAGCTGCAATGAAAGCAACCGCGAGGGAAGCGACAGCTATGCTGCTCTGGGACAAAGCCGGGAACTGAGCGCATCGAAACAATCAACGTTAATTAAGGCCGATGGCAGGCCAATCAGCAGGCTGAAACGCCTGGGCAGCTCGAATACCGCCCCCTATTTTGGTCGAGAAGATCCGTTTGCCGTGCAGCAAGCGACCAGCCTCGCGGCCCCAGATCTCGCTTTCAGCAGGTGATTGTGCATCACCCGTGGTGAGCTTCGCGAGACGCGCCACACCCACGCCGCGCGCGTAAAGCGAGGCTTTGACAGCAGCGTCTGCTTCATCGTTCGTTTGCAGTGTTTCGAGATGAGATGAGACGAGACCTCGACAATCTGCTGCTGTCCCGCATACACGCCGTATGAGGTCATCTGGTGGGCCGTTTCTACGCGCAGATTCTCGCTAGCATTGTTCATCAGCTTGTGGCCGCGTTCATGTCTCTGTGTGCAACAGCCGTGAACCTGGGCAGAGATTGTTAATTTCATGCGGAGACGGCGGGCCCGCTACCTGGTACCTAGGTAGAAGCCTCGGTCACGTGCGAAATGGCTTGCTTGAACCCAGACAAGTCGAGATGGTAGGGCTTGGAGCCGTTCTTCTATGCGGGGCCTTGCATGGAGAGGTCGCAATGTATACAAGTACAAAGGTAGCCGCGGCTCGGCTGCTCAATCAACCAGACCTCGTGCCAGCTGCCTCCACGTTGATCCTTTGCATGCTGTTCTTCCCACCTAGGAGCTGGCGGGATGGCGTTCAGTCATCCTTTGCTGTGCCGCTCCAAGCGACCAGTGACTCGTCCAGCTGCATGCCCGCCTGAGCTCGACAGATATGCTAGTCCCAGAGGATTGCTTTTATGAGCGACGCTGATACTAGACTGTATGGTCCCAGCAAACGTCGGCCAGACGGTGTCAGTTGGTACCTAGTGGTCGAATGCATGCTACTTTCTGGTACCGTTGGAGAGGCTCAGGAACAGACCCTGATGAAAGCTTGTACTACACTCAAGAAGTGCAGCTCTGCCCCCCCACAACAACAACGGCGCGAGAGTTCATGTTAGTAATTGCAGCTGGCACAACCTGCACTCTACCATCATAGGCCCCGCCGTGCATGCAAGTTCAACACAGGAACATTTCTCTTATCGCGAGCTCGGGCCGAAGTCAGGCGAAGACACAGTCTTGGCAGCTGACAAGGGCCTAGGACAGCTTCGATCGTCTGCAGCGTGCGGCTGCCAACTTCTCCGTCTGCAGAGAGATCACAAGTCTCCGTTAGAGCCCATACCCAGCGACGTAGTCCCACGTGCACAATCCTTCCCAGATGCCCATGCGATACTGACCGCCTCCGCCCTTCGACGCCCCGAACAGTGGTTCCGGCCGCCGTAGCCTATCCTACCTGCCGTACCTATCTTGGAGCAAGGGCTGCTCTCGAAGCCCACGGCCTTCAAGATTCCTTCACACCAGTACAATTCGCGGAGACCGGCCAACATCCCCTTGCACACCCTCTCGTCCGCCTCGACTCGACGCTCGCGGGACGGTGATTCGGCCCATCTCCTCGACGACCAAGACAAGAGCAGCGAGCGCTCCTCCTTCGACACCCCCTCGGCAGGCTCAGACTTCTCGCTCTGGAGTGACACGGGCGATCTCGTTGACCAGCTCGCTGACGAGGAAGACCCCCTCCGCATCCGTCTCCAGGAGTCTCTCGAAGGTGCCCACCCCCCGAGGCACCGTCGTCACCAGAAGCGTGTTCGGTACCAGGACCAGGAAGACAATCGTGAGAAGGCTGGTCCCAGCGGACCTATCAGGAAAGAAGATATCGAGATCCCCGATCCTGGGCCTCGGACTATATCTAGGGCAGAACAAATCCTTGCTGCGGTCATGGCTCCCAACGATGGGCCCTCCCGTATCCACGGGCTGCACGGCAAGAAGTTGATGTGAGTCGTGGCACAAGGAGTGAGACGAGATGCAGCTAATACGTCCAAAGCTATTTCACAAGCGTGTTCGTATCGTTAGGTGTGTTTCTGTTCGGCTACGACCAAGGAGTCATGTCTGGTATTATTACGTCGGTCCTCCCATTCCCGCCTGTTGCGAGCCATATTGATTCTTCCTTGCAGTGGGATATATTTCAAAGACTACTTCAATCAGCCCTCGCCCGCTGAATTGGGTACAATGGTAGCGATTCTGGAGGTCGGTGCTTTCGTATCCTCGCTCGTTGTCGGAAGAGTCGGCGATGTTCTAGGCCGCCGCAGGACTATTCTCTATGGATCAGTCATTTTCGTAATAGGAGGGGCTTTGCAGAGTTTTGCAAACGGAATGGTCATGATGCTGCTCGGCCGAATCATAGCAGGTTTGGGAGTGGGGACCTTGTCCACTATTGTGCCTGTGTATCAGTCGGAAATCTCTCCTCCCCACAATAGAGGGAAATTGGCTTGCATCGAGTTCTCTGGCAACATCACCGGTTATGCCACCAGCGTCTGGGTCGACTATTTCTGCAGCTATATAAAGAACGACTGGGCTTGGAGGATCCCGCTCCTGATGCAGTGTGTCATGGGTGGTCTGCTTGCTGCGGGCAGTCTTCTCATCTGCGAATCCCCCAGGTTGGTTATGCGTATACCGCCCATGAGCTAGCGCTAACGTCATTTCAGATGGTTGCTCGACAACGACTACGATGAAGAGGGTATTGTTGTGATTGCTAACCTGTATGGCAAAGGCGACATCCACAATCCCAAAGCGAGGGACGAGTACCGAGAAATCAAGATGAATGTGCTTCTTCAGCGTCAAGAAGGAGAGCGATCCTACTCGGACATGTTCAAACGCTACTACAAACGAGTTTTCATTGCCATGTCCGCACAAGCACTCGCCCAACTCAACGGCATCAACGTCATCTCTTACTATGCGCCTCTTGTGTTTGAAGAGGCCGGATGGTACGGCCGTCAAGCCATTCTCATGACCGGCATCAATGCCATCACCTACCTCTTGGCTACAGTGCCCCCTTGGTATGTGGTGGACACCCTTGGCCGACGAAAGATTCTGCTGTCTGGAGCCCTTGCTATGGCAATCTCCCTTTCGGCAATCTCATATTTCATCTTCCTTCAAGCCAGGTGGACACCAAACCTTGTCGTCATGTTCGTCATGATATACAATGCTGCGTTTGGTGCTTCATGGGGTCCTATTCCATGGCTGTACCCCCCGGAGATCCTTCCTCTCAGTATCCGTGCCAAGGGAGCCAGTTTGAGTACGGCAACGAATTGGGCGTTCAACTGGCTAGTCGGAGAAATGACCCCCATACTTCAAGATCATATTCAGTGGCGCCTGTACTTGATTCATGCATTCTTTTGCGCCATCAGTTTTGTGATTGGTAAGTCCCACACTCTTTTCAGAAAGTAAGCCAAAGCAACTGACATGGTGTAGTATGGTTCATCTATCCTGAGACCGCCAACGTTCGTCTCGAGGACATGAATTCAATCTTTGGAGACGCTACGTCTGTTATGCCTACGCCACAGACTCTGGCGGAGGCGGAGTCGCTGTTCAGCGGGAACCGGTCGCCCGTACCAGCGTTGGACATTGGGTCAGGACGTGCTGGCGCGGATAGCGCCATTCCTGGACTCGACATCGACCCTCCTGATCTCGAAGTGGAGGATGGCAAGCCGTTGATCAAAGCAGACGGAGAAGGTAGTGAAGGTATTGGGGGTTGGATAACAAACATGGTGAAGAGGGGCAAGAACAATGGGGAGGGCGACAGCTCGAGTGGCAAATACAAAAGAGTTGGACAGGACGAGGAGTAGAAGGTCGCACTCTTTACTCACGTTATCCTACAAAATATCGCGGTGTATGGCATGTTTCCAGCTGCGATGAGACCTGGCAGGCTAGAAGAGGCTTGCCTGCCTATATTGTGGTGCTGACGCTTTCGAAGCGTCGAGTAGATGCTCCATGTCACGGTCTCGGCGGAGTTGGTTACATGGTGTTTGGCTTGCCTTGATGGGCATACTATGATATCCTTCTTTGGACACGCAGATTTTGGATCGATAGAAAGGCGCAGTGCGGCAACGGCACGACAAGGCTGCCTAGAGCTCTTGTATTTGTAGAGGACCTTATGTGGCGCATTTCACAGCTTGTGCAAGACAAGAGCATTGTAGACAATTTCAGGAATCTGCTTGACAGATGTGGTAGCTCTGGAGCGCTACTTTTGATGCGTGATTGCGGTCCCTTACGAAGGAGCTGGTTTTTAGTGAGGAATAATCAAGGCAATTTCGTTGACCGTTGTTATATGCTATATGGGCATTACTGTACGCTGTAATAAAGCCTAATAAAGCCTTTTGGTTGTGGGCTGTATAGGCGTTGGGTATTCCTCAAGAAGAACCAGCTCCTTCGTAGGCTGGTGATGGGCTGAGATGGAGGTGCGAGGGGCCAGCTTCACGTAAAGCCAGGTGTTCCTTCCCCGATTGGCTAGCGCGCGTCTCCCGGCTCCCTTGCTGCAGCATCTCGACATCTAATTTCTATTTCTGTTCCCTGACGCACTGCTCTCGCCGCAACATCAGGTGAAAGAGTCCTCCTTGCAATTGCACGGGAGCCCGCCGGCCTCCTTTCAATGCTTTGCCTTCTTATCTCCTCTTTGTAATTGCCCTCAACTTCCCTTCGTTCAGCGGACGCAGCTCGTGCGCGCCCTCCATCCCACTATTCTCTCAGCCCCCAGCAGACGAGCCCCCTCGTCTTCTCGCATCTAGAGAGGTCGTGGACCTCCTTCCTGCTCCGTGCAGACACCCATAGCCCACTCAACCTGGGACGACGAGAGGCAGAGACTCATACACAAACGCCCATCATGTCCGCGCAAGCGTACTCCACAGGCGCCAACGGGCAGGCCGAAGAGCTGCGAAGAAGAAACGTGCAAGGACAGCCTTCCCAGCCAGCGGCTGCACACGCACCGGAGACGGAGAAGTCAAAAGAAAAGGTACATGCCCTGCGCCCAGTCTCTGTCGCTGGGTCTGCCGTGGCTCGTTGAGCTTGAGCTAACGCCTCCTTCCCGTTCAGGCTTTCGACATCATCTCTTTCCTCGACGACAGCGAGTGGATATGGGCGCCAGTCATATTCACGGCGCTCGCCTTCTTCACTCGCATGTGGAAGATCGGGCTGTCACCAATCGTTACATGGGACGAGGCGCAGTACGTGCAGCTCCCCCTCGGCACTCTGGTTGAAATGGCACTTCTAACGGGCGAGGCAGTTTCGGCAAATTCGGCTCCCACTATCTCAAACGCGAATTCTACTTCGATGTACATCCCCCGCTTGGTAAAATGCTGGTCGGTCTGTCTGGATACCTCGCAGGTTACAATGGATCTTTCGAGTTCAAATCGGGCGAGACGTATCCTCCGGAGCTCAACTACACCTTCATGCGCCTCTTCAACTCTGCATTCGGGGCTGTATGCGTCCCGTTGGCGTACTTTACAGCAAAGGCACTCAATTTCCGCCGGCCTACAGTCTGGCTGATCACGCTGATGGTCCTTTTCGAGAACTCGTACACCACCATCAGCAGATTCATCCTGCTCGATTCGATGCTTCTTTGCTTTACCTTCACAACGGTCCTTTGCTGGGCCAAGTTCCACCGCCTCCAGCACGATCCCTTTTCGCCCGAGTGGGGTTTCTGGTTGATGATGACTGGCGTTTCGATCGGCTGTGTGTGCAGTGTCAAGTGGGTCGGTTTCTTCTGCACAGCTTTGGTGGGATTATACACTATTGAGGATCTCTGGAACAAGTTTGGAGATCTGAAGTTGCCCAAGGTGAGTAGCAAAGTGCAACCGGGATGCTTTGACTGACAGACACAGGCCGAATTGGCGACCCATCTTGGATTTCGTGTTTTCGGACTTATCCTCATTCCGCTCGCCGTCTATATGTTTTCATTCTTTCTACATTTCCTTGTTCTGGAGAACAGCGGCCCTGGCGATGCTCAGATGAGCTCCCTTTTCCAAGCGAATCTTCGAGGCACCGAAGTTGGAAAGGACAGCCCCCTTGAAGTCGCTTACGGGTCGCGAGCGACTCTGAAGAACATGGGATACGGAGGTGGACTTTTACATTCCCATCATCAGACATACCCGGAAGGTTCCTCGCAGCAGCAGATCACCTGCTATCATCACAAAGATGCCAACAACGACTGGTTCTTCTACCCCAACCGCGGCGACGTCGAGTACCAGCCCGAGGAAGACCTTCGCTATCCCGGAAACCGTGACACCATTCGTCTTATCCATGCCCAGACTGGCCGCAACCTTCACTCTCACCAGGTCGCAGCGCCGGTCACCAAGGCCGACTGGGAAGTTTCTTGCTATGGCAACACGACCGTTGGCGACACCAAAGACCACTGGGTTATCGAAGTCGTGAGGGATGCTGCTTCGAGGGATTACTCTAAAATCCGGACGCTCACCTCCGCTTTCAGGTTACGACATGCTGATCTGGGCTGCTATCTCCGCGCTGGGAATGTCAATTTACCGCAGTGGGGCTTCAAACAGATTGAGGTCACCTGCGTCAAGGAGAACAAGCCACGGGATGTCTATACCCACTGGAACGTCGAGAGCCACTGGAATGAGAAACGTATGTATGAGCCAATGATGCAAGACTGCTAATGCTAATCACGATACAGTTCCTGCTGGCGACCCTGGTTCCTACAAGTCGCCCTTCCTTCAGGACTTCATCCACTTGAATGTGGCTATGATGACTTCGAACAATGCTCTTGTCCCTGATCCTGACAAGCAGGATGATTTGGCCTCCAAATTCTGGCAGTGGCCACTACTCCACGTCGGTCTGCGCATGTGCGGCTGGGACGACAAGAGTAAGTCTTGATTCCGTACGACGAGTAGTATTGCAATACTGACTATCCTGCAGTTGTCAAGTACTTCCTCCTAGGCAACCCAGCCGTGTACTGGGGCAGCACCGCCAGTCTCGGCGCCTTCAGCCTCCTAGTCCTCTGGTACCTCGTGCGCTGGCAACGCGGCTACAACGACCTCAAGCCCGCCGACATCGACCAGATCCACTACTCGGGCCTGTACCCCGTCATCGGCTGGTTCCTGCACTACCTCCCCTTTGTCGCCATGGGTCGCGTCACCTACGTCCACCACTATTATCCGGCGCTGTACTTTGCTATCCTGACGGCGGGCTTCTGTATGGACTTTGCGACGAGGAAACTCAATAGGCAGGTCAATTGGGTGCTGTTTGGGGCCCTGTATGTCGTTATCATTGGCCTGTTTTGGCTGTTTAGGGCGATTTGCTTTGGCATGGAGGGACCGAATGGGCAGTGGAGTCATTTGAAGTGGTTTGGTAGTTGGCGGATTACGGATTAGTAGGGGTTGGAGTGAGGGTGGTGGAGAGGGATGTGTTATGGTGGAGGAACGGCGGAGGAGGAGGCATGGAGAGCTGAAGAGGCTGGCTGGAGTAAGAGTTGAAGAAACTTTGGGAAAATGGGGCTTTTGGTCTTGGTTTGATTCGGTCCGGTCGGCTAGCTAGCTAGGTAGCTAGCGAGCTCGCGCTGGGCTATGTGTATCAACATTCTTCTTGTTGCCTTTTCCCCTCTTCTCTTCCTTCCTTTCTTCTTTTTGGCAGGGGTTTTAGGGCGTAGCGAAAAGGAGGGGCGGTACATGTTATGGTCGGGACTATGGGTGTTTGAAAGGATGCTGGGGTGTGTGGTGTTTGGGTGCGGACTTACGAGAGAGAGGCTAGATACGTAGCTTGGTTGGTGGCTTAGCTATAGCGATAGGGAATACGGAATAGCACTACAGGATATGCACGGTCTTGTAATGCGAGTGATGAGTAAAGGGTTCCTGGGTGAAGAGAGGAGGGTCCTGGGGTTGTATGCTTAGACAGGATTGTATGGGGTGTGTGATAGCGAGGGACCGCGGGAGGGTGGTGTGCGTGGGACAACGTTGTGTTACTCCCCAGGTAGCCAGCCACGTGTAGCTTTACATCGTGCTTGGTAGATGATATGGGGATGGATTGGACACTGGGGTTTTGCCTGGACTTCAACATATAGAGGTTTTGAGAAGGCGGATATGGTTATGTTGGATGTGCATGCATGCAGTGGGAACAGGAGCAGGAGCAGTAGCAGGATGAGCATGTAGATACCGCGTACAGCATACAGTGATTAGATTGATTGGAATGGAAGAAGTCGTCAATGACCAGATCGTGCGTATCCGGCAAGGACCAGGACGCGTTGGTGGATATAAATATATACGACGCTGTATTGTACCCAGATACACTGATCGCGGATTCTCGCAGGTGTGATGCATGGTAATACTCCAAATGGGAGACGATGATTCGTCATGTCGTGCTCGCCAGGGTTTACGCACAACGTGTATCGGCAGACTGATCTTCAACTTCTCTCGTATCGTATCTAGCGGACCGTATTTAAAACAAGTCAAATAGACAACGTGAATGATGTATTTCTTTTCATCATCTAAACCTACATATCGATGATCAATACAAGAGCTGGCAAATGTGACTACCTTGGCACTCTCTGCTCCCAAAACCTGTCCCATGACTCCCCAGATGCTAGCTTTAAGCTATAGATCGAACGGGCGGACTCCCTGTAGCCTTTCCCGCCCAAACGCCATCGCCGCCAAATGCGATCTCTCGTCGCGCCTATGCCGTATGTATGATACAAGAAGGTATGCCGCGTGGGAATTGAGGCCGAAGCCGGATCCAGATCCCCAGACACCCAGAGCCCCAGATCTCCAGACTGTGGAAGAGCTAATCGAAGTGTAAATCGGGCAAGTACGGATTTATACAGGAAGGTTGAATTTCTTGCCTTGGACGACCCTGTAGGATGATTAGCGAGGACATCCAGCTTTCAGTATTTGATGTGTACCCACTTCGTGTAGTAGATCCAGAAGAAGTCAGAGTACAGAATCGTCTGTATGATGCCCGCGACGACAGCAATTGGGTCCCAGAAGCGCGGCACGTCCATAAAGTACCGGTAGATCCAGTTGGGGATGTAGAGCGCGCGGTATGCGCCGAGCGCAAAGAGGTAGTGAGTCGTGATGGTCTCGGCTTCGCCTGTTCTTTGCAGCATGAATAGCTGCGGCAGGATTGCAACCGACTCGAGCCAGATGGAGAATGACCAGAGAATCTGTCCTCAGTCAGACTTTCCCCTTCCTACGCTTGTATGAGTTGAGCGGTGTACCTCTGTGAACGTGTACTTGTATGGGAATAGAATCGCTAGCACCGCACTCGCTCCAAGCAAGTATTGCACTTTGAATGTATCCAGGTTTGGGTCGTGGGTTGGTTTGTAGTCGTTCAGCATCAGCCACACCGTGTACGCGGATGTGCTGATGAATATGATCTTGAAGATGGTGTTGTAGAGCGAGCTTGGGTTGTAAAAGGTCCAGAGCAGGTCGATGTACCGCGTAACATATACTATGAGGTAGAGAAACTGGGATTTAAAGGAGATGCCGGACGCGCTCTGGTGGGCGTTAGGGTATCTGGCTTTAGAGGTGGGTGTTAAATAGGCATACGCTAGACGTCCGCATCTTGTGCAAGAGTATCAGTATCGAGAACAGATGGGACAAGTCCCCTAGACGTCAATTGTCAGCTTGCGCCCGCCAGTTGCGAATGATGAGACCGAGGTGTCACGAAGGCTGCTGTGCGCGTCGATGCGGCCAGCGTGTGGCAGAACGTACCCAGTAACCGGAAGAGATTCATGGTGCCGGCGCAGGAACTTGCCGCAGGGCGTGGTATGGAAGGAGTGAGTGTTCTGCGACCGATGCGATGTTGTTTGACGAACAGCCAGGCGTTGATAAAATGGACACGTTTGGACGGCAGGAGCAGCTGTAATCCTTGCATGCCCAGCCGCTAACCAGGACCCCTGCCCAGCCCTGCGACCTCACCTGGATTGACTCCACAACTGAAGCGCTCCCGCTTACCCCAGGCTCGTGATGATATGAATGATCATTGCGATGCTGTAAACCCATGACGTGCTAGCCCCTCGGTGCATTGGATCAGATGTAGCTATCACACTCGCAACCAGCATTTTCGCGCGTAACTGCCTTATTTGAAGCTTCAGAGCCATGACCAGCGTCATGGGCTGGAAAGACATCCTGCGGCCGATTAGGGATGGCTATCGTCATCTGTTTCCCTCGCCCGATACGGGACCTACACCCGAAGAGAGGGAGAAGCAGCGTAAGGTAGACTCTGTCAAAGGCTTCACTTACTTCGACACTTTCGATCAGCTGGACGCCTGGACTGAGGCTCTGGCAGACCCTCTGCAGAGAGCCAATACGCCGCTTCTACAACGCAGTCAAGTGCCAGATAAAGACAAGTCACGAAAAGCAGACATCCTGCTGTGTCATGACTACTCTGGAAACTATCGTCCTTACGAAGCGGCAAGCGGAATAGGCCTTGATGAAGAGAGCTACTCTTGTGAACAGCTTCAATTCGTCGATTCCTTCATCTACTTTTCACATAAGCTTGTCTGTGTTCCTCCTCCAGCGTGGACAAACCATCTTCATCGTAACGGAGTCAAGTGTATCGGTACATTACTAGTAGAGCCGCAGACGAAAGAGAGCGACAGACTGTTGGAACGCGTCTTCGCCCCAAATGTGGAAGAGGGCAATCCGACTTTCACGCTAGCGACCAAGTTGGCCAGTATTGCGAAACACTACGGCTTCGACGGATGGCTGATCAATATCGAGAAGCCGTTTTCGAAGGATTCTTGGGATCCCAATGTGTTACAGGCATTTCTGGCGCAGTTGAAGGAAGAGATAGGTCCTGATAAAAGCCTCATCTGGTGAGTACCACGGGCGGCGGTTGAGCTTACTTACAAATCCTTAGGTATGATGCAATCACTATCAACAACAAAGTCGATTATCAGAACAGCTTGACGCTACAAAACATCCTATTCGCCAAGTCGTGCTCCCAGGTCCTAACCAACTACTGCTGGAAGGAAGCAAACGCTCGTGAATCCAAGGAACTGTCACAGCGCTATGATTTGTATGTAATTCTCGGGACAAAGCACCACATCATGTTGCAAGGTACTTCTATGTAACTATGCTTTCCTCTGCTTCATTCTGTTTAAGAACATTTCGCTAACTCTGTAATTTTTACCAAAGACTGCCTACAGACATTTTCTTTGGCGTTGATGTCTGGGCACAAAACACTACAAAGCTCACCCACCCTCGTATCACTTACGGGGGTGGTGGAACGAACACCGGGGTCGCTGTTACCGAGCTTGCTGACATGGGACTCTCAGTCGGCGTCTTCGCTCCCGCATGGTCTTTTGAGCATTTTCCTGGTTCCGGAAGGAATGTTGATGAAGCCATGTGGTCGGGTCTGCCACTGCCGGTAGACCTCAAATGCTCCTGCGGCGATGCTCAATCTCAGCACCCTTCAAATCCCGAGTGTCCTATACTGCGGTCTGCGACCCATTTCCCCGCGGGATCAGAAACTTTCTTCTATACTAACTTTACGAGGGGGTTCGGACTTCACAGCAATAGAGAAGGTGCCGAATTGTATGAAGGGAAGAAGCTACATTCGCAGCTTGCTTCGCAGTCCGTATTACCGAACATGCCGACGACGAGTGTGAGGAATGACCAGGATGCGAGCACTATTCATGTTCTCGCTTACAGACTGGAAGACCTAGTTAGCCAGACCCAACTTGTGGCGGAAACTGAGAGCTTCACGCCCCAAGCGGCGAAGGAAGATACCATCTACGAGCGTTGGCTACCCCTGTTCAAACTCGAAATGCGTACGAGTGCGAATCTGCAGATCAGAATGCTGGCTCGGAAAGTGCTGGAGGCATCGAACTCCAGCGTAAGCATTTACTTGAAGTTCGCCGACGGCAGAGTCACAACCATAGGTCTTCCGGAAACGGGAGGTACTACCTTGACCAGAGACATAGGAACGCCAGGCGGAGAAGAGCCACAGGACAATTCAAGACTGCAAGAATTTGGCATCCACCTCCGCGCTCCTCACCTAGGCCAGAAGTCATTCAGGGTCGCAGTGATACAAGAGCTATGCATTGCACCACATCGAACCCCATCATACCACGAACATTGGAGTATCGATAACATCCACGTCGGGCATCGCGGTGATGGCGATACAAGCCATTGGAGGTTGTGCTGGGCATATCAAAGCACTGGAGAGGTAGAAGACACTAGGGGACTACCGTATAGCGAGACCACGGGGCCCTTCTCACATTTCTGTGTGAGTGTTGACGGTATGATGGTTGGGAGGGCGTATGCTCTGGAGTTCGTCTTGCATGAATATCTGGTGGGTATCTTGGAGGGTGAAGGTAGGGAATTCGAGATTCGAGGCGTAGGGTTTGATGGGCGGACGATTGCTGAGGGGCGTGTGCAAGTGAGGTTGTAGATGTGCTGTGCTGTTGGCGCTTTGCTGTCCGCGTTCCGTAGCATGTGAATAGCTGTGTCGATGCTACAGGGCCTGACTCGTTCCTGCCCGAGGTCTTTGCTCTTCTCGAAAAAGATGTCTCTTAAGATTACTGGCGACCCTCAGATGTTCTCACATGTCTAGCCACATTGCTCAGCTACCAGTGGGTACTCGGACTGAGGGTAGGGTCCACATCGGGCGTAGCGTGCGCCGGCTCGCATCAGGCCGAAGTCTTGGCGCTTTTGGAGCCGCTCTAGCAACGCGCCCGACCGACGTAGCTGTTCTCTTGCCGCCCATTGCCCACGCCTGCAACCGTCGCGGCGTTGCTCTTCCTCATCAGAAGCCTGCCCGTTGGCCTGCAATCCCGCTGAGTACCGCTGCGAAACATCCAGCTCGCGCAATTACCGTGCCTGGGCAGGCCTGCCAGCCGCCGCACGCGAATTTTGAAGTAGGTACTCGAGCCTGAGCCTGAGCGCTCAGTCACCACCCCAGCCGCCTTGTCGCAGCTTCACCTCGTGCTTTGGCCGCCATCTAACAGCTGATCAGCTGTTACGTTAACCGATTGCGATGGCTGATTTACAAGATTTACTCGCTCGCCTCAACGGCCAGAGCACGGGTTCCGGCGCGTCTGCGGGCAACCAGTCCGCCGTTCATCGCCAGCCCTCCGTCTCGTCCCCAATCTTTTCACCGTCGCCTCACGGCCCGCAGCCTCACCACGCGTCTGCAATCATCTCCCCAAACACGTCGGTTGCAAACACTCCGGCGCCGGAACAGCCAAACATGGCTCAACCCACGCCACAACAGCAGTCTGCGCAGCTTCTCAATCTGCTTCGTTTCAACTCGCAACCTTCCGTACCTCAACAGTCGATCCCGCCTCACCGTCGTCCGGTAATCAATCCACAGGCTACCGACGCTGCTGGAGCCCACGCTCGTCAGGTCTCCGCGTCCGACCTCGTGGCCAGCATGATGGGGAAGACGTCGCCCGCGGCTTCGCAACACGCCTCCGCATCGGCTACTCCTGCCTCTATCGCCAGGCCTGAGCAAGCGCCTGAGTCGACGGAAAACCTTCAGGACCAGTTGCTTCGTCTGCTCAACCAGCCCAAGCCATCGCAGAATGAGTCCTCTCGTTCTCCGTTCTCTTTCGCTGCCTCGCCATCTACAAAAGCGCCAGAAACGGCCGTAGATGACGTTGCTCAGGATCTGGCCGACGCGAAGCTAGAGAAGGTTCCGTCTGATCCACATGCACGACCGTCTTTCTCTTCGTCGCCCATGCATGTCTTCGGATCCGACGGCGGTGCGCAATCGGCTCACTTTGAACCACACTCCACTGCTAGGGGACCCAAGTTCACCTACGTCAATCCTTTCGAGAAGCTAGAGGCCGCAAGCCCTCGCATCCGTACTCCTGTTCATGTGAACTCTGGGTCTCCTGCCCCCAAAATGGAGATTCTCAAGCCCAAGCATGGACTGGATGGCTCCTCTACCATCGGAGGCGATCAGCACACCGACAAGTCCCGCAAACTGTCATCAGGACCGTCTGGTCAGCCACACGAAACTGTGGCCGAGGCTGTTAGCGACCTTGGAGAGCAGGTTGGTCAGCAGATTGATGAAGTTCTAGCCGCTGCCGAAATTGAGACCGAAGCGGAGGCTGCCAAAGAGCTCGAGCGCCTCTCGCCCGAAGTTGTTAAGGAGATGGAGGACGCAATCGTCGAGACTGCTGTCGAGATCAAGAAAGAACTCGAGGACGACAACGCCGCCCTAGCGCTCGACCAGGCTGTTGGAGAACCAATTGCAAATGCTTTGAAAGAAGTCGCCTCCCAAGTTGCCCAAGAAGGCGTTGCTGACAACTGGGAGATTGCCGAGGCTGAAGATAGCTCTGCTAAGGACGAGGACCAGACGGTAATAGTCTACCAGTTCCCGATGCGAGCCTTCTCCTCCATCACTGTGGAGAACATGCCACAGCGCCGCGTTACTTTCCGCGCAGAATCTGTCATGGACATTGCACGCTTCAAGAAGGAGTTTGATCAGATCGATCGTTCTCTCGTGTCTGCTACTAAGGCATTCATTGTCTATGCGCTTGTGAAGAAGGGTGGCTTCAAAATCATCCAACAGTCGAATGGCCAGTACCGCCAGGTCTTTGAGAGCCATCACGAACGTATCTTCAACATTGCTCTTTGCGCTGGCGGTGAGGACTCCAACACGTCGCTCGAGAGCATCCTTGGTATTGGCGTAAACGGCTCCGTCTTTTGGACCTCTTTAGAGGTAGGTCGCGACGATCAGTGGAGCGACAACCTCGATACCCAAGGTCTCGTACTTCCGCCATCTCCGTCGCAGGATGACAACACGTCTGGAGGACAGTTGAAGACACGTGCTAAGCCGTCATCCCGCCATCCGGATTTCTTCGCTGTGGGACGTGGCAAGTCAATCCATATCATTTGGCCCCGAGTCGCGCAGGAGTATGTTCGTGGAGCCAAGGGCATTTGCCAGACGGACAAATACCTTAAAGATCGCTCACTCAAAATCCTTACGGGTAAGGCCGGCAAGGATTTTACGTTCAGTGAGGATGACACCGTTATTGTTTCCTTAGACAAGGCTGGACGCATGCGCTTCTGGGACATTCGTCCTTTGACCCAACCCGATCTTGGCTCTCCGCGAGCTCCACCTGAACAGCGAGAGGTTTCGGAGACGTTGCTGGAGTTCCACACCACCTCTCCAACGGCTAAGTCTTGGCCCACTTCTGTATTCTTCTTCGACAAGGACAAACCCTTTAACAAGGGGATTGCTTTGAGATATGTCATGGTAGGCATGAAGCAGAACCATTCTTTCCAGTTGTGGGATCTCGGCCTCGGAAAGGCTGTACAAGAGATCAACCTGCCTCACGAGAAGGAGTCGGACGCCATCTGCAGTGTTGCCTTCCACCCCCGGACTGGCATCATGGCCGTCGCTCATCCGACTCGCAACTCCATCTTCTTCGTCCATGTCTCATGTCCCCGGTATAATCTGCCGGTTTCTAACCAGGCCAACTATATCTCTCGCCTGGCCGCTAAGGATAAGAACCTACCTCCTGTCAATGCAACGGCCATCATGACCAGCATCGCGGAATATTCCTTCGCTTCCAAAGGGCAGATTAGGAGCTTGCACATGCTCAATGAACCTGCCGGACCACCTGATGTTGATGATCCCAGCAACAACGCCCTGTTCGAACTGTATGTCATGCACTCAAAGGGCATGTGCACTGTAAGCGTCCGACGTAGTGATCTTGGTTGGAAGAAGGAGGGCGAGCCTATCAACCCTAAAAACGCCGAAAAGGAGGGCATCATCTCGATCAATCCTTTGAAAGCTCCTCCACCCCCATCGGATGACACCTCTACTGCTGGTGGTGACACGCCAGCCCCAAAGGCTTCATCAGAGAGGTCCGTTCGCGAGAGCGTCAAGAAAGAAAGCAGCAATGTTTCTAGACAGTCGATGACGCCCGAGGCTGCAATGCGAGCCTCAACCTTGGCCAAAGTGGAGAGTAAGCAGGATGCTGTCCGTGCTGCCATCATCAACGGCGGCGAGAAATCAGAGAAGAAGAAGAAGAAGCGCTCGACGGCAGAGACCACCTCGCAAACCTCTGCAGCTCCTCGAGCCCCGCCGTCTTACGCTCAAGCTGCCCAGGCTACTCCATTATCAAAGTCACCTGCTCCTCCGGAGAAACTGGCACCTGAAGTTTCTGCCGCACCGGTTCAGGAGATTGAAGCACCGGCTTGGGCTGCGAAGATGCTCGGACAATTGGGCCAATCCAGTGGCCTGTCCGACACGAAGGTGATCGAAGAAATTGTCTCAAACGAGATCAGTAAAGCTTTCACTCGTGAGCTTGAAGGACTCTACAAGCGTGTCGATGACGATAGGCGTGCCATGAATGCCGCTAACGGCGCCAAGCAGGAGGCTATCCTTCGTCTCGTATCCAGCACGCTGACCGATAACGTGGAGGGCGTGATCCGCAAGATGGTTGAGGAGAACATGCGCGAGCTGTTGCTTCCCAAGTTGCTCGAAAATACTTCGTCGAACGTTGAGAAGAGTGTCAGCAAGAATCTCAAGTTCTTGTTGGCCACTCAACTCGCCAAGGAGGTTCCCGAATCTGTTGGCCAGGCTTTGAAAAACCCTCAAATTCTTCACGCCTTCACTGAAACCATCACGAAGAAGGTTGCCTTGAGCGTTGAATCCACGGTTTCTGCCTCTACAGGATCTGTCCTCAACCCGGCTATTGCCAGTCTCACCACCCTGATTGAGCGCGGCGTTGGAGATCAGCTTCGCCAAGCACAGACGCAACGCCAGGCTGATGCCGTCAAGATTGGTCAACTGACCGATACGGTTCACACGCTCACCGAGACAATCCAAACCATGGTAGCCAACCAAGCTGAGCTCCAAAACCAGGTATTGAAGCTCCAGCAACATGTGTCCCAGGCACAGTCGCAAGCTAGCTCACCTGTCGCAACTCGGTCTCCTGTCAAACCTCAGCAAAAGACGCCCGAACAGCTCGAGACGGAGGCTATCACCCGTCTGATGGCAGATGGCAACTACGAGCAGGGTACAATGAAATGGTTACAGTCGAACCGCACGTCGGAACTCTTTAACACAGTCTTCGTGAAGTGCAACCCAGCGTACCTCAGCCACGTCTCTCCGCTTCTCAATCTTTCGACCGGAGCTGTAGTCACGGACTCCTTGGATCAGAATCTTATGGAGCGCCTCATCTGGCTCGACTGTGTTCTCAAGAATGTGGACCCACACGTAAGTATCCTTCTACGATGCAGAGTCGTTCGTACTAACAACCGCTACAGGACCCCGAAACCCATGATATCGTTCCAAAAATCATGGACGTAATGAATCAACGCCTGACCTCGACCTACATTACGCTCAACGAGACCTCCCCAGGCAATCAACTTCTCCGTCGCATTTCGGCCTTGGTCACCAAGGTCAATGAGCTGGCCCGCGCCGTCAACGCTCATGCGTAGATTGTCAGTCAGAAACAGCTTCACCTCGGTGTTCGTCATCCTCTGACATGGAATCGTTGTGCTGAAAACGCCTTCGATGCTCTGCGCTCGGATCGTCACGAAGCTTCACATCGTCCGGTATTGTATTAGATTTGTGCATTGTCCTCTCTGTTTCCTCCACCTAGGTGGTGTCTTACGATTCACGAAAGCTTCGGCTATCAGCGGTCAGATCAGTCTCACGGATGATGCACATGTGCTTCCTAATGTTAAAAAAATAGCGACTCTCTTCGTTCCCCATGTACAAACAAGCCCCCTTTACCCTTGCATTACTAGAGGATTTGGCATATCAGACGGATGAACTGGTGGCGTTTCGAACAACCCCGGTGATGCTGGAATGCTCCCAGGGCTTGGATGTTCGCTGTTATGTCTCATCGGGATGGGCGCTCGTTTTCTTTGGTAGGGATCTTGGTGATGGAGGGTACTTTGATGAGGATGGGGATCGCATAATGGTTTATCGAGGTCAGGACTTGGGTCTTGAATGAGGTGTGCCTCGGGTATACCAATCTTTTGGTGTGATAATTGGTAGTTAATTATAATGGTGCTGAAAATGGTGTTGGAAGGGATGTGCGCGAATGCGTGATGTTGAGGATAGGGATGTGGCTGTGGCTGTGCAATCCGTTTATGAGATTGAGATGTTACATGTTGAGGGATGTCGGATGGGGACTGATCTCCGAGCCTCTGGTGTTGCAGGGAGGGACTTGCTTGGTGCGTTGTTCTGATGGTGTGTTGGCAGTGTGCGTGCGCTGTTCGCTTTCTCTTGGAGATTCAGAGACCCAGCCCTACGACTACACGTAGACTCTTGGAAAGACGTTCACTGAGGTGGAAGGAGTTGGAGTGGAGTGCTTCGTTATCGATAGAACGGCCCGCTTCCCACATCGATCAACAACGACACCCGTAGAGGCGTGGATCCATCAATTTCGCTACACGTGCTCGCCCAAGAGTCGTTCATCATAAACCCAAAGGCCCAAAGATCAGGCATGATGGCCATACTGTACGGTAGGATTGCAGGACCCCACTGCTTGCATCAAAGACATGCCTCAAATGATTTGGTTGGTGTCTGGACCAATCGCGCAGCGTCTCGGCTGGCCTCATGTCTGCATAGACAGGGATCTGCAGCTTTGCAGGCCCATCGCATGGACGCAGCCCTGTTCTCAAACCCCAATTTGAAACACGCAGCAGAGCAGAGCTGGCTTCAGGCTAGTCGGGTGTGGTGGGTGAATGAGGACATGACAGTGGAGTACGATGGCCACTGGGCGATGGGATTGGGAAATGGGTACTAGGGATTAGGGTATGCATTGACGGATAACGCGTTCTGCCAAATTTAGGCTGGAGGGTGGAGGGCATACCTGGTGGGTGTGCATTGGTTCGAGATGAGCTTGGGGAGGGATGAGGGGTGCAGTGTCGCAGGACTTGTCTTAACGAGGAGGGCCCTTTTTCTTTCTTCTTGGGGTCTGGTTTTCTGTTGCTGTACATTCCTTCTGACCTGACCTGAACTGACCTGACTTGGGATTTGGTTGTGCGATCTTGTTGATTGAGTTCGTGCGTTCGCTCTTTTATATTCATTGTTAGCTGTTACTACGTACGATACTACGTTTAGGACTACGACTACGAACACGACTGTCTATCGTCATCCTACGATATCGATCTCGACATTATCGTTGAATAAGAAGGGGATTTGAAGTATAGGATTTAATCGTCGCATCCTACATCCTTCCTTTACTCCTTCGACGAAAGGGATACTGAAAGAGAAGCAGAGGGAAGAATACGAAAGGTTTTAAAGCAAGACCAAGAAGAGAAAGGAAAAATGGCAGTCAACTGGGTCCTACCGGTGCGCGGCGTGCAGGCAGTGCTGTCTATTGTCGTGCTGGGGTTGATGAGTTATGGTAAGCTTCCTCTATATTCCTTGGACTGGCGGTTAGCTGTCAGCTGGAGGATGGAGTATGGCTTTCGGCAATACTGAAGCCATGCTCAACTGCCTTTTGTCTGGCCACCACTGGCAAGAACAGCATCACTCTACCCAAACCCGAAAGCTAACCTTACGTCTAGTCGCCTCCTGGTGGTCCTCCCACTGGCGCCAAATGTCCCCCCACGAAGTAAACTTCATCGTCTTCTCCTCCGTCTGGTCCATCCTGTCCCTCGGCGCGCTCCTCGTCCTGCCCTGGAAGCTGCCGCGCGTCGCCGAGTCCGGCCTCGTGCGCGTCCTGCTCGTCGGCGTCGAGGGCCTGGCTACGCTCTTCTGGCTCTCGAGCTTCATCGCGCTCGCCGTGTTTCTGAGTGATCGCATCTGCTTTGGCACGGTTTGCAGTGTGGCCAAGGCGGGCACCGCGCTGTCGGCTTTTGAGTTTGTGGTTTGGGCCGTCACGGCGGTGGTTGCGGTTTTGAATCTTGTTAGGGGAGGTAGGGGTGTGGGGAGTGGAAGTGGGAAGGGGGAGCCGAAGGTTGAGATGCATCAGGGTGTGTGAGGATATGGGTGATGGTAAAGGGTGGGGAGTTAGAGAGCGGAGGATCTAATGCCTCGTCAATGAGTTATCGACATGAGGGATGAAGGCTGTTTGGGATTTGGGAAGACGATCATCAAGACTGGTACTAGATGATCGTGGGGAAAGCTATTCTTGGGCGCAGAAGTACGTATCATGCGTCTGGGACTGTTCTTGTTGAATACCTTTTTGGTGGTTGGGGACATTGGGATGCTATGCTAAAGTTGACTTGTCTCGAATAGTAATCTAGCTGTCTTTCTTTGCTAGGTCCTTCCGTTTACGTATGCGTGTAATACATTCTACGTTGATCCATACGGCTAGCGAAATCTTAGGCTTCAATCCCTTCCAACTCTTACGTGCATATTCAGAAGACCTCCGATCATCTCAGAGCTCTCGGTTACTATCCCATACCGATCTCAATTCTCGAAATCGCCTAGCGTACACCACCCAAAATGAAACCGGAACCGTGCGAGCTTTGTCGCGAGCTCCGTTGGATCAGTTCAGGCTAGTCGTCCACCCCACAACCCGGGTGACATGTTCGACGCCATAAATACCCCGGCTGCGTAAGCTCCGAATGTGTAGCGACTCTTGCGGCACCGCTGTGAACAAGTGGAAGACTGAGGCTGGCGCAGACAAATGCGATGCTCTAATTCGAGATCTGTGAACGGAGGCGCACGCCGGACCGCTGCCACCCGACGCATGCCTAGCTGTTAACGTTGAGCTTATCCTCTCTTTGCATCCACAAATGGCGCCAGAATTCGCGTTAGAAACAATGGTGCTAACTTAGCGCAGTCTGCAGGGGGCTAGATCCTGTGCCTCAAGCTGAGTGTATCAGCCGGGCATATCCATAGACGACGAAACAAGAAGCGCACCATTCGCTCCTCCCTCACTCTCTCCTCTTTCTCTATTTTCTTCACCCGCATTACCCTCAATTATTGCGCAACCTGTTGAAACAAAGGTCTACCCCGGAATTGGAGAAGAGTGCACCGATACGCAAACGTCATGTCCAAAACGAGCGTATTCACGACGGTTACCCCACTACCGGCTGGTATCACGCGCGAAAGCGTTCTCGAGACATACCATAATCATGTCGAGATGATCGACTTGAATCCGCTGGTAATCGAAAGGTTCAACTGCAAACCACCAAACTATTCACCTGCAGATGAATACTACTCCACGTAAGAGTCGCACTCCCCAACTACCGCGTCCGCTTACTGATCACTTGCAGATGGTACACGATCAAAGGTGTGAAAAACAGAATAGATGGGCTTGGTACATAAACTAACCGAGAGACAGACAAGGTATCCTACCTTCCAGGTGGCCTCGCCAGCAGTTCCGTTTCGTACCATGCCTGTTTCCACGATTTGACTGATGGACTTCAAACTCACGTCTATGCCCCGCTTGGGTTGGACATTCGAGCCAAATGGAGCGTCGGCGGCAGCTTGCCAGGGGAGCCGAAGCAACCCGCAGAACTCGGCTTGGGCGCGCCACGGGAAGGGCTCTACCTACGAGAAGACGTCAAGATGAAGTGCAACATTATGTTGCTTTCCTTCGTGAAGAAGACATTCAAAGAATCACACTCCAAGCTTGTAGACCGACTTGTGGAGAAGGCGCATATCATTGAATCGAGGGTCGCAAACGAGAGATTGAATGGTCTGAAGAGTATAGACCCGCGAGAGCGAAACGGACACGGTGATATCTTCATTGCGCCTCCGCCAGGTTACCAATCGCCGCAACAGCAGCATCTCAGCATGTACTCAGACGGAAGTGGACGCAGCATGGATAGCCCAAGTCTTTCACAAGCTTCAACGCTCAACAGCCAGAACTCGTATCCTGGAAGCCCTCCATACCGGCCTGCGGATCCTCGAGCCTCGTGGTTCCCTGCAAATAACCGCGCCTCATACGTACCAGATCATCGAGCTTCGTTTGTTCCGGATCACAGAGCCTCCGGTACGGAATTCCTCTCAGACAAGAGGTTCGATCCGTCGCAGCCGCAGCAATACAACAGTGCTAGGAATAGCACCGTCCCTTATCATGCCTACCAACCTTCCGCAGTCGAACTTCCGTCCGAGGCACCGGACGTGCCGCCTAAAGATGGGCACTTCTCGGCAGAGTTGTCAGCAGCACCGCCGCAGTCAAGCAAGCAAACGTTCACCGCTGAGCTCCCGGCATGATACTATACAAGATCAGTTGCGGAGTTATTAACTCCTTTGCGATGAATGTTTCAAGTAAACTCTCTTCATTTTTTATGTTATGATACAACTTCTTGGTGTACATTTCTTCTTGTTCAAGGTTCTTTCATTAGAGGTAGATACCCTGGTTTCCTATGTTCTCATAGAGGAACACATGCTCAACAGAGGTTTCTTTCGAGGTGAAGAGGTATTCCTTTCAAAGGCGTTCTTCTTGGTTGCTCAAAAATAGCTTTCAATGTTCACACATTTCATTGCCCTTGGCAGAGATGTTTTACCAGTCGATGACTCATTGCTGACTTTTCCAATGTGTCCTTCCAAAAGACTGCTCACAAGAAAGATGTTTCACTTATGAAACATTACATTTCGAAAGTAGGTCTAGACAGTAGAACTTCTTACTTCGAGAAAGTCGCAGACAGCCAAACTATCAACATCCACATTAACAAAGCTGGGGTAGTAGCAAAGGTTCCTTGCACCATTCCTACACTTCCGAAGAAGCGACTTATAATCTTGCCTCGATCCTGTACTACCCAGTGCTAACCTCGTCGCTTCTGATGTCATATTATGAGTAAGCTGATCAAGGCACAGTGTCTACTTTCAAGGTACGCCTATCACACACTGGCTCAGCATTTCATACGCTAATGAATATTCAAGTACCCCACGGGCTTTCTAAAACCTTCTATGGTGCGGTGTTGGATGCGGAAAGCTGGTAGGCAACCTACCTTCTTTTGTTACCACTTGAATTACTGCAATTTTGGCCTAGCTCGGTCGAAGAGTCGTACTGTTCCGCCCAGGTAGTAGTGGGTCGATGGGTTTGGCGAGCGCCATGGTTGTTGGTTCGGCGGAGGATATAGCTAATTGATACTATGTGCTATGTTGCTGGAATTTCCTGAGTGCAGCAGCGCTAGCATTGGTACCCGATGACACTGACCACCAAAATGAAGACGGATCATTCAAACATTTTGTCTGGTTGCTGCCGACATAAGACTCGCCGAGTCCTGAATACCGTCGTACCTGCTTCGCTACTCTGGCACTTTCCTGGAACTATGTCCTGTGGCCATCCACCTCGCAGGATTATATGCGTTCATAGCTGCCTTGACAAAGCAGTCGGAACAGTATTATGACTACGACACCGTCCATGCTGGCCTTGTTTTATTCAAAAGCGTCCGGGAGCTGTATTGCATCTATTGTGTCTGGAAAAGCCGTGGACTGGAGCTTCGCAGGCACGCAACCGGGTCAGGTTTTCGTGCCTCTGGTCACGTACTCACAGGCAGTACCATTGTTCCCGATCCGCGCAGTATGTCCCGAGGTTTTGATTCTACTTGTGACGGGCTGGATGTTATTGAACCCTTTGAAGCAGGCTCCCAGCGATATTGCAGGACTTTGTATGAGGAGCGTTATCACGGATAACGAAGGCTAATGAAGCCCTCAGGCCCCGGACTACTTTCGATGTCTACATGTACGTGTGGCTCAAGCAGAGCCTGCTCCTCGTATATTCTAAGAAGAAACTCATGCCAGCCTAATCATGTTGGTCAGTTTTGGCGTGCTGGGTGCTGGGTGCGCTCACGGTCCCGGGGACCTTGGTTGCGAATATGATCCTCAAGAAATTTGCTACAGCGACTTCGCATCATAGACTTCTACGCCCTCGAGGTGTGGTACGGCCGTCATTTGAAAATGATGACCTTGTGGTAGCATCGTATATTTGCAAGGTTCGAGGTCTAACTTTGGATTAGGGACTTTCATGTCTCCATCGTTTGGTACAGCCGTCAATCCGACCGATTGATATTGTGGTCGAACCGTGCAAGTTCCATGGGACAACAAAGACCCTTCGTCACTTTTTATTATTTTCGATTAATCTCTGCTGGACCTTTCAACGTCGTAATATGGTACTATCCAGAGTCCGATCAGTCCTTTTGCGCCAGGCGTATAAAAGAGGGCCATTCCTCGCCCCCTTCAATCTTTCTTTCTCCTCAGAACTCGACCATCAAGAGAAGACTTCTGCTACACTACAATCACCAGCATCACCATCAATATCACCACCACCACCACCACCACCAGCAGCTTCTCTCCAACACCCTCCATCCGACTCCATTCAATCAACAATGGCGTCTTCAACCCCCGTCCTGGAACTCGTTTCCCGTGCGGCCTATATGGCGCAGCACTTCACGCCGGATTTTACCTCAGAGGACGAGCCCTGCTGCGCCATCTGCACCGAGGCCTACGACTTCAACGGCGAGCACTCACCACTCCGCACTAGCTGCGGTCACCTGTTCGGGCGAAACTGCCTAGTTACGTGGTTCGATGGGCGAAAGAACACCTGCCCCATGTGCCGAAAGGAGCTTTTCCTGGCCGAGCCCGAGCCCTACTCCGATTTGACCGGCCCCGGGTTTCATTGGCGAGCACGCTATTACCTCAACGCCGCGATGACTTTCGAGGGCGGACCAGGGCGCCTTTCGATGTATGGGATGCACGACCGAGGAGAAGTAGAGCCGGCCCAAGACGGTGAGTCAGACTCGCGATTATACGTTTTGGGGGAACCAAGGGCTGACGCAGAGTTAGATGACGATGAGCCGTGGGATACGGAGTCGGAGGATACGGAGTCGGAGTCGGACTGGGAGGAAGAGGTGTTGTGGGAGGAGGAGGAGGCGGACGCTGAGGAGATAGAGGCTCGGTACCAGCGGAGCCAGGTGGTGGCAGCAGAGTGGGAAAGGGAGAGGGTGTTGAGGAGGCAGAACTGCCGGGCAACGACGTGAAGCTGGGAAAATGTGGGAAGCAAAGGCCGAGGAAGGTTTTTGGAGGGTAGGCTAGCGTAGATACCAAGGCTAGACAATGGAAATCTTGGTTTTGAAAATTTGCTGTGCGTGGAAACGTTGGGCTCAACCGAGCTCATTCTTGCTGTGCGCTCCATATCGAAGTCATGATGATCAATTATTGCAAAGCACGATTAAGCCTCTGGATGCGATCCCATATTCACCTAAAAGGTCAAAGCGATCTAAGCATACTAAGACCATCTCCTGTCACCAACATCTTGAAAATTTGTCTTACGATCCTAGTCGGCCGCTCTACTGATCCGCCCTTCCTTACCTAGTATACTTTAGCTAGGTACATCAACCTGAAGACCAATTCAGTATAATCTACAAAGCTTAATGAAGCTTCTTGAAGCCGTACTGGGTTCTCGTGGCAAAATTCGATAACCCCAGAGGGCCTGAGCAACACTGACACAATCCCACATTCCAGCCTCGCACTCCAAATGAGAAGATCGGCTTTGGAGATCACCTCACACAAGTAATATCCTTTAAAACCATGCAAGTCACATACTGCGTAGCTCAGCAAAGATTCTTGGAGCAATCCTGATCTCGAGTTGTCCATGTCGATCGAGGTGAATGAGCTGAGCAACACCGATATAGCCCTGTTCTGCACCAGTACACAATATCACTCTTCCCAGGTAAAACCCTTCAAAAACATTTAAACTACTTACCGCGCGGTTCAACAAACTCTCTTGGAGCAAGAGGGATTCCCCCCAGTCTAAAACAAGGAGGAAACATGCACTAGGCATCGTCGACAAAAACATGACAACATTCTGAACACCCTGTGTACGTAATACTCTTCAAATACTTACAAGAAACGCATCACACAGCTCTAGAAAGTGTCTTGGAGCATTTTCAATAACCCCCACTCGAGAACCATACTGCGGACGCATCAGACTTCGTCGCCAGATACGTTACACTACTCCCGCTGGGCAGTCTTAGATTGACAAAATATCTATGTCGTCTGCATCTACACAACCCCGATATCCCACTATCAAGCCAGCCCATGACCTAAAGAGGCGTCTCGGGGAACACTCCTTGATGTTTCGCGAAATTAGATACCTAGGTCTTGCTCTAAAAGATTGAACAGAGCTAGTGCAGCCAAGTGAAGTCTCTGTGGATTGATGCAAGCAAATGAACTCGACTTCTCGTCCATAACTTTGATCTGACTGATCAGAAACTTCATGGTTTCATGCGAGCACGTACACATCAGCAAATTCAGAGAACCTCCCGGGGCATATGCTGTCCTGTTCGATAGGTTTCAGGGTTGCTATGCCTCGTTCCATTTGTGACGTCCTCTAATGTTGCTGGGGAGCAGGCATCAGATCTGGTAATGTAAATCTTCGAACCTCAAGTGTGATCACAGCTTGTGCAATGCGCTGAGCGTTCTGCAGAGAAGGTGAAGCTAAGGAGTAAGATGATGATGATGAAGTTTGAGGGTTCTCAAAGGAATATCACATGCATGCCTTGTCGCTGGGTATGCGTACCCATATTACGTGGCCGTGGAGTGCTCTATTCATGAAGGCTTCTGAGCCGTCTGTCTGGCTTGGTTGCGATGGTGATAACAAGACCTTTTAAACATAAGAGTATAGAGAATGGTGTTTACGAGCAGGCGAGACGATGCAATGAGGCAGAGCGTTGTAGATGACTGTAGGCCTTTCGTGAGGTGGAAGGCTAACGATGATTATGGCAAGCAGAATCTCTATTTCATCACACATGAGCCCTTCCCGGATGTCGCACCCCATTCATGATCCTTCAAGTCAAGGTGAAGGACCGTCGAGATAATGGAGTATCGTGCGCCTTGCATGTTTGACCGGACTCGAAATGCAGTAGGCTTCTTAGCGTCGATGCTTGCCACGGCGCTTGAAGAATCAAGTCAGACCCTCGAAGAAGCTTTAGATCTCATAGCCAGATCCTGCAGAAGCGGTATCCTCTTTGAAGGGTCACAGTGCTAAAAAAGGTTGCTTGAGTGACTCCAGGACGCACGCGTGTTTTCAATGTGACGGATCAAGAGGATACACTCAAGGCGAAGCAGTCCAAGAACCTGACACTGGTATGTGAGCAGTTTTCAAGGTATATAGAAGCCTTCTAGGTATATTTGTGCATCTTCAAGGTGCCAGGTACGACAAGTTTCATTTCGCATGTATTGCCGCAGTGGCGTCTGGTATCAACAGGATCAGACGAGACTACGATCTGGCCTTGTGTCCTACTCTTGTCTCATTTCCTCATACTCGCTCCGACAACCAACGTCTGAAGATATCACCCGCGACTCGACGCCATGTGTGAATGTGCCGTCCGCTTCAGCAATCGGAACCGCTCAACTCGACCCGACTCGTTCGGACGCTGTTCGTAGAAGCGTACATATAGAGTGACATCGCGTTTAAGCAGATCGAAAACCATCGTCGAGATCTGAGACGCGGGTCCGTTCAGGAAGGTGCTCAAGCTGCTACTCGACGTTCGGCGGAGTGGATTTCGGCGGCAAGAGAATCGTACGGGAGGATGAGGCAACGTGTTATCATCCGCACGAGAGGTCCGACTACAGGAACTAGCCCCGGCGATACCGAGAGATCGTGTAGGATTGAAATCTAAATATGTACACTAGAGTGAGCCACGAAGAGTTAGAGGGGATACAACTCTTGCGACGGAAAGAAGCTTGTGCGGGACAAGAACAATTAATAGAGCATAGTGGTGCAGACTTGCGCGAAAGACAGTCTGAGAGTACGTATATTGATCTAGACAGATGGAGGGAGAAGGCAGCCACCAAAAGGCATGCGTGTCTGAAGAGAAGGTGAGTGGTTGTTCACGGATGATTGGTGGAAAGAGCAACGCGACCAAACACTCCACGTCGCCGGTACAGTTGCAGCTGTTTGGTAATTGTATTACGAGCGAGCACTTGGGTTCGTGCCTCCATGTAACAATATAATGACACTCAGAATTCTGTTGCAGCAGACCCCGTGTATGCCAGCCCAGCAGAGTTAGCTGCTGGCGACGAAATGCACTTTGTAGCAACGTCTTCATGTTGATGATGAGAGGTATGATTTTCTCAGAGAGATAATCACTAAACTATATTTGGAGGAAATGAGGGCATCCATGTGCTGTTTAGGTCCAGATGCTCTTGTATGATCGTGGCCCTATCTATGTGAAGCTAGCAGACCAGAGCTTTGCTCTGTAAGTGCCCCTTTAACTCATCCCTATAACACAATGCACCCCAGACACCCGAGACCGGTCATCTTGCGAGCTGGATGTAGTCCAAGTTGCTCTTCCATGTATCGCAATGGTATCATAGCTCCTCGAGATCCTCGTCTTCCAAGTCGAGTGGAGGAAAGTCGCCTGCTTCGCACCTCTCTGGTCGAACGAAGACGCCGCAGTTAATGCTGCACTGGAAGTACTTCTTCCCTTTGACCGAGCCGTCATTCTTCCCGGTGGGTTCATCGAGGGTGACGCCTATCCAGCTGCCTAGGCCAGGAATCTCAGGCACCGCGCCAATGTAAGATATTGTCCCTCGACGAGCGTCGGACTCGGGGAGGAGGCGGATACGAGACGAGACCGACAAGCCTACAGCATTTTGTTAGTCTTTGGTCGGTGACTTCAGCTGATGGTGGCAACGGCGTATCGAGCACACGAGAAGGTTGATCAACAGTGGGTGGCGTCATCAGATTAGAGTGACCCTAAGAGCTGTCACTCCACGAGAGAGAAAGACAAGTGAAGAAGCCACAGCCGATGGTAACAGTGCAATCAGCAATAACGAAGCGCGATGTTGGGTGCGGCAACGGGACAATCTGCGAGCACTTCACCACACCGATCACATGTGTTGGATGTCGATCGCAGGAATGAGGCCGTCGTACAGACGGGGAAGCGGACGGTGACAGAGAGATTGCAGGAGATGCCCGGAACATTTGCTTCGCCAACAAACGATTCACGGCGCGAAAGGTGACGGGTCGTTGGCTGTCAACATGCTATCCGCCGGGCGGCTCGTTCCTCGAAGTATTCGCTGATGCAGCAGCGTACGGATCAAGAAGGCGCTCGTGCTTATTGTTTAAGGATCGTCGACGTCGAGCCGCGAGGTTCTTCGACCCTTTCAATTTCCTCGCCACCGTCCGGCGCATCTGCAGTGGGAAACACAATGACAAGTGATGCAAGTGCCAGGATGACGGTGCAGAATAATTGGTATGAGGCTTCGGTGGAAGGCGCGACATGCATCGAGGCTGTTCCCGAGGACGCGGTGGCGGAGCATGATCGCCAAAAGCTCCCCAACTAACGGGTTGATTACCGAGAGCTGCGGAGTATGTTGCGGTGCCTGTCAGAGCGAAGTCTGGATTGCTTGTGAAGCGCTGGGCGTCGTCGTCGTGGCTGCAAACCGCCTAAAACGGAAGTGTTCTGTGACAAACGATTCGAGGACTGACCTCGAGTCGTTCGCAGAGAAATGTGGCTTGGTGACAAATTGAAGGCTGAAACATAACAAATCCACTTCCTGGTCATGAGTAGGATAAATTGAGAAAGCAAAACTGGAGTATGCGGGTGTCCGCTTTTGGAAACACATGAAGCTATGTTGTTAGTGCGAACGCGAGGTTATCCCACAATAGCTCTCTGTGGTTGCGGATGTTGCTTTTGGTATAGGATTCTCGTTGACGCCACAGTCGAACGAATTCACAGACTTGGGATCTAACAGCAGCGGCTAACTCACCCCTCTCTTCGATCTCGCGGTCAATGGCGCGGATCTTCTGTTCCTCGATGCTTCCGGCATTGGGATCAAAGCGACCGAGCTTCTGCGCTTTCTTCCACGCAAGGACGCTGTCTGTTCGGGTCTCATACTCTGCGCTAGGCAACGTATACTTCTCTACAGCGGATACATCGGAGAAATCTGTACGCGCGGAAACCGGCCGTGTATCAATGACCTAGGAGATCGTGGTCAGAGTGAGCCCGTGTGCAAAGGTATAACGACTGTGGTCCTCGGCTGCGGTCGGAAGCACATCTGCCCTCGTTGGAGGCGGCCTGCTGCAGGGGAAGACGAAAGCGGAATGACATGTTCGATATTCGAGACTGGTGAACCAAAAAGAAAGCCGGTAAGAAAAGGAAGTACAAAAGAAAGGAATAAGTGGATAGACCTCTTGTCAGATGGTTTGAGTAGGATTTGATGAGGGACGCGGCTATCATGCTCCGCAGACCCCAGTAGAAGCCCTTCCCGCTAAGACTGGGAAAGCACAAATCGGGTAACGGCAATGACAAGGCGCGAGAGGGCTGAGAGCGTTGTGGGGCATCAGCCCTGCACGTGTGCGTTGCAGACCAGGGTCAAAGCCTCGACAAACAGGCTGAGAAGTGAGGAGGAAAAAGCACTCGGTGCAGATACCGTACACTCAGAAGAGCACACCAAAGCCGCACCATGGATGCTGACAAGGATGGCCAACGCAGACTCCAACCCATACAATGTGGCAGCCGGCGATACGTCCTCAATGTGAGGCCAGACCGGTCAGGGACAAGGGCGTCAAGCGGCGCCCGACGGAAGCAAAGAAAGAGCCACTTACGGTGATCTCCGCATAGGGCTGCAAAGGGAAGGCCGACAGCTGCGTCTGCTCCTCGTTCGCAGCACTGAGGGCGACGGCTGGTTGGGAGCCTCGCTGCAGCGTGAGCTGTTGGCTGCCTGCGGGGACGCCGGTGATGGGCTCCAGGCGTGTCTTGAGATGGGCGAGGGTCCACGACGGGGAGACGCGGCGCTCAGACGAGGAATTGGGGGAGATGATGAGGAGGGGCACGTCTTGAGCCGGCTGGAGAGACATTTGCAGGGCTTGAATTAGACCAGAGTGGTGAGGACCGAAGATGCCGGGGCGGGATGTGTTGTTGGATGGAGCAGCTGATGCACCAATGGAGACAACCCTAGGGAAAGCAGGTGCAGTGGTGACAAGGCCGGGCCAGAACAGCAAGAGCAGCGGTGAGCTAGAGATGTCTACAAGCAGAGGGGTGCTTGCGAGGTGTCGTTGAGGGGCAAGCATACAATGTACTGCCCGCGGACATCTGGGCAGTGTCTCGAGTATGACAGCGACACGTGAACGATCACGTGACCCGGAAAATTTACCCACACCCCAGGTTGTGTGTAACATACCCGGTACCCGAACAGGAAGCTTTGACGAGAGTCATGCCAAGCGCGGTGATTCACTGCTGAGCCGGTGCCGACATGGGAACGCATCCATCCTTCAACTGCGAGCTTTGGTTCACTCCCCCCACGCTTCACCCGTCGAACTTCTGGAACAACATCCCACGCTGCACTCCCCACCATTGCTAGCAGCTGTCTCGGCGTGCTCGCTGGCGACGTTGGGCATCAGACAAGCCCTCACGCACTACTCCTTTTGCTTTTCTCTCGCCCACAGCACGAGCTGCCTCACTGACCATCGCCATCCTGCTCTGTTGAGTCTGTTCGCCGCAGAACGGACCACACCCACTTCGTCAGCCAAGGCCGTGATATTGCACCGGATGACGCTGGATGCCCCTTCATTGTCGGCACAGATCGCAGCTTGGGGGTCCCGTGTGGTCTTTGCCGGCCGCCGTCGTTCGGCCTGGCGAGCAGTCTGAATCGCAATGAAGTCATCATCCGAGGCACCGCTGCTCCACTGCTTCAATGCCCTGTTCTGTCCCAGCCTTGTACAAGACACGCCAGCGCAGCAGCCGTCTCTGCATACTGCCAACAGCAAGACCGTGAGCGTCCGGTTTTTCCTCCAACCGCTCATCCTCCTCGAGGGGCCTCACCGCCTATTTATGCAGCCTCTCCTATAAATACACCATAATGTCTCTCCGCCGGGATGTCGTTCCCTCGTATCCAGATTGATGAACTGTTCGGATGCGCACCCTAGCGAGTTGACAGCCAGCTGGCATGCCCTTCCCCAGATCAGTTAGGGTACCAGGCGGAGCGCCCACAGCCAGCCAAACGTCGCAGAGGCGTCCTGCTGCGACGCGCTTCCATCAGGTGCAGATTGAGGCTCATGATTCAGCAGCTGAAAGCAGCTTAGACAGTCTGGCGGGACGTAACAGCCTGTGGCCAGGGCTTGGGAAAAATCATATCTCACACCACACACAGATTGCAAATTGACAATGTCTCCACCAGGAACGCCCCATCTGCCAGCCTTCTATTCATGATCGCGAACCCTGACCGTGCACGCCTCCACCGGCTAATGCGCCTCCAGATGTCGGCGTTTTAGCACCGGTAGCGTCTGCATCCAAACTTCTCTCAAACGTCAACCAAAAATGCCCTGACCCTCGGGCTTGAATCAGGCAGCGTTCACCGCCTAATGCGCATCATCATTCATCCCTGACGAGCCCCATCTGTGATGCAACCACCCAGACGGCATGTTCGGCTTGTTGCTGCTGTCTCTAGCTGAGCTGCTGGAACAGAGCGCGCGATGCTGCGTGTTGGCGCTTGGAGGCCTTGATATCATAGATGACAACAACAACGTGGCCCCCCGCGACAACTCACTAGGTACCAGCACCGCCGCAGTCCAGCTGTAAGGGCCTCACGTGGAGCGCCGTCGCACAAACGAGTTCGACGTCTGGTACGGATGAGGCCGGAGCTAGGGCCCTGTTCGGACGGATAGTAGCAGCTTGTTTAACGCGCTGTCGAAGCTAACAGTCACGGCCGCTTGCCCGGCAGTTCACCGCTCCTCTGCTGCAACAATCGACTGTTCGAAGGGCTCGATCGAGGAGGACGCGGTAGTGGGGCGTGGCCGAGCCGTCTGAACCAGAACAGCAGAAGTTGAGAGGTTTTGCGGACGCGAACAAGCTTTTGGCTTGAACACATCACCATCTGCACCGCCATAGTGAGGTCAGCGTTCGCGAGGCTTCTTTCGGTAGCGACTTTTCTGGCGTCAGATAGCCGGAAGGCCAGGGCGAAGGATGCTGCAGATCTTGTTCGCGCCTCGCCAGGTCATCACGCTTCTGCACCCGACGCCTGGCCCTGGACGCCAGAGATTCAGCGAATCCCTGAGGCTGTTCACCGCCTGTGCCGGCGCGTGATTCGCTGCCCTCTCCAGCTCCTGGTCTCGCCAGACGTGATGTTCACGGCTCGAAGAGCGTGACAGCGTGACAGCACCACTCAAACCGCCGAGCAAGCGCTCTTCCGCGCCGCAAGCCCCGTTTCGCACCGCGTCAAGCCCCGATGCAACAGATGGGGCACCATATGGCGGCCCAGACATGCGATTCAGTCGATATGAAGCAATAAGGAAGACGGCAGAGCCAGAGTCTGAGAGTGAGTAATGCTGCGCGGTGGGGGACACGTCATCAGCCAGGCCTGCTACTAGCTATGCCTTCGAGTCTGGTTTTGTTGCAACTAACGTTAGTAATTTGGCTCTCTGGTTTCTTTCCTTTTGGGCTGCTGCGTCGTTAGATGGCGGCAGAGTTCGCTCCCTGATCAGCTGTCGTGCCTACGCATGGTCCGTGGGTGATCCCAGCAATCAAGCAGTGGCGCCGCCAGCGCAGAGCAAGAGCCAGCGTAAAGCACCAAGTAAAATAGCTTGGTGTCAAGTTAGGGACGCAAAAAGGGTGCATCCTTAATCCAGAACCCCGGATCCTTACCGAGCGTGGATGGGTAATGAGGCGGCGCGCCAGGGCCAGTACAGCACGAGGAATGCATGCCATGACAGCGCTGGTCGCACGCCGCTGATCCCTAACCACTCTATTCACCACCCATGCCATCAAGTACCTCAGTCCTAATTCTCCGCTCGCCAGGCCGCATCAGTCCTTCCCCAACACGACAGCTACTTCTTCGCTCTGGCTTTCCGCTCAGTGCAGTGGCTATGCACGCTTGCCGTTAGCAGACCCATTGGTCGACCATGTTTCACTCCCCTGCCCCGTTGCCCTGGTCTCTTCTCTTAATAGCTCGCACAGAGCAACCACTAGGAGCGTGAATCGACCAAAGTACCTCGCAGTTGGTCAACTTGACCTACGTCGGCACACATTTAGCTCTATTCGAACCTCATCGCCCGTCCGACACAGACTCCATTCTGCTTCCCATCTAACCCTCAGCATTACACTGTTCCTTCCTCGCATCGGCCATCCATCTCTTGTTCATCAACACTACAATCATCTCGTCACCCCCATCTCATCCCGTGTTCCATCTCTGCTGTTCGTCACAGTGCAGCCTGTCGACACAGCACTTGTTTCTGCCTGACCAGTGCAGCCCAACGCCACGCCTTGAGCTGCACGCACCGTGTCGTTACTCGAGACAACATTTTCGTTCCCACGTCAGGCTCCCCTCCGGTTGACAGAATCTCTGGGGAGACACGCTTCTTTGACCGGAAAAAACCCAAGGAGTGTCTATTAACCCGGTCTGGCCAGGGTGCGGCGCGTTTATTGATATCGACTCGCCGCAGCTCGTCGTTCGACCCCCAACCAACATCACCATCAGCGGGAGGCCTCAGCTCTCGAAACCCTGACCTGTTTTCTGTCGGCTTGAGTGGGAGCGTCTTGGAAATCAACTTCAACTTATGGGCTGGCTTGAGACCGGTCCACCCCGCCTATCGTGGATATCAATCTACTAATCGAGCCTCGGGGCTCCGAGTCTCCAGCGAGCAAGAAGAGCTCAACGTCAGTGGCATCTACTTCTACGGGTGCGACAAGAGCGTATACTACTGCTACTTCAGCGTATACCCAGTCCCCTGCATACGCTGGCACCTCTCCCGCTTATGCAGCTGCGTCGCCGGCCTACGCGACATCCTCGCCTGCCTATGGAACGACAGCTGCATTCTCTGCACCAGGCCCGCCTGCGACATCAACAATGCAAGGCGGGCCTGTTCTTCCCGCAATCTCTGAGCTCCAGCGCCACCCGGATCCTGCCCAAACCCATTTCCGCCCACTGTACTCTGGCCCGCCTGTTCCTGCAGGAGCCCTCCATGGACCACCTGGTCCGAATGGATCTCCACCCTCGCAAATGATCAAAAGGGCGCCATCTCAAACGCCTCTTCCCGAGGAGAGCCCGGCCAAGAAACAATCCAAATGGACTCCCGAGGAAGACAACTTGACCATCGAGCTGCGGGGCCAAGGCATGAAATGGGACGACATTGCTAAGCGCCTGCCTGGGAGGAGCTCCATTTCCTGTCGATTGCGCTACCAGAACTATCTGGAGAAACGAGCCGTTTGGGACGAAGAAAAGAAGAACAAGTTGGCAAGATTGTACGCTCGGTATGTACAGCGCCTGCCCCTGCTTTGGTTTGCCTCCCACCACGAACACGCTGGAATCACCCCAGAGTTTGGTCGTCCTCATCCCCTTCCCAGAAGTCCCCTTAGCTCTAGCATGTATCAGGCACAGCCACTCAATCGTCAAGGCGACTGCCTACCCTGATTTTGTACGCTATTGCTTCGCCGCATTCAGACTCTCAATTGTATTTGCCCCCAGCTGACGAAATGCAGATTCAAGGATCAAATGTGGCAAAAGGTAGCGACCGAGATGGGGATCCCCTGGCGTTCCGCAGAGTCAATGCATTGGCAACTTGGAGAGCAGGAAATGAGTGCACGCGCTAACGCTCCCGTCTTCCAACTACACCCTTCAGCTACTTCAGCTGCTGGGGTGAACTCCCCACCCTCAACGCATGTCACTCCAGCTTCGCATGGATTTACTCCAACAAACCCTGCTCAATTGGTATCTAACCCCCCTCATCAGCAAGCGCAGCACCAACAGCCGCCGCTTCCGCCTCCTTCGGGGCCTATGCATTCCTATCATCAGAGGACAGAGAGCAGTTCGAGTCAAGGGCGGCGAAGGAACAGTTCGTTCAGCAGGCGACGCACGGAGGCCAGAGCAAGGTCAAGTGTACCACCCCAGCTTGGTGGACTTCTCCCTCAGCTGCAACCGGCTTCTGAGGCAGATCTTGTGAGCGGCGCAAGGACTGCTCCAGCACCAGAATCCCAGTCGGGCTTGAAAAGAGAGTACGAAGGAGGAAGCTACATTGAGCCTTTCATTAAGAGGAGGAGGGATGAAGAAGGTACTGGAGCATTGCAGGTCGAGCCAGAGACGCGAAGTCAAGGAGGGAGAAGCCCTGATAGGGCTTCACAGCGCAGCATCTCTGGAAGTGAAAGAAGTGTCAAGAGGGAGGAAACAGACGATCCCATGCAAGGAATACAGGAACCACTACCTCCTCCTACGACGTGATCGTGTTGTGCTGATCAAAGCATACGATTTTCTTTTGGACACCCATGTATCCTGAGGGGTGAGGCAATGGCTGTGAGGAATACGCACATACACTCGGGCTGGGACCGAAAAGAGCATGGAGATAATTGGGTTGTCAAAGGCATAGTGGGCATCGGTTCCAGCACTTCGAAGACGTAACATTCTGGATATCCTCGGCAATACTGGTTGGGAACGGATCGGATTTGGTTGCATAGCGGACGGACAGACTCATCACATCATCGAAACTCCATCGAGCGGCAACGTTTGTGGCATTTAGCGTCGGGCGGGCTTATTCGCTGATTTCGTCAATTTCATCTCATAACATCATAGCGCCGCTTGTGGGTTCTCGAACTTTCCTTGCTCTATACACCTGAATGGCGGTTTACGATTGTGCATTTCGAGCGTTTGTTTATTCTCCTTCGACTCCTTTCCTGTCTTTATTACTATCCAGTCAGCGCATGTTTGTGCATTTTGAGCGAGCATGCAAGCAGGTGGGCGGTCATGTCTGGCAAAACGTTTTACAGGAACAGATATCCATACGTTTCCTTTCACTGACCTGAGGTCAACTTCCATAGAAACCATTGGCGTCATTGCGCTGTAAACTGAAGCTATCATAGCTATGACTGTAAACTAACTACTATTTCGTCGTCTGTACTTTTCTCGACCTTCTCTATACCTCTCTAACGAATCTCATTCCTGTATTTCCGCTGTCCCTTGTCTCTAGACTAGAGCGCCACGACAGGTGTCCCATGTCGATACAGCGGTGAACACAATTGACGCACACCTTTCAGGCCTGCGCCTCATCGCAGTGCTATGACGTATGTTCGTCTTGCGGTCGGTTACGTGGCTTTCTGCGCGTTGACTTGTCATTTTAACAACACTTGGTGTTGAGCTGGCCGTCCCTGCCTTGCTTCGAATGTTGGGCGTCGTCCAAGTTGAACGCCTCACTTTTTCACACATGCAATCCTATACCGAAAGACAACGCACCATCCGCTGTCAGGTCTGCTTGCTCATGATTTGAACTACCGGAAATAACGAAGGACGGCAAAATAGCGACGTTGTCATCGAAATTTCGTGAACCCGTTCCATGGTGTTCCAACGCCTGGGTCTTACCACCATCATCCCTGTTCTAGGTTTTTATGCCGAATGACACAAACTTTCGGCTTGCACCTTCTATAGGCATCCTTTTCCCTTCTAGAACATTAATGCTATAAGCAACACGGTATAGCCGTCATGCGAACCGCAACCCCAACGTGTCAATTAAACGACGCGCATACAGCAATGAAAAATGAAATGATTCGCATGAACGGCCCCATGGGCGACGGAATTTCACACAGCGGCACCATCTTCCGCAGGCCCGAAGCCGGACATCTCCTGGGGAATATGCCTGCGAACATGTTCAAACAAATTATAACCCAAATGGTCAAACGGCGCGTCTGTCTCAAGGAACGACGCTCAGATCAGCTGCAGTACCGCCTGCCTCGTTGAAGCTCACCATCCTCGCGTGCTTGACGACCATGTGGATACCCTCTGACGAACCTGTTCGCATGTCTGAATCGCCATGATACGAGCTCTCTGTCAAGGCAGCCTGGGATAAAGCTTTTGCTAAGAACTCCACTCCGGCTCCTGCTGGAACCTTCAAACAACAGCCGCTTCCGCGCGTATCCTCGAAGACATCCGACAACAATCTACACACGATGATCCAATGCATTGGGCAAGGAACGCGACACTCCGTTCCGCTCCACGGTGCTCCTAACAGTGGGCGTTACGGCCTGCCATCCGCAGCGAGCAACCTTGCACTCCGGAGGGCGGAAGAGTATGCCCCAGGTGCTTTCCGGGTCCTCGCCGCAGAGTTCTAAAGTTTTTCTGCAAATCAGACGTCTCCACGACTCGGACGTCAAGCACAAATGAACTGATCTTTGCTGGCACCATCAGCGCGATATGTGTCAAACCACACTCGACTAAGCAGCCACAGACTTCGCGAAGGAGTGCTGAAGAATTACTTACAGATACATCGCAGTCGTCTCTTACGGTGAACGGAGAGGCACGTCTTGCCCCGGCCCCCAAGAGTCCAGTCAGTGTACCTAACTATAGTGACCCAACCGCTGACCGCGGACACTAAATTCCTCGTCACGATCGCGGCATCCGTTCTGTTGGTTCTCAAGCGTTGTCGCGGAGAGCCGGCTGCTTGTTAGCGCTGGGTTCGAAACTGCGTCCGGTGGGTTTAGGCGTTGCGTGACTGACTCGCGCAGGGAGGGGACCTCTGCGAGCCATGTTCCGTAGTCGGCTCGAGAGGGATGCTGCCGAGCCCTATGACTAGTCGTGTCTGATTAAGGGTGAGGAGTGCTGACGACTGTGTGCCAAAGGAGGGGATGAGAGTCCATCGAGTAAGTTAAGCGGAAGGCGAGAACGAGCATGACTGCGGCTGTTGGGCTGCGACAATGTGAAGCGAGAATACTCCTGCTGAGGATTCGGTAGGCTTTGGAGTCCGAGGAGGCTTGACCGATTGCATGATGCAATGGGCGACATTATCCAATGCGGGAGTCGTGCGTTGTCACCCTTTTTTGCCGCTTGAAATCGCACACACATTCAATATTAACAGCATGTATGAGCAACATGGAGTATAGCTTTGCGAAGACAGTCTCTTAGAGAGAGAAACAATCTTCTTAATGAGAACAATCATCTACACTAATGACGGCCAGAACGAAGCTGTGATGCAACTCTGACTGCCCGCGATATGTAGCCTTATCCGCCAATTGAGACCTCACCTTCCAACCCCATACACATAACATCGAACCAAATACCCATTCCAGTGCACAATCTCGCCACCTCACATCTACTAACTCGATCCCAGAAATGTGCACACTTCGCCGAGTCCCCAGCACCCAATATCCGCCACTTCACCGCCACTGTCCAGATGTCTCGATCACATCGCACAACCATCCCAATCCGCACACGCCAATACAAAACACCTCGACACCTCCGAATCCCTCTATTCGAGACCCAGTCCTCGAAGTACCTGTCGCCAGCCTCACCGTCTCCATCTTCTCGCCGGGGCCTCTATAGATCCATCCTAAAGTCACCACCGACTTTTTCACCGCCCTACACCGCTCTTCTTCTCGCCTTCGCCATCTCCAGTACCCGGATCCGCACCGCTCTTCTCATCGCCTCCTAAACCGACATCCTTCCAGACATCCAGACCCTCAAACCCGCCTCCCCAAGCTCAGCCTCCCGAGAATCTCCCCCTTCCCGACAAGACCCCGCCACGCCGCCCATCCCGCCACTGACGGTTCTAGCTGCTGTCGCACGGCATTTGGGGAAGCGGGTGGCCGCTGTGCGAGGGTCTTGTAACGGCATCACGAGAACCGTCACACACTTGCCCCTCGTGGGTCCAACTGTTCATCGGTGGCAGGGTGGCTGGCTGGATGGCTACCCGGCTGGTTACATGTACATGAGCGAGCGTGTGTGCGAGGCTGTCCCTGTAAGATGAGAAGAGACGAGACGAGACGAGGCGGAAGGACAGACGAGGTGTGGTTGCACGAGGAGCTCGTCTATTCTCCAGCGTCGGTCAGCGTAGCACGAGGATCAGGATCAGGATCAGGGTTTGTGTAGCAGGGCGCGCGCGAGCGGGGATTCCGGGGAGAAGGGGCGCCGGTCACTTGTGTCAGAACTTTGTGTTGACGTGAGCTGTCGCTTTTGAGAAACCTCATCATGACATGTAGTCTGAGGTTTAAAAGGCTTGCGGGTTGACGTGTGACGAACGAACGGACGGACGGACGGGTGAGAAGACGGCTCGACGCCCCTGACGTCCGCCTCGCTCGTTCGGTCTGAAGGGGTGGAGGAGAGTGGAAATGATCTGTCGAGGCTTCAGCGACGCGTTGCTAACATGGCTTCCAGGAACCTCTTGTGCGACAAGAACGGCATACCACAACTGGAGTCCCGAGGAGATGCAGTGTGGTTCGGTCACACAAGCTCCAGCCTGCCGTTGCGTCGACGTCTTCTTGACAGCACTGAGGTCTTCTCTTCACAGGGTCTTTTCTCAACATAGTCTCATCTCAGGGGCCCGAGGCGAGCAGGATATCCTCTCTCTCCTCTCTCTACATAACCGCACTCCTCAAACATCACCAAAAACCCTACGAACCGCCACTCCCAGTCCACTAAACCACCGTGACCGATCAACAGTTCTACCTGTACAATTCTACCCCAACATTGTACAACACTATCCCACAAACCTCTTCCTCCCCCTTGACCGGAAACCAACCCGCTCCAAACACCACGCTTCGACTCCGCTTTCCATCCGGCACAACCAAAGCACAAATCCTCACCCCTTCATCCAAATCCCAAACCCAAACCCCCAGCCCTAGACGCGCCTTACGCCCTACCATACCATACCATACACCCGCACCCGCACCCGATCCCGTCACACAGTCACAAAGTCACACAGTCGTACGGGAACGAAAAGTTCGGTTACTCCGCATACTGCACTACATACTGCAAGCCGGCGGCATGCTCCAGAGTCTGGTATTCTGAGTGCGAGACCGGCCCCAGGTTCGCGTACCCTATCCTATGCAGCGCACCCTGGCTTGACCTGAATGACATATCGTGCCTAGAGTATTTCGTAGTGACTAGACAGGCAGTGACTAGGCAGGCGGTGAGGGGTGCAGAAAGGCGGTGAGTAGGGCGCTAAATCTAGGGTCCCATCTGCCAGAGTTGATGGAAGACGGACAGACAACGTGTATGAGCACCAGGTTCCGTGCTCATGGAAGGATAGAAGGAAGGAGGCTGAAGGGGCGCAGAACACAGTCGTCGGAAAGGTTTCTGTTTCGGTAGACTACACTGTCTCAATACTCAGCGTCTTAGATTATGCGTCACACTTCCATCGCAATACCTTCTCTCCATGTCAAAATCGAAGCCGAAGCCGAAGCCATTAGCATGATTTCATTGACTAACTACCAAAGAAAGCCTTCGAGCAAGCCAACCCACCCCACATACCCTAAGACAGACCAGGAACATCGTGTGAACACCTTAGCCTCCCTAGTCTCCGCCACACCCCACAAGTCGCAGGCTGGGCTGCCGCCATTACCGAACCATGCGCCTAATATTCCGGAATCTTCGCTCTTACGAACACACACTAACCACACCAGCATGAACCGACCCGACCCACATATGCGGCCGACGTAGACGCAAACCCAGACTCCAGACTCCACCATAACTCATCAAGCAGCTCTTGCTAAATCAGGACACACTTCGTCTTCCTGCTCTTGACCGCCAGATCGTGCTCTTCACCGCCGCATGCGCCTCGCCGAAGCGCAACACCATGTTTGGGAGACTATGCGGCGTCGGATTTTGGGGGTTTATCGGTACCCTGGGCGAAAAAAATGCGACTGACGCCATCAGAGGCGTTCGCTAAGGTGTAGGGGTTGCCTGTGAACCATTCTGTTAGTATGCCGTAGACTTGGACTGTAGGATGCGTCCCACAACGTGCAGAGGGAGACGAGAGCGAGACAAGAAAATCAGGTAGAGAAAACGTGGCAAGTCAGCCGCAGCCCTAACATCTAGGCGCGAGACTGGTCGGCGCGATTGCTCGGTTCAAATCCGTCTCATTGTGGGCTTGGCGAGATTGCCTTTTGGTTTCGCTCGATACCTTTTGGCTTAGATCAAGTGTAGTATCGGTTCTTTTCGATCTAGGACGAAGAGAGCCGACCGAGACACTCCATTCAGGCAAGCCGAACGCTGCAAGTATGCGGCACAGCATCCAGGGATCGGGAACGACAATGCAAGCGAAAAAGACAAAAAGAGGGTGCGCGCCTCTGCGTAGCGAGCGAACGAACGACAAGAAACGTCCCAGGCCCGCATGTTGCACAGCATGCAAAGAATTGCAGCTAGCTCCAGCCACAAGCCATGCGTGAGGGGACGAAGCTTGCGCAGCTCGCTTGACCCAGCATGCCACGGTGCGACTTTGTGAGAGCATCGCGTTACGCCAGAACGTAGGCTGCCATGCAGATTCCCGTGTAGCGTTGACCGAGGCGACGAGCGTAAACTGACCTCCGTCGTACAGACGCAAAATACCATGAAGGGAGGAAGAAAGGATGTGTGCTTTGCGATGGACGGGATATCGGTAGAATCCGAAGTACATAGCATAGAAAGGAGAAAATAATTCGGGATATGGGAGGAGATAGGATGACTCACCTTTTGGCACATGCCACACACCTCCCTTGTGGATAGTGAACACGTTGTTATCGACCATGGCTTCAACAGCGCCTTGCGTAACATGAAACGCCATGTGCATCCCTCTCGAGTTCTTCGCTCTCTTAAGGCCGCCTGGGTCCATTTCGATGAAGCCGAAGCTGAAAAATGCAGGATCGGAAGACGCCAGTTTGGTGAATTTGAACTCGCCGCTCGCCACTTCTCGCGGTTCGATACCTTTGGGAGCCCATGCTATCGCTGCATGGTATTAGCATTGCATCGTGACGAAGTTTGAGGGGAACATACAGCTTTCGTAAATCTGATCCGTTGGTAGCTCAGTTTCGAAGACCCAGTCCCGGTAGGTACCGCTCAGCACACCTTCGTCCTTCTCCCATTCTTCCAGTTCCACTTCTTCTTCTTCCTCCTCTTCAATCGCTCCGAGACCTCTTTTCTTCCCTTTCGCCTTGCGACGCGAAGTGTGCTTGCGAGGCACCTCTTCCTCCTCTTCCTTCAAATTGAGCGCCTTGAGCGAGCCCTCTTTATCGTATCGTGCACGTTCATTCGCCCACCAGTTGACTGGTTCCATCTTGTGCCTTCCAGTTGTTGGTACGCGCCCAACCTGATCTGGAGCAAGCTGGCGGAATATTGAGAGCGAGCGACCTCGCCCAAACCTGGAGCTTGTCGATGTAGTAGACATTTGCTCGATCTCGTCCTTCGTCAAAGGGGCACCTCGCTGGTCGATCAGTGTGCCAATGGCTCGGTCGGCTGTCTTATCTCGCGCTTTTGCATCTGCCGTAGCATCTGATCTTGACTTTGCCTTTGCAATGGCCTTTGGCTTCTTGAAGACTGGCTGAGAAGCCTCCTTGTTTGCCGATGAAGCCTCCTCGGTTGGCGCTTTCGCAGGTCTTCCACGGCGCTTCTTAGCAGGAGCAGAGGTCTCCTCCGCTTGTTCTGAGTCTACGAGCGAATCGTCGACCCGATTCCTGGGAGGACGTCCTCGAGGTTTGGAAACAGGGGATTTCTTTCCATGGCCTGACGCACCAGGAGACTCATCAACAGAGGTACTGGATTCTTCTTCGATGATCTCCGACACACGCCTGGGCTTGCCAGTCCGTCGAGGTTTTGCTGTTGTCGACTGGGAGCTCGCTTTATCCTGCGCTGCGGCACTGGCTTGCGCCGTGGCAGATCCCCGTTTTCTGGGCAGAAGGGCCGGTGATTCATCTGAGTTAGGAGTCGCAATGGCGTCGCTCTTTCGCTTTCTCCCCCTCTTGGCAGGTTGCTTGACAGGTTCCACGACTACCGTCTCCGCTTCCATTGTGGTGTCGACAATCTCGGCCTCGGCTCCCGCCACCGAGTCTTCTGCGATGACGCCTGCAAAACTCTCCTCCGCCACGCCGTTGATCATGACCGAGTCCTCATTGATCGTGTCGTCCTCTTGGACCATGCTCTCTTCCACGATGGAATCGGGCGGCTGACTGGGCGAATGTTCCAGCTCGTACACGTCGCGGCGTGCCCTTCCACGGCGAGTCCCAGAGCCGCTCAGAGCTGGAGTCTCCTGCAGACTTGACTCATCCTGTTCGAAGTCCAGTCTTCGACTGACAGCGGGGTGCGACGCGGCGCGGTTTGAGCCGCTCGACTTCTCGTCTTGGCCTTGTGCCCTGGGTCCCATGGACGATTGGCGGCGCGGGGAGGAGCCGAGGGTGGTTTTCATGGGAGAGCGCGACTTTGGGGGTGGCAGGTTGGGTACGTTGCCGCGCAAGAGACGGCCTGGGGTTAGATTAGGAACTGAGCCTATAATGAATTCAGCAATTGGTATGTGAGAGTTGTGGCCGGCGCACAAATACGGCTGAGGTCGGGAGGTATCACGTACTGTCAAGATCCATAGACTCGGAGTCTGTCACGGTGCCGCCCGTCTGGCGCAGAGACGCGCTGCGCTTCGGAGGCGATTTCGCGGGGGACGAGAAGATGGCCGAGATGGGCTCCATGCCGTGTTCGTCGCGCACGCCCTTGTCCTCGAGCGTGATGCCCGTTTTACTGTTCTCGAGCGTCAGCGTCCCACATTCCACCCAGCATGGCAAACTCTCGGAGGGCTGCTCACCGGCCCTGCACGCCGACATTGTAGACTTGGTTCCCACGCGTTTCGCGCTTTCTTTCGGCGGGCATGTTGAAGTGCGCGCAGTACTACAGTGCCAGTTTCCAGGGAGTCGTGACTGACGCGTCGGGGTTGTGTTGTACAGGTTCAGATGTATCGTGTGTTGTTTAGAAGTGCGTGTTTGGCATGCCGACGTAAGCGGACTAGCGCCTATCCCATCTTCTCTCTTGGCACTCCACATGGCAATCGCCTGTCCCAGTCCACCATCTACAGTTCCAGGAGTCCAAGATAGCACGCCAGCTCGAAGAGTAATGCCAACAAGTGAAGTTCATCAATATACAATTCAGTCCAACCAGGTGGCCGACACAGCGGCAGTCTCTTGTTCCCAACAATCAATCCACCAAGAATTACGTTCAATTGAAGAGATAGAAAGCCCACACAGCCTTTGCTCACTAGCCTGGAACTACTCCGATTTGTTTGTGGATATGCTCCTCTCGTATGCATCAAGGAGCGGTCGGCGTCTGTTAATACCACGATTCCACTTATTAACACTTTGGCCGACGTAAAGCTTCAAATTAAGGACTCTCAGTGTCATTGGTTCATACCAGCTGCATGATGCATCCGGATGATACATATAAGTGTGGTCTGCAAATCTCCCATCTCCTCCCAGAACTATGCATCAGAATGTGGCATCATTCGACGACAAGCTGAGCACTAGGTACACCCCTCGATTCGTCTCAACACAGACAATATGGTCGAAGACTCGGAAACCCCTCCGTAAAATGGGCAGGGATTATTGCGTTCACTCACGTGTCTACACATAGTGATAACGTGCAAATCTCTCCTCTGTCGATACGTGACTCAATACTAGTTACACGCGTTCAAACAGGCTGTCCTAGCCAAAATCGATCTGAAATCAGGACCGGGGCTTTGGCACCATATATATATTCCACGGGAGCCTCTTTCCCCGAGACTCTTTAACTGGAGATCGCAACTGCAACAAGGACAATAGCTTACAACAAGATGGCCTCATCCGCTCACTACGACGACGATCCTGACACGTCCGCTCCACTCTTGATCATCGACTTGCCGACTCCGGCAAAGCTAGTGTAAGTACTGTCATCTAAATTAGGCTGGGAAGAATGTGCGTTGGGAAACTTATACACTCTCGTACGCGACATCGATGCTTGTCTCATGCTAGACCCAAACATTGTCCTTTCCCCAGCAAGCTAGATACATCGAGAAGCAGCTGACAATTTCTTTAGCTACAGTGGCCCTCCTTTGGTCTTTCTAGTCGGCCAAGACAAGACGCGTATGGAGGTTGATAAGGTAAGCCTAGTTCAGAGAAGATGGAGCATATTGGAATCAACTGTTAACGATGCGCCCACTACAGGGCCAGTTTGCCACTGTCTCCACCATCAACATGAACGACATAGTGCAGCCAATCTTGGCCCAGGAGCTTGACGTTGCTCGGTTCAGCGTCGTCCAGGTCTGGCTCAAGAAGGGATTCATCGTCACCTCCTACGACAAGCGTATCCGCGGCATCGTTAACCAGAAGCACGCCAACGGAGAGACATACGGATCTGCGCACCCTTTCCCGGAGCTCTGTAACGCCGCCCTGCCGACTACGCTGGAGAACATCTACGGATTTTGGAGGCCAGAGGCTGTCCTCAAAGAGGCCATTTTCCACGAGAATTGGGCGATCCTCATCGATGTCTACGCCTTTGCCCATCAATGGGGCATTCGTGCGTTGCGTCAAGCCATCATTTACAAGCTCGAGCAGCTGTACGAGCCAGCCGAATGGTGGTTCCCACGCGAAGAATTCGAGCACCTTGCCGCTAAGCTGCCCGCCTCCTCTCCGCTGGTGAAATTCTCTCTATATTGCTTCGCGCGCCACCACGACCTTGATCACGATAAGGAGATCGAGGACTTCCTACAGCGTCTGCCCAAGGAGTTCCTCGTCCAGTGGCTCATCATAACCTCCAACGTCAACAACAAGCGTACTGGCTACCACCACGACCAAGACCGTGACGCATACTGTGACCTTTACATGCCTGTAAGTTCCTCGAACCCGCATGACTTCTGGTAGAAGCATTGTTTTCGCTCTGTGTACTAACCTTCGGAAGCATTACAACCCATGCCTCTGGCACGAGCACGGCGAACACGACAAGCATATCGCAGAGGCTCACAAGACGCAGGTCGCCCACTGGATCGAGCGCCAGTAAGGTCCCGCCGTCGGACCTGCTTCTGGAATTAAGATAATGGCAGTGGCCATGAAATGGGACGTGATACTGGCTCGGATTGGGATTCCCCATGTATACTATATTACGAAAGTCCATCCTTATGATAGACTACAATGTGAAGCATTGAATTGCGCACTGCCACAATAACTTCTACGTTTTACTGCATACGTTCTTCTACGTGTTCAAACGCCCTAGTAAGCACATTATAGCATAGTACCAGACCTTATCTGCACTGACGCACTGCGTATGCCTCACAAAAGTATAGCCCAACTTACCACTATCGAGAAATATAGCATCGAGCAAGACACTACAGAGTGAGACACTACAAAGTATAGCATCACCAAGTAAGCCACTAAACATTCGCATCCATTTCCACGCCCACCGGCTTGCCTACCTACAATACCAGACCAGCCCCAAGCTTCTCCCCAACCATCTACATGAAGCCTCTCCCCAGGGCGCTCTTCCTCTCTTTCTCTCCCACCCCACAGATCCAGCCTTCTATAAACTGCCTCCAGTCCATTACAAAGCCCCTTTACCCCATTGCCCAACCCCAAACTGTCCTGCCTACCACTTCCCCGCCCCTAAAAACTTCAATCTGAAGCTTTCTCTCTCCTATCTTCCTCCCCTCAAGTCCTAGCTCTCCCCCCACCCCTATACGCCACCCCCCCCCTCAGATTGACCCTTGTCGCTCAGCCCGCAACCGCGCACCCTATCCGCCACATCCAATCCGCAATCTGCAGATCCATTTATCCGCGCGGCGATTGGTCGGCGAGGCGCTACCCGGTACGATATGCACACGCCATATGGTTGCATATAAATGGAAGGACGGGGTGGGTATGTACGTACTCTTCGGTACAGCGCCTGAGCTCGCGGCCTGTTTAGCCAACGGCACCGCGTGCATAAGCGAGATGGGAGGGGCCGGGCGATAGGCTGAGGCTATCTGGCATCTGGCACCTGGATAAGGACAGAGACACATGTGGCGAGTAGTGTGCTGCGACGAGCAGAAGTTGGAACCATGCCAACGCCATGCGGTGGCGACGTGTTTACAGTACGGCGTGCCATGTAAACTTGGACATGGAAATTCGGTGTCAGTCAAGGCATCTCGAACAGCGTCATCCAGCAGACATGCCATGTCAAAAGCATCACCAAAGACTCGCACGCGTACTCCAACATAGAGAAGATGACTCAATCCTTCATTTCAGCGTCGTAATCCAAAGCCATGACAAGCACGCCGAAGCAGACTCCAAATCGCGCGTCTCTAACAAGACGCACAACGCAGATACTCATTCGCAACGTCGTCGCACTTCCATGTTGATATCAGTCGATTCTGGAAAAAAATCGCCCTTCGAATACACACAACGTCAGGTGCCAGAAGAAATATCACAATCCACTCCACATTGCTCCGCTGTCGAAAGTTCCGCTCCCCCAACCCATCTCCAACCCTTCAAACCCCACTATGCAAGATTTTCTTAGTTCTTCGAGACCTTTTCGTTAACCATACCTCTTGACGAATGGTGCCAGCCTGTCAAGAACACAGTCGACTTGATGCCGGGTGAGAATGCTTTTATCGTGAGACTGGAAAAGCGGCAGCCGGCCGCAAAAATCAAGCAAACATGTACACATGAAAGGAAACCGTAATCAATCGATGAGTCGTCATAAAACCACAGAGCCGACCCGTGGGCAAGCGACGTATCCAAGTTCCAAAGCGATTAGAGGATGCAGCCGACTGTGTCAAGGATCATTTCCGGTTTGGGAGAACGGATCAAGATAACGTCTAGTTGGGGCAGGCGTTCTGGACGTGGCCAGGCTGCTTGCAGCGGTAGCACACACGCTCGTTCGATGTCTCCTGTGGGCAGTCGCGCGACAGATGTCCGACTTCTCCGCCTACGATTTTGGTGAGTCGGGATGGTTTGTGAATGCCAGGCACCAAACTTACAGTTGTAGCACTTCTGGCCTTGAGTGCAGTCGCGGCTCATATGACCGAAGCCACCGCATGAATAGCAGGTGGTCTGACGAGGTCCGCCGTAGCCGCCACCACCACCGCCTCCATAGCTGCCGCCACCACCACCTCCGTAGCCTCCTCCACCATAGCCGCCGCCGTTCTGGGTGCAGTTACGGGCAATATGGCCCTTCCTGCCGCACTTGTAGCATTCTTGTCCTCCTCCTGGAGCCGCGCCACCAGGGCCGCCGGCACCGCCAGCTTGAGTGCACTCTCGGCTGATGTGGCCGGTGCCGCCGCAGCGGTAGCAGGTCTTATCAGCAGGAGGCTCGGTGCAGTCGCGACTAAGATGACCTTGCTTGTTGCAGTTGTAGCAGGTCGGGTTGCCCTTGGAGGGACAGTCCGCCGCACGATGAGCCGTGTCGCCACCTGATAGCACAATGAGAATCATTCGCGCAGGCGATCATATCGCTTGGAAATTCAACAACGCAACATCGGAAGAAATATATGATATATGCGACAATATCTGGGATTGACAGAGATAGTCGTCACATGACGAGAGGGTTGAAATAAGGTTCCGTGTCAGATCGGTACCCATGACGTTAGTCAAATCCCGCGGCCCGGAAATTGAACCAGTTGACAGAATGAGACGAAAAAGAAACTGCGACGGAAGATAGGGATCAAACCTACAGTTGTAGCAGCCGCGGCCGCCTGCACCTCCGCTCTGAGCAGCGTAGTCCATAATGTCGAGAAGCGTAGGTAGACCTGTCTGATGTTAGGACGAGAGCCGCGCAATAACAGCAACGCGCGAGGAACGCAAAACGTACCGTCTAGGCCGACAGGTGTGTTGTGGTGAGGGGAAGAATGTGTCGCAAAGGATAGCAACGAATACCGGGCCCGTCGCAGCAAGCAATTCAGCCAATTGAGTCGTCCGCGTGCAGAGAGAAGTTGTTGGAGGGGCGCAAGAAAAGGCGGGCGGGAGCAGGAGAGTTTTGTACGTGGTATAAAAATTGAACCGAGTGTGGAAACGGCGACCTTGCCCGTTTGCGTTAGCGGCTTGGCTTGCAACCCTGTCTCTCGAACGGGAACAGGCCCGCGTGGCGTTGCCGCTCGAACACATCGCATGGAGGAGCGTCATATATCGAGGCACGTATAGCCCAAGTCACTGCTGCGCTGGCAAAGCCTGCGTTGGGACCTGCATGCTCCGGTTGCAGACCCTCAAACGCGTGCCACTGCAGTGACGGGATGCCGCCACTCCACACTATACCCTAGATATGGCTGGCGACGCCGATCTACAGGCTATTCACAACGCCGCTAGCCGGACAGAAGAAGCAGGCACTTACGTGTAACCGAAAGGTGTCTTCGTTCTCGCTTTTGAGTAGCGTGTGAGCTATGCTCAGCATTCCATGTCTACATGATCGAGTCAACCGCTCCCGTGAAGATCGTGAGCAAGCGGGGGAACGCGCATGTACCACGCCGGAGCAGGTCCTGCATTGCTCTAGACTCCTCGGAGGCGGTTGTACAAATACTTCCGCATATCGCTGCACGCACACTCACGCAAGCAGAGAAAGGCGAGCAGAAGGAGGATGCCGGTCCAGCTGGCCGGAGTCTGGCGTACATCATGTAAAGTCGTATACTACGAGCGCTTGACTTCCAGCACTCTTCTCTCGAAGAACTATGACATGCTGTTCGTCAAAGCCTACCCAGCCTCGACTGACAGTTGAATCGTCGAAGCCTTGATCAAGGGCGAAACGAAGACTTTGGTGTCGTTGGTTGTTGCTATCGCTGGTTTCTGCAGCATGCTCACTTGTCTTGGCTGGCTGAACTCTCACGCTCAGCTCTCCGTTCAAGGACCGTCGTTTGGCGGACGATGAGATGACGCCGCCTTCAAGATCCCAAACACGAAGCTCGTCACCCAAACGACTGACAGAGACTGCCTTCCCCCGCATGCCCACATGGGCGCCGGATACCGAGGAAGTATGGCCCCATAAGCGGTTTCCTGAACTGATGGTAAGGGAGGACGACGTGGATCTTACTAGATACAGTGTCAGGGTGTTATCCGGATGAGAAACAAGTAGATAAGGGTGCGAGTAAGACATCGAGGTCGGCTTAGACTTGGGCGTGTTGGACACTATCGGCCCTTTTGATGCCTCAGGTAAGGGGGATGATGAGCGTCCTGATGGGCCCGATAATAATCGGTGTCCGGAAAGGGTATGGGAATGCTCTTCAGCTGCCGTAGCCAGTCGGGATTCGATAAGCTCTCCGGTATGAGATAGTCTCATTTCTTGTATACCGATAGTCCAGCCTGTGAGGTATGTTGGAAGCGCATACGCAATGGCTGCCGTCATGTTGGCTGCATTGGCACGAAGGGAGAGCGATACAGGCGGCCAGGCAGTATGCGATCTTAACGAGTATATTAACTCTGGCGAGTGTAGAGCCTCGTCACCGTCCTGGGCGGCTGCGAAGCTATACAATGAGAGAAGATGATCTTCAGACATGGTCAAAAGATGAGGCGACGAGTAGGCTAACGCTGAGAGCATGCCGTTTGATGAGGGCGGGTGCTCGAACATAGCAGCGAAGCAGTTTCTACCCTGGTCCAATACAAACATGGTAAAGGACCCATCATCAAAGCCGACTACAAGTCTCTGCTTATCCTCGCCACTGTCGGCCGAGTCGATCGCTATTGAGGTTGGCAACTGAGGATTGTCGGTTCCGACTGTGCATAATGATATCGAAGCAATCAAATCCCGCTGCTCTCTCGCGTCCCATGCTCTCAAACCAAATATCGAGTCTGCCGTGAAGACGATGCCGTCATGCATCAACACGAGTAACGGTGGTTCCGGAGGCCGCTGTGCTACCACGATCTCGCTGACTTCGCATTGTCCCTGTGACCAGTTATGTCGCAATCGATACTGCTGCTTCCAATTTGTATCCAATCCATTCTTTACCAGATACCCATCATCTAACCATTTCGAAAGCTTCGAGGAATAGCGGAGGTGCTCGGAGGAACCGGCATCCTTGAGACCTGGGATCCGCGACGCCCGTGGGAGAACGAACTGATTGTAGTACGCAGCTTTCCAAAGCTCAGAGTCAACGGCGAGCCGGCTGAGTTTCTTGGAAGTTCTGTCTAGTCTTAGCTGAGGTTCTCTTTGGCTTGGGGAGAATTCGTACCTTTGGCACACAATCAGCGTAGACACCGAAGTGTATGAGAGAATGCGCACGAGAAGCTCGTCGCTTAACCTTGATAAGCGATCGTCGCTGGGCACGCGGAGAAGTTTCGTGGGCCTGTCCCCAGTGTCATCCGTGTCGCGCGCGCGTTTTGTCATTATTGGGAACGTTGTGAAGTCTGCAAGGCGAACGTAAGAAGCCTGGTCGAGTGGGAGCGATTACGGTAGAGACGCGCTAAGCCGCGATAGGCTGAGCTTATCGCCTGGCGCATGACCACGCGCCCGGGCTTTCCTGCGCGTCGCGTCCCCAGGCTCCCACCTACAAATTATACACGAGGGCCGCCTCTTACCTAGGTACGCTGATGCTCATAAGAGCACCAAGAGGGTACGGAAGTCATGTCAGGTCGCGGTGAATGGTTGGAGAAGCAGCAGGGTGTATGGACGCATGGCTTCGAACGCATTTTCAATGAGGTCATAGAGGACGTTGACAAGGAATTGAAAAGAAGTTCGTTCGTGGGCACCTATATCTCGAACCCCTTGCTGACAGAAAACAGAAGATGAAACGCATGGGAAGGAACTGAATACGAGTATGTATGGCGATGCGGTAACGTTCGAATCGCGCTAAATGACGTACAGAAGGCGAGCAGCACCAGATCCTTTCAGGACGTTATCATGAAGAGATCATCAAGAATGCACACTTGGTGGAGGAAAACAGCAGACTGAAACGTCGGCTTGAAAAGCTAGACCAGGGAAAGACGCCTGCCCCTGTGAGCACCAGCGCGAGCGGGGATGGGCGGTTACAAATTAAACCTCAGGTGGATTACGGTGCTACCGTCCTCGCGGATGAGTACCAACATCTAGCTGAAAAGTTCAACGACCTGCACAAGAAACACCAGGAAGCCATACAGAGACTAAAGTACACCGAAAGAAAGAATGTCGCTGTCATGCAAAAGAACAGGGAGATGAAGGAGACGGTGCTGGCGTGGCAAAAGTTCAGCGATCGCCAACAAGCAAAGACCCAGCGTGCAAAGTCAGAAGCAAAATCGACTATTGAGTCGTCGGAAGTCATGGTTTCCGGGAATGGTGATAAGCCTCCCTTGCTCCCTTCAAGTTCTGGGTCATCAATCCTCCAAACGCCTCGATCGCTTGTGGGGTTAGACAGATCATCGCCAGCCCCAATGACTCTGCTCGCACAGGTTCAGAATGCCTCTACAGACGCACCAGGCGATGATGCAGAAGCGAATGTGCCTGGGACAACATTGGACCAGATTGAAAAAGACGACAGACAGGTGGAGACTATCCCAAACCATTCGCTGGAACCACAACATCTCGACTTGCAAGGTGTTGCCGTTGAAGACATGTTACAAGACCTCGCAGGACCGTATCATACACAGGAAAAGATTGCTTCTAGTCAAACCACAGAAGACGAACTGATCGCTCAAAGCAGTCGTTGGGAAGCTGGACCCGTCGCTGCTACTATAGATGACGATTTCCCGCAGTTTATCTCCGAAAAGAGTCTAAAGCGCAAGCGCCCGAGCGGCGCGAAGTTCGATATCTATGCGGATCCCGTGCCATCGGATGGTACAGTCAAGAGGCCCGTTCAAGTCAAAGATGAACCCCTTAGTAGCCCACCCATCTCCACGACAACGCACCAACTTCTCCGCAAGGAGACGCTCGATCTTGACGAACTCGGGCCACACCCCATCTCCACGCCTCATCGGCGCATCAGAAGGAGTTACGCGGCAACGACTGGAGTATTGCGCCACCAGCGTTCCATTAGCGTGCCTTTGGTCAAGGAAGAAGATGAAAATCAGACTGCTAGTCGGGCATTTGTTGTTCAGCAAGTGCGTCAAAGGACACCCAGCATCCGCGACCTATTAGCGGGTGAGGCGAGGGCTAACAGTGAACCTTTCGAGCGCTTTCGTCAGGGTGTTGAACCCCTGAGAGCTATGGATCCGAACATGCAGCCTCCAGCCCGCCCAGACGTAGCCCGTCCTACCAAGCGACAGAAAAAAGATGGTGCTGCACTGTCGGTGAAGTACCAAATGCTGACCGAATCAGGCGAAGAGCCACTTCCAGTAATCGGAGACGATCTGAGACTGGCACCGAATGCTGCAAGGTCTAACTTCAACCGAAGACTCAAAGACGGCCCTGACATTGTTTCCCCGAGCGTGACGACGAAATCTCCTATCGCTTCACTCAAGAGACGCAACGCTGAACAGGTTCCCACTCCACCTTCTAGTGCCAGTAAGGCAATGTATACACCTTCCACTCGACCTGGACCTCGCAAGATCTCGCCACCAGAGACAAACCCGAAGTTGAAAGCGCGAGACCGTCCCAGCTCTCGAGCAGCAGGACCCGCCACTCGTGGGACCGGCAAAGCGAAACAGCCAGACACCGAGCCCCTGCTAAGATCAAAAGCTGTGAGCGAATTGAAGCTGTCGGACTTTAAACCAAACCCCGCATACAACCAAGGCTACAGTTATGCATTCGCTGAAACTGTTCGTAAGCGCGGCGATCGAGCATGTCTAACGGGGTGCACAAGGCCTGAGTGTTGTGGCTCCACATTCCGGACGCTAGCCGCTGCCGCTGCCCCGCTCTCTTCTACGCAGGAAGAAACTCTGCTCGAGGATTACCTCGGGGATGCTTACGACACGATGTGTCTTACGCAAATGTCTCAAGAGGAAAGACAAGAGCTAATCCTCCAAGCTCGAACACGGGAAATGGCGAACAAACATGGGAGACACCGACAAGCCTATGAACGACACAAGTCACCGCCAGGTTTCTGGAGAATGGACTTTCCTGACACCCAAGAGCTCGAGGAAGATAGACAGAAGGCGGTGGAGATGGAGCAAGCTATGATACAAGAGAGAAGGGCGGAGGCCATGAGGAAAGGAGGCAGATGGATCTTCAAAGACGAGTAAGGTCTTCTTGACAGGCAAGCTACACACATCGCATGTATCTTCTGTGCTTGCATAGTGCAGGTTCCATCGATCTATACAGGGACAGCCCTATGGAGCATTCCTACTCGCTGAATTGAACACCACCCGTTTCTCTTCGCAATAGGTAGGAAGCCGCTCTCGGTGTAGCCAAGTTTTGGCGAGTACAGCCCTAGAAAGTCTAGTCACGAAACCAAGGGAAACTACTTGTGAAACATTTACTCGATTAAGTAAGTCTCGTGGACCGTTGAAAGCAGTGTGGTGACACAACGTGTCTCAACTGCGCCTAAATGTCTTCTTTGGGTAGGTTTTGTGCAAAAGCGTGGATTCCCCATGCAAGATCCCGTCCCGCCAAGATGGATGTCTCGGGTGAATTGTACCGAGACGCGTCGCGTAACTGACTGACGCGACTGCTGTCCCACTTCCAACCATCATACCCACGCACACGCATCATCGCTAGACGACAGCATTCGACTCGACAACGCGAACAATGGCAGACACAATGGAAGACGTCCAGATGGACACGCAAGAGATCGAGCAGGAGACGCCGGCTTCGGACGTCTTCATGGCGCCTTCCATCTGCAAGCCCGACGTCATCTCCGGCAAGTCGTACTCGCACTTTTCGCCCATACCCTCGCAGATCGCAGACGACATGGCCACAGAATGCGTACTCGGCGTCGACGAAGCTGGGCGCGGTCCTGTGCTTGGTAAGAGCTGTCAGCGTGGTCGTGGGGACGAGGCGCTAATGGAACAGGACCCATGGTCTACGCACTCCTCTACCTCCCCATCGAGTTGCAGCAGAGCCTCCTGGCCGACACGCATCATTTTGACGACTCGAAAGTGCTTACACCGGTAGTCCGTTCCAGCCTAATGCGGAAGCTATGCACAAAAGCCTCCGATCTGCACTCGGCATGCGGATGGGCCACTCGCCTACTTTCCGCACGCGATATATCGGCAGATATGCTGGCTCCGTCACAATACAATCTCAATGCCCAGGCTATGGATGCTACTATATCATTGATCCAAGAGGTCATGGACAAGGGTGTCAACGTCACGGAGATATACATCGACACAATTGGCAAGCCGGAGGTCTACCAGAAAAAGCTGGAGAAGATATGGCCCACGGTACGAATCACTGTTGCGAAGAAGGCAGATAGCTTGTACCCTGTAGTATCAGCGGCATCAGTCTGCGCCAAAGTGACTCGAGACGCGGCGCTCGATGTCTGCTATGAGCCTTACCAAGAGGCCGCCACGAAAGGCAACGAAGAAGAATACGTGTTCAATAAGGTGATCCCATGGGGCTCGGGTTATCCTTCGGATGGTCGAACGACGACATGGTTGAAGCAGAGTATAGACCCTGTGTTTGGATGGGGCACCGAATGTCGATTCTCGTGGGGCACCGCCAAGGAACTGCTGGAACAGAAGAACAAGGACATCAAGATCGATTGGCCGGTTGATGACGATGACGGTAACGACCTGCGAGTAACGGACTTCTTCGCTGCGAAGAACGAAGACAGCGATGAGCTGGTGGATTGGTTTGGAAAACGTGTCACTCAAGAGATGGAGGTCTTCTAATGAGCAGTGCCGCTACTAACAATTGTCGCCTCTACCCTGCAACATTTTCGAAGCCGCATAAAAACGTTGGAAAAGGTTTGGTAGACCGCTCTTTTGATGCGCCGTGTGCACGGCCATTTGTCTGCGCCTCTAACGGCAGTGGAACAGTGCAAAAGTCCGGCTCTAAGAATTCTTGGTCACCGAACACGATGTCCGAAGCCAAGCCACAACGTCTACCGCGCCGCGCACTGACGCGTGGTATTTTCCCCGGATCGCGGGATCGCTAAGGATCTTACAAGTGAGATGAGCCTCACCACGGGATCTACGCAAGGCCTAGGTGCCCTTCTGTTGGGAGGTCGACAAAGCTGGCTTCTACAAATACTTACGTTGCGTGACCCTCATTCTCATTCATACCGATGTCCTTTTCTTTCATCATCTGATCCCTCAAACATTTCACTCTTCAACTTCTCAACATTTTTTGTGTTCGTCTGTGCCAATAGTCGCCGTTACACGAGGTCCGACAAACGTGAGCCAGCACAGGAAACGTGCGCCACATAGTGCACCATCCTGCCGTAACCACTTTCGATTTTCTAATCTTCTATGTGGGATTAATAAGTAACCGAAAGCCTACATTTACCACCCTCCAGACCTTTCCAGCAACAACCCATCCTCTCTCTGTCCACCTCATCGTTTTCGATGTGCGTCATACTCGCCGTCCACCATCCGTGCATGCATGATACCTCGGTCTGGCAACATTGTATCAACGCATCGAGGTCAACAGCACAGGGCGTGCGGCCATGCGATCAAGTCCGACACCACCCAAGGTCAATATCGACCAGAAAGCGGTGCATAAACTGCATCTCCGCACGAAGAGCAGAAATTTCTGAACGCGCAGTTGCCAGTCCGTTTGTTGAGAAAGAAGAGCAGCTGAACGATGACTCAGGCTATCACAGCGGCACAATAGCGGAAGAGGAAGAGGAGGATGACTATGAATCCGACATTTCCCCTAAGACCTCGAGAAGACGCCAGTCAATCTGGTATCTGCAAGAAAATGACAAGGCACTCGAGGGCTGCCTGTCAGAAGCTACACCCAAGGTGACTCACAACCCGAAGCGAAGGAAGAGCTCAGCGCAAGATCCCCAGCGCGACGTGAACGTCGACAGTATCTCGGTCCTCCAACGCAGCCTACTTGAACTGCAAAACTTGACTACGAAAAACGAAAACACGATATTTAGGGATACGCGCTGGTCGAAACTGGATACCCGTGCGAGTACGGTACCAGCACCATTAAAACCCATGATCAAAACCCAACGTCCAGTGCCTCAAGCACTCAACACGAAACCCACACGGCCAGCGCCCCTGCGGAAGGCATCTTCACTCCTCCACCCCTCCACACCTCCCGCAGAGAAAGAAGTACAGCAAGCATTCACACTCCCATTCCCCAACCCTGCCGGGGCCAAGGCAAAGATATCGGTGCCCATCCGAATCCCCCCGGCAATAGTAATTCAACGACCCACCATGCACCGCAAACGCTCCACGCTCCTCCACCCCTCCACACCACCACACTTAGCGCCAAACCACATAGACGCTCAAGCCTTCCCCTTCTCGATCCGCCGACCGCCACCGATTATGCTCAAGCTCGACATCCCCAGGTCCAAAGACAAGAAGCCGTGCATCATACACTCGAGCTCAGAATCAATATCACAGGCAGGACCAGAGCTAGAGCCCGATTCCGCCTCCGACTCCGAATCTGGAGATGACTCGCATACATATGACGAGGTCGCGGATGGGAGCACAAGTGGGAGTGGAAGTGGGAGTGCGTATCACGATGTATCATACAGCGCATACAGCGCGTCCATTTACTCGGTGACCACGAATGATGACATCGGGCTCGCGGAGTCGGCGCGCATGTTGCAGGCAAAACGTATCTCGCAGCTCGTTATGGAGTAGAGGAGTACGACCGACGTCACCCTGCTCGCTCGATCGATCGTGTGAGCGAGGGGAGGCGGTGAGGTGCAGGTCTAAACGCCAGGGTCTGGATTGGATCTACACTGAAAGGCGTCAGTGGCGGTGGCTGGCAGGCAGACGTGAGCATGGCAGTGGGAGTCAGATGCGTTCATTATGCAGCGCATATCTTTGTGGGGAGGGAGGAGGACGGAAGTCCGTTGATCGGGATGGCTTTGTCGGATCGGATCGGAGCGGAGCGGAGCGGACGATGGTGTCAAGTCGATTTACCAGTCATTCTCTTTGTGGCGTTGCGCTTTTCAACACGTAGAGCAATCTCTCGCTTTAGCTTTGGGTTTGGAGTTTGATATCGGAATTGGTCATGGTCATGGGCATTTAGCGTAGGCGTCTTGTCTTTCAAGGAGCTATTGTGTATGCGGGTTTTCTTTTGTACTGGTTGTTTGGTTCTGGGATTGCTGGGCGGATTGTTGGGCAGATTGTATATATTATCCAGGATATATCTCAACCTCGACAGTCGTTTGTACGGTGTCAATGTCAATGTCAATGTCAATGTCGTTTTGACAGGCCAAACATCTTCATTCGTTCCAAATGCCTTCGCACTCCGAAGCCATTGAACATGGTGGCATCGGGCATTAAACGATCTGACTTGATTAGACCTGACCTGACCTCATTCTACATACTGCATACCCACACATATTCCCTCTCTCTCTCTCTCAATCGATCGATCGGATCGAATCGAAATTGTGCGTATGGTGCTGCGTCGTGCGCGCATTCGGACAATATCAAATGCTGACGCTGACGACGCACGCGCACGTTCGGGGAATATCACACACCTACAGCCACCTACCACCCATCTGCACATTGACATGTACATTGACATAATCCTTTACCACGACCACAACTAAACTCTGACTCTTACTCTTACTCTTACTCGGACAGCGATGCCTAGATTCGACCGCGGACGGCTGACTTAGCTGAGCACGTGTCTACGTAACTCTCCCCGATTCTGAATACGCGGAAACTACGTGATGGGAGGTGCCCAGTCTTGATCTGGAGTACAACGAGGCATACATGTAGGTACTCATCGCGTGCACAGCTGCGTATCACGGTACGTTGAATCGTCGTCAACAATGCTGACTGGTCGCGGCCGAGGGACTTGCAGATCGGGATCGGAATTGAGTGTGGATGTAGGATCGCGTCAGGGTAGGATTGTGCGATAGTTCCCGTTGATCAGATGTACGCTACGATCAAGGGAACGCTAATGCTTAAACAACCGATTGGAATTGAATTTAATCTACAACGCAACGCGTACATGGATATATCGTGTACAACACCCTGCAAGATCCCATCGCTTTACCTACATCGCAACATCCCTAAATCCTTCTCTACGACCCAAAATCCTTTCAAAACAAACTATACGCTGAACGCTTTCGCACTGCCCCAGCGATGTAACTCAAACGTAACGCAACTGCAACAATTCAACACCATCGCCCTCAATGGATCAACTTGCCTCCCATTCCCAGGCCCTCTCTTCCTCAGCGGGCGTCGCGTATCCTAGTACTCCGCTAATTTCAATCTCCGTCCAATGTTCCGTCGTACCACGTCCCTTTCGACCGTAGGCTGCGTGTCTTCCTTGGCTTTGAGCGCCGATAGGAGCATTCCCGCGTCGAAGAAGCCATCTAAGGAAAACTCAGCAAATGAAATGGGATTTATGAGAAGGGTGTGTGATGCGAAGCGATGCGAAGTAAGGTGTTGAGGGGATATACGAGGAGTGTTGCAGTCAGACAAATGTAAGGAAAATCTTGACGAGTCTATGAGGGGTATAGGGAAAGACACATCGTTAAGAAAAAGGTGCGAAAGCATATAGACAAGAAAACGGCGAAGGGAAGGTCAAGATACTAAGCAAATGCATTCAGTCTCTGCACCACAGCCCTGGAACACTTCCTCATCTGCACATGCCTAGCTGGCATATGTCGACGCGGAGAGCTCACATGAACAGTGGTCATCGGCCGAAAAGGAGGTGATTGGGGAGGAGTCAAGGGTAAGGCAGGGTGCAGTGTAATATTGGCGACCTCGTCAAGATTGAGTGCAGGAGGAGAAGGGGGAACCCTACATCCACCGAGACCGTCATCGTCCGATTCTGCGATGCTCTCTTCTGTGGGCGTTTGTGCCTTGCCTTCGGCCAGGATGAGTCGGCCGCGACTCTTGACACGACCGGCTTTTGGTCGATCTTCAGCCTCGCGGGCGCGCGACATGGTCTTATCGGCGGATGTTCCACGCCGTTTGAGTTGTCGTAGCAACTTCCGAATCTCGAGAAAGTATGACTCTAGTTGGTCAATATAACGGGATGTTTGTCGGTGCTTCGAAGACGCGCAAATCGAAATGCTGCCGTCTTTGACAATGTAACCAATTCCGAAGCCATCGCCAGAGGTTGGTCCAAAACCGAACTGCCGGAGCGATGGGTTTCCACAATTCGACGTTGACAAGACGGTGGTATTCAGCTTGTCCCAGCCAGCATCCGCGAACAAAGCAGGCATTGAGTGCTGCACAGCATGAGGAGATGCAGAGTACGATTCGCCACCCTCTGAGATCACAGAGTCGCGCCCCGGAGACCCCACAGCGGAATTCACTTTCTCGGACGCATCGGGGCTAGAAGGCCGCGTAGAATCGTATCCGTCGCTGCTTGCCATTTCTGCTCCATCTTCATCAATAGCCCGCTGCCATATGCAATAGAGCGCATATAGATGTCGGTCAGGACCCTGAGCTTTCGCGCACACTTTGGTGTTTTCCGTGTGCTTTTGGCACGCTTTTCGGAGTGTCTCCACTTTGGCTGCAGCCGGATTCTCTCCCCAGAATGTCTTGACGAAATCTACAGACTCCTCCGTGACAGAGCGTATCGCCTCGGTGCGGCCATGGTAGTACATCTTGGTCATTGCTGGCTCGTACACACACTCGACCCTGCCGTAGAGCCCATAGTACGCTGCTTGAAACGCCATCTGCACAAATGCATCGGGTGAGAAACCCATCGACGTCATGAAGTTTTTACCGTAGTGTGGGAATTCCAAAGTCGCGAATTCATTCTGTTGTATCAGATCTGCCAAACGTGTCTCAGCGAACCGCAGTGCAGTACTCAGTTCTGGAACCATATCCCATTCTAGTTTGTGGGGTGTAGTTTGTACGTCTCCAAAACTGTCTGGGTCTCGCTTCGCGGGGTCAGGGCTGGTTGATGCCCAGAGACTGGGTGCATTCCCGTTGATGGTCCTCGCAAACCGGAGGATGGTGTCCGTGTAGACGTCTGAGGCGAAGCGCAATACTGTGTGACCGTCAACACCAGTATGCTCAAAGTTGATCCCTGCGCTTCCATTTTTGCATACGATGATCTGCAATTTGTCGTACCAACGGTTCGTGCAGGTGCCGACTTGGACTCCACGTTCGACTTTACTTGATCCACACAGCATGTTCATGCACAGCTCCGCACCGGTTTGGGGTTCCGTGTAATCCAGACACAGTATGAACAATGCGGAGTCGACTATGTTCAGCGAGTCGGAGTTGTTCGAGTACTCTTCCCGATGAAGAACGTCGCGAAGTCCAGACCACACCTTTCGGTTCTCCGTACTCAGCACTCCTAAAGCACCCTTTGCGGCTTCCTGAATGGGAACCTCCTGTGCGTCCTCGATGATGACTTGCAGATTGAGAGCAACGTCCTTTTCCGTCATGATATGGTCGGAATTGTCATCGAGCACGTCGAACCAATAGAACTGTCCATGACATAAAACAACAATATGCTTTGATGTAGGATCTTGTCCGATCTGACACCCATGTTCGGTCGGTATCCTCGCGGTTCCGAACAATCTAGAGTACTGGTACATGCAAAGTGGTTGTCCACGTACCGTGTCAGGTGGCAACTCTTCTCTCCGCACTGCTCGAACGAACGAGAGTGCCGACACTACTAAAGATGCTGCCCGAGTGACTTGGTTATTTCGTGCCGGGGTGGGGTCGTCCTCCAGTAGGAAAAAGGGATTTAGATTAAGTACCACCGGATTGTCGAAATTCAAATAGGAATCGTACCCTAGCAGCAAGTCAGCGCGTGCACATCACCTCGGGCTGCATATTAAAGAGACCAAGTCAAATCAAAGCCAGATTTCAGATCTGCCAAGACTTCGATCTGATGTCTCTGCAGTCGAGGGAAAAGACTCACAGAACTGCTCGATGTAATTGGCTTTGCCAGCGGCATATTTCTTGAGTTTGTCTTGTAGGACCTGGCCTTCATTCTTGAGAAAATCGTTGACCGAGAGCACGGTATCGTTGTGTGCTTTCGGACTCTGTAGTGGCTTGAGTGCTGCGATATACTTTTTGCATGAGCTATCGAGCTCTGGAATGGGAAGCTTTGGAAGCTTTTCTTGATGAGCGAAGGTGATGCCCGGCTTCGAGTCTGGATTGGTATGTGAGGCGAGAGGCGCTCTTGCTTCGGATGGGTAGGATTGTTGGCTTTCTTTGGCAGACTCTGCCGACCGCGATGAGCCGTTCACCTCACTGCCCGACATTTGGAGGAGAGACTCGTTGAGGGAACTGGGTCGAGTAAAGGTTCGCACTGCCATGGTGAAGAGCGGTATTAGCTAAGCGTAGAGCGGCGAGATGCAGGTGCTAATGGAAAGTAACCGCAGCGCGCTGCGGTAGAAGTAATGACAATCTTGCAAACAGTAGGCCGGCATTGGAGTGCACTGCACGGGAAGTGGGCGAGCAAATACGCCTAGGACCAATGTCCCCACGGTCTCCAGAAGCGTTCTTATACGGTATAGGACGAATGGGGAAAGTAGCATATGGCGGATACAAGCCGCGACTCTAGACAACGACGCATGTGAAACGCGCGATAACCTCGTAATTACGGGCAAGTTAATCCAAGTAGCAGAGGTAGCGGACCGTCGACACGGAAGATGACCCGCATATGGCGAGATTGGAGAGCAGAAGAGGCCCGAATGAGAGGACCAACGAAACGGCCGCGCATGGGAAGAGCGTAAACTTACCGAGTAGTGCAGGTGGTGGAGACGGGTTCCGGCTTAGATGCTCCGCAGAAGAGGCTATCGATGCTGCTGCAGTCAATGTACCATCCCACGTTGTTGCTTACCGCACTGCCAGCACGCCTGTGACTGGGAAGCCGCTGCAAAGAAGCAACGTGACGAGTTGGGGATGCCGGAAAAGGACTGCCGCCGCTGACTTTGGAGGCAGGTATTAGACAATCTCGGTCAGGAGGAGAGCGTCTGGTGGAGAGCGTGCCCGAGGTGAAGCAGGGTTCCTGGTTCACAGACGGCTCTCAGTTGCTGCGGACGAGTGGAAGGTGTCAGTAGTAGGGTGAGCTTCAAGAGACGCGCCGCCCGAGGGGGAGGCCAGGCTCGACCGGTTAATCGGAGGGCTGCAGCAGACGTCTTGGACGAGACAAGGTCTGCTCGCGTACTGGGGGCAGAAGAGCAGCACGAAGCACGAAGCCTGAACAGCAGGCGCCGAACGGTCTATGCGGTCATTGTCTGCCCTGCGAAGCCCCGCGGAGCCCTGGAGTCTGACCAGCAGCAGCAATCACGGGACCGTAGGTTCGCCCAAGCTGGCACCCGTGGACGCTTCCTGGTGCTGGAACGAGCACTTGAGTGGGTATGCACGCGGTCCGGGGTCGCAAACGTGCGGGGAACGCTGGGCGTGACGGGTGAGGCTTGGGGATGCGTCTCCAGGGCTGCAGTGAACAGCCCACGTCACGCGCGGGGTCCCTTCTGCAAAGCTTCAAGGTTCCCTTCCCCCGCGCGAGCTTTGGTCTCTGCAGCCTTAGTCATCCACCACGACGCACCTCGACGCGACCAATTCATCGCGACGACGGGAGGGGCACACACGACCACGCCACGATACCGCCCGCCCGCTGATATCTCCTTGGGTAGCCAACCCTGGGATCGGGACGCCCGTTGCGCAGGCCACTCCGCAGAGCCGCGCAAATGACAAATGACAGCGACCGATGACGGATCTGCTGCAGGTGCTCCCTGACTTCGACACGCGCCCGTACACGCATCTGCTGCCCTCGCTCGACAAGGCCCTGATCACGACCAACGACCTGCTCACCCTCGACGCCGCTGATGTAGGGAAGCGCGCCCAGCTGCCTGCGGGCGAGGTGCGCAAGCTGGTCGACGCCGTTGTGCCCGCCCTGCACCGGCACCTCGGTTTCGGGGGAGAGGAAGCTGGTCGCAGCGGCAGCTATCTGTCTGCATTGGGCAGTACAGACGCTTCAGGAGCTGCATCCGGCAGTATAAGCACCTTGGATGAACAGCTCGATGCTGCTTTGGGCGGCGGCATCCCGCCTGGCTACTTGATCGAGGTCACTGGCGAGAGGTACGATCGAACGAGCCCCCATACGCCCGCTATAGCCTGTGATATTGCAGTGCTGTGAGGCCTGTCACTCTTTGTGCAACATACTGACTGTTCCCCCCAGCGGTGCCGGTAAAACGCAGCTGCTCCTCACCCTTCTGTTGGCCTGCCAGCTGCCTGCGCCGCACGGCCTGTCCAAGTCGGCCATCTACATCTCCACCGAGGCCCCGCTCGCCACCACTCGTCTCACCCAGTTGCTATCCTCCCATCCGTCCTTGGCTTCGCTTGCGCCTGCAGACAAGCCCTCACTATCGCGAATATTGAGCATCCAAACTCCAGACCTCGAGGCGCAGGAGCACATCCTGCGGTACCAGCTGCCGGTGGCTATCAAGAAGCACGGCGTTGGTCTCATAGTGCTCGACTCTGTCGCCGCCAACTATCGCGCCGAATTTGAGAAGAAGGACGCCCGAGATGGGGCCGCATCAATGGCAAAGCGAGGGGCGCAGCTTGTTGAGCTGGGCGCTCTGCTGCGCGATATTGCGCGCACGGAGCAGGTTGCTGTAGTGGTTGCAAATCAAGTGGCCGACAGGTTTACCAGGGCCCCCTCGAGCAGCATATCGCGGACTGCATCTGCCAACAGTCAGGGTAGTGGTGCGAATACTCCACTTGCTGCTAACTTTCCCGCCGATGAACATGCATTCCTCTCTGCAGATCCTCTCGCCCTCGATCACCAGCAGTGTTGGTTCACTGGCTGGGGTGACATACAGTCCGACCCACTGCACACCTTAAAGACACCCTCGCTGGGTCTGGTCTGGACCAACCAACTTGCGTGTAGAATCGCGTTGATCAAACAGCCCGTGTTCGCGACCCGCCCTCCCGTCGTCACAGTCAACGGCGAGGACCGCTGGAACGATGAAGAAAACCACATCTCCAAGTGGCAGCGGTGGTGCAAGGTAGTCTTTGCACCCTGGGCGCCGCCCTCAGAAGGCCGAGGCGTGGAATTCGAAGTCTCGACCAGCGGCGTGAGACATGTACTGAAAGAGAAGGAGTAGTGTCAAGAGAACATTCCTCAGAAGCTCGTGTTGCGGTTTTCGAAGTGTCTCGTTGACGACGAGATCCACTCTACGCCCTTAGCAACAGGCCGCACAGTACACTCACAACAATGACGTCGAGGAACTCGTGGCCGATGAGCCTTCCGCGCAAGACCGCTGCCTCGACATTCTATCGTACCTGTGCCATCTCGTCGCAACCAAGGACGCCTGGACGAGCACCCTGTGTCCGACTATCAAGTTTCTCAAAACACCTTGACAAGCGCCGAAGCAAGCACAAGCGTATATCACGGAGGACACCCCCACGCCCGCCATGCCCCTCAAAAAACTCTTTGTCGTCCGTCATGGCGAGACTGCTGACGTTGCACTACCTCTCACCGCTGGTGCTGGAAAGACACCGACTGACAACCGCGCTGACGTTGCTCTCTCCGACAACGGACATGCTCAGGCCATGGATACCGCTGTCGAGCTCCTCCGTCTAGGCGGACGTGTGTCCAAGCAGAAGTAGCGACTAAGTAGCAACAACGGAATCCATAATAAACCCAAACAGATATCATTTGCATGCATGTCATGATATTGCGTGCTCTGACTACACTATAGCTATAGCCATGTCTATACCCACCCTCAAGCCAGCAGCGCAAGCAGCAGATACGTCTTCCGCCAGTACTCGCCCGCGTGCTTGTTCAACCTGAGTCTCATGGCTTCGTCAACGCCTGCGGCTTCATAGAGCGCGTTGATAGCCGCTGAGCTTGTAGTTGTGCTCGTGCTCGTGCTCGTGTGCGTACTTGTGTTTGTGCTGGCACTTTGGTCAGCGGCTGGTGCGAGGAAGCGCTGGAGATAGAGCGCGTCGAAGAGCAGCTGTTTGTGCGTGTCTTGTCTTAGGGTGAGTGTGAGGATGGCGGATTTGGAGCGGGCTTCGTTTTGGTTTTGGTCTTGCGCTTTGATAGACGGGGACTCAGGCTCAGGTTCAGGCTCGGCGTCGTTGCCCTTGTCCTTGGTTTGACTCTCATCAGCATCAGCGTTGCCATTCGCATCCGCATCGCCCTCTACTGTCCCCTCCGTCTCTTCCGTCACTTCTGGTGTTTCGGTATCTCGTGTCGCATACCCCTCCCCATCGCCCTCACCACCGCGCTCCCCAACCCTAAAACCCTCCTGCACCTGCACCCAACACCTCCCCACCTCTTCCCACGCCACCACTTTCACAACCCCCACGCTCTCGCTCGCCCACAGATCCGCGCCGTAGCCGCCCATCCTCTTGACCAAGTCCTGCAGAAACCTAAATGCGCTAGGCGAAGGCTGGGCCGGTAGTGGCGGGTTGCCTTCCCAGAGGATATGGCTCTTTGATTTCGCTTGAGAGTGTATCGAGACGGATTTAGAAAGATGGGATTGGTAGGCGGAAATTGTGGGTCGGACGATAGCGGTTGCGAGGGTGCGGTGTAGCGGGGTTGTTATAGAGGCTGTGAAGGGGGATGTGAGAGGTCCTGGGGCCGATGAGGATGAGTTTGAGGATGAGGATAGCGAAGATTTATCCTGCACGCGTAGTCGCGGTATACGCCCGCTTATCTCGCGGATAACGCGTAGCAGGAATACCGCTTTCTGCACGTGTCCAGTATTACCATTTCCATCTTCCTCTTCCTCTCCCTCTCCGTCGTGGCCGTCCTCGTCTCCAGCGTCAAAATCCAGATGTGCAAAACTCTTACCGAGAGAGGACAAGGCGGCGGCGAGCGCGTCTTGCGTTACTTCCTCTAAGAGCCGCGGGTCGTCGGCGCTGAGGAGCGTTTGTTTCGAATCGTGACCGTCGGCCTCGCCGTCGCTCAACTCGTTCGAGGAAGAGGAAAGTGAGGCGGAGTCGGTGAAGGGGTCGTCCCAGCGGGTTTCTTTCATGGATTTGACGATGAGTTTTACTTCGAGCACGGAGGCCATCCATACGTCGAAGGTTTGGATGATGTGGATTACAGCATCGTCGCGTCCCTGATGCGTGTTCAGGATTCGTTCTTTGAAAGCTTGTGCGCCATTCGAAAGACTCGATGCGGTGGATGTAGCGGTCCAGAGCGAAAGGCTGGTGTCTTGGTGATCCCACGATCCTAGCGTGCTTGAGATTTCTTCGACGACGCTGCGCAGGTTTTGGGTTCGTGATCGCACGATGTTTTCTAGTTGGCCCATCATTGCGTCGCGGAGATCGTCGAGGACGTTCTTGCTTTTCACGCCTGCCATGCGCGATCCTGAGAGTATCCATGTCTCGATGAGATCTTGACGCAGCTCTGCGACCTCCTTCATGTTCGTCGTGTCTTCGAGTGCTGATTTTATGCCCTTGAGAAACGCGGATATCGCCTGCTTGGACCATTGGTGAAGTAACCGTTCGGCTTCGCCTCGTTGGAGCTCATCGTGCCGCGGTCGTGGTGTATAATTCCTTGCATCCTCGCCAATCCATCGATCATGGATATCTAGATTCAGCTCGAAAAGCCCACGGACATCTGCATCTTGTGCGAGCGGCTGGAGTTTCAACCTCGCCAGCGCTTCAGCCAATCTTCTCGGAAAGACAGTCTGTGTATCCTGGCTCGTCTGCAGACACAACTTCAGCGCTCGATTCCCACTCTCCTTCAGCCCTTCTTTATTCTGCAACAACCCCGAAACTTCCTTCAGCCTGACATGATGGAAGTGCTTCAAAACGTCCGTCGGCGTCGAGCTCGTAGCAAGCGAATACGCGCACATGCTCTCGACCAATAATTCCGTTTCTCCCGCCGCTCTCGCAAGCCTCCTATCAATCCTCCTCAAAAGTCTTGCCCTCAAGCTCCCAAGCTTGTCTCTCAGTTGCTCTACAATTGGTGGCGCATTCCCACCCTCGCTCAGCGCCTTGTGCAGTAACCGACTCAGCACCAGCACCTTTGCGATCAGCAGGTACGAACCCTCGCTCTTCATCAACCTCGCCATGACCACGGGACAATTGCGCAGGACAGCGAGTTGGCTCGCGAAAGTGTATTTTTCAGCTTTGCGCTCTCGATTGTGCAGCGCGGATTTTGCGGCGTTGCGGCCGATGCGGTCGAGGTTGCGCGAGTTGCAGTCCTGGCCGACTTTTGCGAGTTTGGATTCTACGGTCTGCATGCTGGCTTCCATGTCGACGATTGTTTCGGCCGTGTCGAGGAGGTCGCGGTAGCTCGCACTAGTATATTGTATTAGCCAGCTTTCTTGAGATTTGGATATGTATAGAGCTGGGTATACACACCCCACGAGGGACCGCAGCTTCTCTCGGTTCTCACTGGCATTACTGCGTAATTGTTGCTCCAATTTGCGAACAACGGGGATCGGATACTGGAACGCATCTTCCCAGGTCTTGAATGTGCGTGGATCGGGCGCTTCAATAGCCATTGTGCTTGTGGTGAGCGCTGAGGCTCTGGGGCTTTGGGGAGGGCGTTGCGGTGTTGGCAGTTCGCGATAGGCTGGGGTACAACTTGCCGGCGACTTAGTCAGCTACGAGGAGCATTAAATTCGAATTGAATACTGCGATGAATCACGATAGTGTCATGCCGGACAATTCGAAAGATTGAGTGCCCTGATCTCGTAGAGATCGTGCGAAACTTTGCATGCTGAGACCTCAAGGAACAGCAGGTATTGCTGCCACCTAAGATATATTGTCTATGGCTAGCAGGATCTCTCAGTTACTATATGACCTCGTGTCATAACTGAATAATCTGAATCAAAACTCATAGCCACTCGTATATTCGTAGTATTTAGGCTGGTGTTGATAATTCAAGAATATGAGGGAGCCGTAGGCCGATTTCTGGCTCTTTCTGGACTCGCAAAGTACAGCCAGTGTGCGCAAACATATGCAATGAAGTCTTGAAACTTCAATCTAGCATTGCCTATCTCATATACCCGACTGTTGACCCACTAGATGTCCCTTAGTCTTCTTCACTGTCATCCGCTCTTTGCTCCTCTGCCAGCCGCTGTGCCTCCTTCCACTGCATGGCGAATTCCCTCAGATTACCTTCTCCTCCTCTACTTGCGTCCACCACGTCCTTGGGAAGCTTGTGGGCACTGTATTGTGGTGTCGTAAAGCCATAGGCCTCTGGGTCGTCTCGCCTTACAAGCCGGAATTCCGGAGTGAACACGGTCTCCACGTCATCGTCCTCTTCTTCAGCCTCTTCATCTGCTCCTGGGTTTTCAGGCTCTGTTAGAGTGAGAAGTTCCAGCCAACTAAACAGCAATGGGTCAGTCCTGGGTGCCCAAGGATTCAGGTCGACGAGCCACACCCGGTCATGTGGTGGTGGAACGTACACATCGAATGTGAAGTTCGGATCCGGAAAGCTGTCTTTCAGCTTTGCCTCGAAAAAGGTAGCTATTGTCTGGCGCAGCTGATCCTGCATCTTGAAGAGAAACTCGAAATGATTGAGGTCTCTCTGACAGAGCGCAATGAGCTTGCGATTTCGTACAAAGCAGCGAAATTCGACTGATGGGTTGAGCGTGATCCATTTTCGGAGGACGAGATGGTAAGGTATCTGTGAATTCTCGGCAATGGTACTTGGATCCCCTCCTTGCTCTTCCTCGGTATCGTCAAAGGCGTGTTGCAGGTCGTGGGTCACGAAGTCGCTCGATTTGAGAAGCAGGTAGATGTCGTTGGGCGTTCTGCACTCCATGCTGTTGGTCGCGGCGATCCACGTAGCGTCTTTAGGCGCAGACCAATTCAGCTTTGGTGCGACCTTCCCACCCAGTTCCTCGATGGTGTGCTCTATCTGCTCGTGTGTCTCGCGCCAATTTGTGGAGGGGTCAAAGTCTGCATCATCGTCGTTGTCGTCGCCCTCGTTATCTCCGCCAGAGAAAATGCCACTGTCGCCATCGGACCACTCTGCCCGGTCATTCTCCTCAGGTGGTAGAATTATGCCATCTGCGCGCAGGTATTCTATAAATTCATCTGGGAGGGGTACAAGTCGTGCCTTTGGAGTAATGGCTCGGTATCTAGAACAAGTAAGAAGACTATAGCCAACAGGTAGCTCACGGTTACACTGTACGCACCTTGGATGCCAGTTGTGATAAGAGCAGTTCAGGATATGGGTCTTCGTGATGGGAGGGAAGGGCAGCTGTTTCAGCGTCGTGCTCATGGTGGATGGGCTGGCAGGGTGACAATGTTTATCTGTCGCAGAGGCCTAGGTCTATGAGTGAAAGGCACAGATGGCTCCATTTTGACCGTCTGTAGCGATGAGTCTTAACTGTGGTTGTAAAGCTTAGGTGGCGGGGTAGAAAGCGCGAGTGCACGAGCCACAGCCCGTGACGAACTTTTGGTGAGCGGGCGTTCTTCACAGCTACTTCACCACACCTGCATATCAACATTGGGATATAAAGCGTATACCCCATCTTCGAGTCGGATCAACAACCCAAACCTTTGCCCTAGAGGCTAGAATCGAGTCCCCAACATGTCCTCTAACGTCGGCCTCACCACTCCGCGAGGAAGTGGCACTTCTGGCTACGTCACGAAGAATAGATCTCTGCTTAAACCACGCGACAGAGCAGCGCCATATCCGAAAGACTGGGATCAAGCGAAGCACCGTCAACGCCAGCCAGATCAGGAGATATTGGAGCATGAGGCACGCCGGGAGACTGAAGTCAAGGTATTTGAATTACGGGACAAGCTAGAGGAGGAAGGGTATGCCATTTGTTCGATTTACGACTGAAATATGCTAACTGGAGTAGTGTCGACGAAGACGAAATTGACGACCAATGCACTGCCCTCCGTAAAAAGCTCGAAGATGCACGCAAAGCTGGCAGGAGCTCTGGTCCGGATGCACGGAATCTCAAGTCACATCAAGTCCACGACCTCGCCAAAGCGAAGATTGAGGAGAGCGAACGGCTCAGGAAAGCACTTGGAATCAGTGCGGATTACGAAGAAGGCAGTCATTGGCGGAAGCAAGAGGAGCGATTGAGGGAAAGCCTTGCGCAGAGGGACAAGGAGGAAGAGACGCGCAAAGAAAGAGCCGAGGAGAAGCGCAGGTACAGCGACGATGACGAGGAGTCTGATTGAGGCTCGAGAGGACGGCAACGCCCTCACTCTTTGTCCTGTACGGCATTGGGGGTCCCTCATAATGTTGTTCCAACAGTTGCATTTTCACTGCCCAGTCACACCACATATCCATCTCGGTGGGGCAATTGGGAGTTCCAGTACTAAGTAGGCATTCTTTTGGCGTTACTTCGATACCCTCGTCAGTTCTATAAAGTGCGGTAGTCAATCTATCGACCCACACCGATTCCCTACCTGCGAGTTTACGGCTCCCGAACAACTTTTCTGTATGTGCGAGCTTAATCTGGGCGAGACATGTACGGTAGTCGAGTTCGAGCCACCTTGCTGTGGGAACACTGCTACCACGTACCGCCTTGGTACAATGGTCGTGAGTTGGAGTTGGAGCTATTGGAGACCATCATGTTTCCTTCGCAGGAGCGCCATGCCGTTGGAGGCTGTCCAAGGATTACCTCGAGGGCGGCCTTGGCGCAGAAACGTGCCTGCATTTCTACTCCTGTATGGCTGTGCTGCGACCCGTTCTTGGCACACACTTGGTCTTCCCGTCGTGGGCTAGGCGAACTGGGTTGGAGATTCAGAGTTTAAGAGTGGCACAAACACCATGAGAAACCAAGATGTGCTTCGCTTAGTGGCTGGGTGGTGGTATTTTGTGAGGTGTGCAAGGCTATAGCACGGGACAATTTCTGCCTATATTATTGGCCGGCAGCATCACCTTCAGCAGCCTACCATTCGAGGATTCAATTCCCGAGAACTCCTGCTCGCACTCCACGATCGCTCCTGTCGACTCCAATCCTTGACCGTTCAAGATGGCACCCAGCATCGCTCCACTGACCGAAGCATGGAAGTCATTCACCCCGGCCGAGAGGCGGAATATCGCTGTCTACATCTGCGGCATAATGCTATACAAGTTTGGTCTTGAGGCCTTTAATGGCTCAGTTGTCGCTCTCGCCACAAATCGTTACGACGAACTCGCTCGCTCTACTCAAACACCTGCAAAGACATTCGAACGCGTTGGCCTTCTGACTGGTCTAAACCAGGCATTCCAGTGCGTCGGATCTATTCTTATTGCGCCGTTGGTCAAGAGATATCCCACCAAGAATGTTCTTTCCTGCGCTGTCCTTATTTTCGGGGTGTTCAGTGCGCTACTTCTCATTGTCGATGCGGCCACCGGAGGGACTTTTGTTCCGGCAGCCTACTCAGACAGTCACGCGAAGAACGATTTTGCATACTATGGAAAATACAACACCGACGGGATGATTCCGATTTACTGCGTCTGCGGAGTTGTGTATGGTATGGTCGAGCTCATCCGGCGAGTCATACCCAGAGATATCGTAGGTGGTAATGTACAAAAGCTGAGACGCATGGATGCGTTGGTGCACATCTTCTGTAGGTGTTGGATCCGCAGGCTTCTCACTTTCAAGATCTTGCTGACAGAGTTAAGATGAGGTTTCGGGAACTGCAGGAGCGTTCTTGACTGCGCTCGCCTTGATCCCACGCTTTGGAAACAATTACTCGTTTTTGGTCACTCCTATCTTCTTCGCCTTCGCCTCGATCACATGGTTCTTCGTCGATCAGTCGTACTTCGAACAGGAAGAAGCACCGGCTTTGGTAGATCAGCCTACATACGTCAAATCGGTCCTGAGTGGCTTCTGGCTCTTCTTTGAATCCGTGTATACAGGCGCTCACATCATCTTCACTAAGAGAAAATTCATCTGGCTTCTCCCAGGATATGCCATTGCACTCTACGGTCACCGATACCTTGAGAATGGTCTTGCTCCAGCCATTGCTAAACGATACCTCGGAAACTCTGCTTGGTCTCAGATCATTGTCGGGGGTTCAAATCTTGGTGAATTGTTCGGCGCCGGATTTGTCTTCGTGTTTACCTCTCTAATCACGACGCCTATGCCGTGGCTGCGCATCGATGCGATCATGCTTCTCGTGGTCTGGTACCTACCCTATTGGTAAGCCGAATGTCTGAGCCGAGCTAAAACATGCGTTTGTTCACGATTTAAAGGTCTCCCCCAAAAGGCGATGCCAACTATGCGTGGATCGCTGCGGCTACCTTCCTTCCAATCTCCTTCGGATGGGCTGCTGGTGATGTCAGTCTTGCGGCTTACATACAGGCCTCGCTTGCACGAATCGAAAGCAAGTCGAAGAATGTCTCAGCTTTAGGAGCGGTCATGGTAAGAAGATTTCACTACAAGTTGCCTAAGACCTACTTTCTTGAAATGATACCTAGGTTGCATTTCGGAAGGTAGCTCTTAGAGCCGACTGCATTTGTGTTTGCTTTGAATACTGCTAGTCACCTTATACTGACTTCTTTATCGGCATTCCTCTACTCGACCTACATCGTGACTTATGCGATTACTTCGCCAATCCTAGGAAGATACATTGACAGCGTGAGCAACTCCCACGACGAAGACATCCACGTGGCAATCCAGAATGTTGCTGGAGTACAATTTACTATCATTTTCATTCTGGTATTCACGGCTACATTTGTTCCTAAGGGAGCATTTGCCACGAACCCAAGAATTTTGAGTGACGAGGAATTGGACGACGACATTTTCAACAACGATGGCGAGGACGATGAATCGATTTTCAGCCTGAAGGGACGCGTTAAGACAGACGACGCTCATGCTACTCGTGAAAACAGTGACACCTGAAGAAACTATGTCATTGCGTTTCGCAACGAGTTTACAGTTCATTCGATCTGAACTGCATCCGCATCAGCTGTAATTGTCTCCAGAGCTTCCCGAGGTCGGTTCCTTGGTTTACACGAAAGATATCGAGATCAATTCATCTCTGTTCACAAACAAGTGAACGAATGGTGACGACACCGTTCCGTGTACGCCGGGCTCCTTGCACTCGCTAGCATAACGTAAAGTGCCTCCGATGAAAGGCCTTTCTTGCGGTCCATGCATATCTTGAAAAGCAGGATACTTTTCGCGAAGCGGCTTTGATCAGTCGGTTCACGATTCATTCAAATTTGCCTCATCCAGCCACACTCAATCTAGATTGAGACCACCTCTACAACTAGCGCGTGGTTGAGACTGGGTTCGACCTGCACTTCGAGGCTTTCGCTGTACCTGATCAGCGATCAATATGGGATTGTGTCGCTCTGGCTCGATCTAGGAGGTACATTTAGGCTCACAAGGTTACAGTCCCGTGGGACCAGGCCACCGCATGTCACTCCCGTCGGGACTGCCACCTTCGCGGGTCTTTCATCCTCAGAACTGGGGTTGCGCGAGTTTTGCCAAGACAGGGTGAGAAAACGTGGGTTCATTCTGGACGCTTATTCGCCCGACTTGCACTCGCGACATACCAAGATTTATTTTCTTGTACGATCGCGGTCAACCGAGGGAGGGTGAGAGTACTATTTTGCTTTTATAGCTGCCTAGCTGCTTAGCACACCGGAGCCATATCTTGCTTTCGATCCTCAAGCCTAGACGGACGTTTGGACCCTGTGGAAGTGAATCCCTGTCGATCCCGGTTGACTAGTCAATAAGAGGTCCTGCGGTCCTCGACTTTTTGGACCTCGCTGGAGGGCCGTCTTATTCTCTGAGTTGGAGTTGAAAGTTGAAGTTCGATGGGATATGGAAAATTCCGATAACGCCAATGGGACGCCAAAAGGACCGCTTAGCAGAACATGGCCGCAAATCTTCAAGAAGAGGAGGAGAGTCAGTCCAAGCAGAGATGTGCCTGAGCAGATTCAGAATGCTGGGGTGCCGCCGCCTCTCAAACTTCCCATTCCGAAACCGGGCAGGCCGAGCATTAGTGTGGCGTCTGATAGCGGTATGTTTCTCTATCTTCACGTACGAATTTGTCTTAGTGTCGAAAATTCATACTGATTGAAAGACACAGCATCAACATCAACAGGCTCAACACAAGCAGACCTGCTAGCCTCCAAAAGCAACTATGAATGGATTGCCGAGGGCCGTCACGCAGAAATGGGTCTGCACTTCTCAACCGCAATGGCTACCGGCGTCATGATGCGAAGAGCTACGCACCGCGCTGCAGAACAGGCGCGAAGAGACCGCATGAAATCAGCTATGGTCGACCTCGCCGAGTTCCTGCTAGACGGGGAAGTCACGTTTGGATCTGGGACGAGCTGCTTCGTCGTCTCGCGGGGAGACGAGCCGGGAGAGGACGGCGAGCCGAAGAAAGGTCGCAATATTAATAAGGCTAGGATTATGGAGATGGCGCTCGAGAAGCTTAGGGCGCTGGAGAAGGAGAATGAGATTTTGACGGAGAGGTTGAAGGATTGCCAGTGCTCGATGGATACCACGCAATGACGAACGACCTGGACGCAGACTGAATGGAGATGGATAGAAAGGGAGAGGAGGCTGAGGTATCGGGTCGCGTATTCACAAGAGAGGGCATGCACAGCACATTGCACAGGCGGTTGTTTCGGAGTTGTTTTTCGATCATTTATAATACCCTACACAGCATACGTACTAGATAGATAGATCTTGGAGAGAGAGGCACTTGGGCACAACTTATTTCACGTCGCTCTCATGCCCGAATAAACAACCAGAATTGAAGGGTTCTGCGGACTGCACCTCACTTCACTCACTGGCTTACACGACTCGCATGCCGTCAACAAACGTTGTGAACAGGTTTCAAGAGCAGGACTTCGCATTCCATTCGAAGCTATCTGCTCTATGCTATACTTCCCCTTCCTTCCCTTCCATCATAGCCACCTGCACTTCCCAAGACCAAATCCCCCGACCACCACATCAAACATTAGACCGCAGCCCATGGCGAGTACCACAAGACGGAAAAGCCATTCGATCCGAGCCAGTACGTTGACATAATGACTCCGCTGGCGAACGCACGGGTTAACTGCTGGTGCGTGATTCGCATGAGATGCCATGCAGGGTAGCGGTAGGATTGATGTAGCTAGCCTGCCGGATCCGTTGATGGTATGAGTCTTGCGTAGTTATGATTGATAGGGTGGGGTCATGGTGGAGGAATCCTGGTTGTCGATGTGATGGCGATGGTACACCGTACGATGGAAAGAGGTATCGAGTGTGGGGTGATGAAAACGGTCAACCAGACAGATAGTCGGCCGGGCTGGTTGAGCGCTGTCGATGGTAGCGAATGCTGATGACATGCTGTGGCCGGCTAAAAGCTTGGTTGATAAGGTAATAGATGTTGTCGTTTCTTTTCTTTTTGGATATTCTCTGGGTTGTTCTCGGGTGGTTCTCTGGGGTATTCAATGAGATGTTCTCTTGGGTTTTCTCTGAAGCGTTCGCTGGGGTGTTCGCTGGGGTATTCGCTGGGGTATTCGCTGAGGTATTCGCTGGGGTATTCGCTGAAGTGGTCTCTGGTATGTTCTCTGGTATGTTCTGGTGTGTTCTGGGGTTTCCTGTTGATGTATTAAAAACCTGTAGCTCAGAAGAACATCATGATGAAGAACATACCTGGGGGTGGCCATTTTCCGACGAAATATAATTGCGCATTCGGAGAACGACAGGGCATGACTCGCGGAGTTCGCGTATGAGTTCAGAGCTCTATCCCAGGTACCGCCCCGTCCTGAGAAGTCGAAAAAGGTGGTGGTGTTTCAGTAGTGATATGGGTGCATGGCAAAACACACAAGTCGAGGATACGTTGTACGTAGATCCAACCCACGCTTGCTTTGACAGGTTCACCAAAGTCCATGCTGCCCGAATGCCCGCGTCACATACGATCAGCGCAAAGTTCGTTGGATCTGCACGAAGGGGTTTATCCTGCGATCCTCTTGCGAAAGTCACAGTCCTGCTGTCAGCTGCAGCAGACTTCGCCTACTTCATAGGGTAGGCTCCTAGACCCACAGGGAGCGGTGCTTGGAGATCGTCTAGCAGCACAAAGTTGCGTTACCGTAGGTGCATCGCTGTGTGGGTGGAGAGGAGAAAGAGGCGCGGCGCCGGAGCTGCACTTGAGGGCAGAGCCTGTGGCTCGTGCGTTGGCTTAGTCAAGCGCAGTGAGAGTGAATTGGCGCGTCGGACTTGCGATGCGCGCACTCACGTGAGACCGCGTTTGTCCTTATGTAGTCCCCAGAGACTGTCCTTGATACCATGTCTGTACAAGCACAGCTCATGTAGACTCGGTCGAGTGATCGACAACAGACTCCGCACCGAAAGAGAAGCTCGGGGCCACCGAAATGTCCGAGAAAGCCCCCACGATTAGCAGCGAACGACGCGACATTGATGGTGGGTGAGCCGGCGCCGCCAGGAAGCAGAACGAGGCTTTGGAAGACGCCAACGTGGAAGCCTTGAGCTGACTCGTTCCTCATTCAGCGATTGTCCTTGCAGGCCTCGTCCTCACATATGCACAGATAGACAATTCGTCCAGCCGGCGACCTGAGAGCGCGAATTAAGTTCTGTTATAAGGTGTACAAAAGCTATTATGGGTGTTGCAGCCTAGGTTTTCAGCTTTGGGGCGGTGTACACTTGGCCTGAAATGGTAGGTGGGCCAGCCTCGGCTGAGCTGTGGGAACAGGCCGCTCCGCTTGACAGGAGTTCCAGCGCTGCGGCTCATTGGCTCGATGCTTCTGACCGGCTCTATGCTTCTGACCGGCCTCTGGGTAGTCCTTCGAATCAGATATATAAAGACTCTGTAAAGGCTGATTGACATTAGTATCTGCTTCAACTACCTTCAGCCCTTACACCAGTCCTGACTGAGTATTTGTCGTCGCAATTCCTTCACCGGAAATACATTATCTTCGTCCAGCATGACTGAGAAGGACACATCGAAGGAAGATGCAGTGAATGGCGACACACACAATATCAAGAAAGTAGACGGCGAGACAGAAGAGAGCGATAAGGTGAACGGCGAGACAAAGGACACTAAGAAAGAGGAGGAGGAAGATGTGGCCGACGAAGATGTAGGCCAAACCTGCGAGCTCCGTGTACGCCAAAAGCGCTACAACCGTAGTGGAGAGGAGGAGAATGTTGTCGTCGATAACCTGAGGGTCTCTCGTCACGGTGAAGACAAAAAGTACGCGGTTGTAGTGAAGCAAGAATTTACCGAGCAGAACCGATTGGAGAAGGAGATACTCACCATCAACTCAGAGCATATTTTGGAGGCATTCAGAACAGTCATCGGCTCGTACCCCACGGTTGCCGCGGACTTCTCGGAGCCCTTTGATATGGAGGGTCCTTTCGCGATGCTATATCATTACTGGGATGAGCTGGACGAGTACAGAAATGATCGCGAAGATGGGATGGCACGCGATCACCTGAATGTGTTGTTCTCGTTCATGGAGAGTACGATGGCAGCTGAGAAAAAGAAATGCGAAACGCAAATCAAGAAAGGCCAAATCGACTACTCGCGACTCTGGGCGATATACAAGCCTGGGGAGACAGTCATCCGATATGAACACGGTCATCCGTGGCTTTTGAAGTGCGTGAAGACGGCGTACGAAGAATGTCCGAAGGGAAGATGGCTGGAAGTGCACTGCGTGTTTACCGACTATGATGGCACTGACGTTGGGGAGGCGAAACATCAAGTTGACCTGCATCAAAAACGATACTTCGCTTCTGAACACCCTGCAAATATCAAGGACCTACCAATCTACCCTCGCAGATATGTAGAAGAAGGCCCGGATCTTGAAGAACGACTTGCTGAGCGGGGCGAGCACTTCTTGACTTTACGAGGAGTGAACGTGCAGACGTACGACGGTCCAGCAGCCTATGCTAAGGAACCACCAATGGGCTACTTCAATCCTGAAATGGCGGGTATGTATATCCAATAAGCACCTACGGCTAGTGTGCTGGCCCTTCTAGTGTTATGGTCTAACAGGATGGCAGAGTTCGACCCAATCTGGTGGCCATACAAAGAGACAGGTCGAGTAGTGATAGACCGAAAGACGTTCCAGGAGGACAAGGAGCTCAGCGCCGTGGGAATCAGTGCCACCTCGAGCGATGTGGACAAGACGCTGTGCCCACCTTTCGTGCATGGATTCTCTCTTGCTATCAAAGAATGGTGTCGATTCTACCTGCCATACGTTCGGGACGTTGCTTGGGACAACAAGTCTATCGATTCACTGGTCATGCAAGAGGACCATAAAAAATTGCTGCAAGCTCTGGTATCAAGCCATTCGTTTCCAGAAAATCCAAGGGACCAAACGATGCAAAAAGGGAAAGGCCTGGTGATACTCTTACACGGTTCTCCAGGAAGCGGCAAGACCCTGACGGCGGAATGTTGCGCGGAAATCACAGGAAAGGCGCTGTTGAGCACGAGCCTGGCTGAACTGAACAAGGAGAACTGTGCTTGGTACTTCGAACACCGTCTCAAAGAGGTGCTTCAATACGCTACCATGTGGAAGGCTGTCGTCCTGTTCGATGAAGCCGACGTCTTCTTAGAGGCGCGGAAAGATGATGTTGCCGACGCTGAGCAACGGAACTCGCTCGTCGCGGTCTTCCTCAAACACCTGGAATACTTCAGCGGCATTGTCTTCCTTACCACAAACCGAGTTCATGTGTTCGATGACGCGATGAAAAGCCGTATACACCTTGCTCTTGGATATAACCCCCCAGAGGAGCAGATAAGGAAGTTGTTGTGGACCAAGTCATTGAAAGCTGCATGTCACGGCAAGATTAACACCGAAATCGATCGTGCCATCGATACTTTAGTGAAAATAAAGATGAACGGAAGGGAGATCGCAAACGCACTCAACACGGCACTAACACTAGCAAGATTCGAGGGAAACTCTCTACAGTTGAAGCATATCGAGACAGTCCTGAATATCCGAGACGAGTTCGATCTTGGCTTGAAGAGAATGGTGTCTCACTCGAAGGGAGCTGCCATGAGCCCCTTGGTAAGACGCGGCTCGATGTTGGGAGCGATGGTTGAGGAGTCAGATGAGGCTTGAGTATCAATGAGGAAAGCGTCACTCTTGACAAGTATATAAGGCCTGAATTGATGGTGCCGTTGAGTCCCTTGGTCCCAAATTCATCTTTTGCAGATGTTGCATTTACCACAACGGAAATGACGTAATATTGCCAAGACGCTTGCACGGTTGAGACTAATGCAAAAACGAAGCATATCTCATCGAACCGACGGCCGTCTCTTTCATCATTAACGTCCGCAGAAGTGTCGTTCTCACTGGCTTTTTCGATTATCCCAAGTTGTCTGCGACCAGTGGATTGTCACCAGAAATGTCCGCCACCGACCTTGATAACGAAGTAGCTTCGCATCTAAAATCCCTCCTCCCAGACGACTCATATGCTTCTCTTCGCGACACAGTGCTTCCTACTCTACTGAGCTCCATCGGTGCCGTGGCTGAAGCACTTCGGACATCCTCAAGGGTGTCCCAGTTAGGAAGCTCTAATTCGTTCGGCGACGATCAACTGAATGTTGACGTGGCTGCTGAAGACATCATCCGGAAAGCGTTATCTAGCTGCCCCTCCATTGTGACCGCTTCCAGCGAAGAAGATCCTGTGGAACGGATGAAGACAGACGCTGCACGGGTTGAAGGTGACTTGGAACATTATACGCTAGCTTTTGATCCTCTCGACGGGAGCTCGATAATCGCGCCCAATTGGTATGTATGGGATTATTGTAACTGTGGCTTCGCCTTCGCCGCAACTGACTGTATAAGGTCCGTGGGCACAATTATTGGAGTCTGGAAAGGTACAACTGCGATTGGACAGAATCCAGAGAACCAGATCGCCTCAGTCCTAGGTGTTTATGGGCCTCGTACGAGCGCCATCGTTGCTGTACGCCACCTTAGCGCCATCACAGCATGCTTCGAGGTCGGTATTAATTTTGCCGAAGAGCGTCTGGCGACTGAACTGCTCCGTCCTCAAGTGCGACTTGAAGAAGGCCCCTTTAAGACACGATATTTTGCTCCAGCCAATATGAGGGCCGCTGCTGAGAACCACAAGTATATGGAGCTCATAACGCACTACATATCCCAGAAATACACGTTGAGATACAGTGGAGGGCTTGTACCGGATGTCGTCCACGCCTTGGTAAAGGGTCATGGTGTCTACATTTCTCCAGTCACAGAGAAGAGCAAAGCAAAATTGCGCAGACTTTACGAACTCGCTCCTATCGCACTCATTATCGAGTGCGCGGGTGGGGTGGCAGTTGACCCTGTAACTGGGGAGCGGATTCTGGGAAAGGCAATCGAGAACACCGACGAAAGAGGTGGATTGATTTGTGGAACAAGCCACGAAGTCAGATTTGCAATACATAAGTTATCCGGTTAATTTCAACAGCCAAAAAGACACGAGCATTGCCCAAGCGACACCGGTAATGCTTCACGAAAAGAAGAGAACCTAGGTAGCCAACTCTGCTTCGATCAAGCCCTCGCTCTCCGGCCCGTTTATCCAGACTTTGTTGATCTTGAGCCCAGCTTCCGTCAAAATTCTAGTCCATTGCGCTTCGGTCCGCTCACGGCCATTCAAGGCGGCCATCATATTGATATCCAATAACGCCGGATACATAGGGACGGCCCGGTCAGGGAGGACCCATTCAAAAATCAGTACCTTGCTGTACCCTGGCTTCATGGCAGCCGCTATCTGCTTGCAAAACTGGACGCATTCTTTATCGGGCCAGTCGTGGAAAATGTTACGAAAGTAGTATGCCCTCGCTCCTTTAATCGGTTGCGAGGTGAACATGTCATGTTCCTGGCGGACGATGGCCACATCGAGACTTTCAATATCTCCGATTACAGGCCTGATGACAGAGAAGGAACAATCAGCCGGAGTTCGTGATGCGTAAGTGGGACAGCTGTACTTACGGCAGGTCTTGCAGGACCAGTTTTCCTGGAGCCGTGGGATATGCCTGTTGAAAAGCTGCAATGTCATGTCCCTTTCCGCCAGCCACATCGACAAGAAGTACCGCGTCGGGGTCATTCTGATCCGCGTCCTTTATAAGAATCTCGTCTGCCGGAAAGACCTTGAACCAATGAGATCGAGTCGCAAGTACACCGCTCATGAAAGCATTGAAGAAACCCATCAATTCTGCGAAAGGTGTTAACAGCAAAGCGAGAATATTACGGTGATCTGTTCGTAGGCCTACCTGGATTCTTCACCAGCTGGCCGAACAAGCCATCGTTCGTCTGATGGGCGTCTTGAAACGGACCGGGAGCATCTTCAACATCCTTGAAACCTGTTCTCTCCAGGTATCGAGGCAGATTCGCAAGAGATCGTGTGACAAGTTCAAACATATATTGGTAACCCCCACTAAGAGGAGGCGCAACCAGGGTCTGCGAGAGTGGCGTCGAGTCGTACTGGAATAGCAGTTACATCGAAGGCTAGCACCAAAGGTCTCGGAACGGGCTCACTGTTCGAACATCCGTTTCCGCGAAGAAACCTATCGCAACGCAAACTCGCATCATTCTGACTATATTAGTTTTGATTAGCTATGGTTGCGTCATTCGAGAGACTTCCACGTACCCAGCAATTCCTCGTCTACAGAGCAACTCGATGCAATTTCTTTCGAAGTCTTCGGTTTACCTGCCGCAACCACATCCTGAACCACACCCATTCTCAGCAACACCATGATCGCTGTGTGAGAATGCGGCGACATGATGTATTTCCAAATCGTCTCGACGGGAGGCTCAACTTTAGCTACACCTTGTTGAAGAGCCGCCAGGAGGTCTTTTCGAGAAGTGTCGTCTACATCCCGCGACAAACTTTGTATTTCTTCCACCAACGCTTCGATGCGGGTCGAGACAGCCATGTTAGCTCGAATAAATGGGAATAAATGATGATGAAGGTGTTCTCATTTTTCAGTGTTGGAAAGAGGCCATTTATATCGAAGTCAACCAAAGGATTAGGCTCTCCGGGCCATTCCTTGTGCGGTTAGCCTCGGAGGACTTGTACCCAATCTGAACTACCACTGATGATTCATTGCATGGTGAGCAAGGAGCAAGTAGTTTGATCGAGTCATATGGAAAGAAGCGTCTTTGTTGATTAGCGAGGATGTATTAGCGAAGAGGGGCCGCTGAGGAGGCTGAGTACCTAACATCTGTATACTTACTCTAGGCCTCCCCTTCTAGTTCAAAATGCGGACCTAGCAATGATAGCGCTGCCGCAAAGTGGACTAGCTTCGCATTTTGGGCTCCTAAAGGGATACAGCGGTTGTAAACCTCTCGCGCGAGATGTGTTGTGGTAAAGTTTTGCACTCTTGGTCGGATACTATACCCTTGTCGCTCGAGGATTATCCTAGGCGCGCAAAATCCTCTGACGAACACTATGCGGGGCTACCATGCACTGCACCACCTAGTCAAGGCTATATACTATCAGCGTTGTTAGTCACCGCGGAACAACAGGCTCAGTAGACATTGGCATAAGGCGTACTTTGTTCTACATATACCGAATCTCTTGATGAGTAGTTCCCATCTCACACATTCAATTTCTGCCTTGTTTCATCGTGTGGTCTTCTGGCGCAGGGATCTCAACCATACCCTTCTTTTGCTTAGTGCTCCATTGCATTGCTCTCAGTATGTTATAGAATGTCGTAATTATTGGCATGCTTACTCCCCTCTTCGTTCCCTCCCTCAAAGGCTCACCCAGGATAGACTCGAATTCGCAGAACCGACCCTGGCGTGTGTCAGCCTTTTGCTACGCTTTCGGATCTGAGCAACGTTGGCACCATGGAACTTACCTTTCTTATGTCGACCTGCATGCTCGGGGGATTGTACATGCTTACAGGATCCATTTGTATCATGGTCTCAACCAGTTCCTCGGGTAGCTCATGGCCGCAAGCCTTTGCAGCAGCCCTAATCTCTTGCATCGCAGGGCGCACCATGGTATCAAGGGCACCATCTGCGAGTTGAATCCTCCCCGTGTCCAAGTCGGTGACCGCGCAGATCGGATTGAGACAGGCGTTATAGAGAAGCTTGCGCCACCGCGTCCAAGCAACCTCAGGCTTAACTTCCACTACACATTTCCCACCCGCAGCGTAGATGGAAGCGAACTCCCTCGCTGCCTCATCTTCTGCCGCTTGACCTTCTGGCGTGTCCAGATTAGGATTCCGGAATGCACCGATATACAACTCGTCGTTGTCTTCGTGCACTATGTCACCACTTTTTACTTCATGTGAACCACAGAAAGAGACGCCCGAGAGTACGATATTCTTAGGGAAGGCATGATACATTGGACGCTCAATATTCAGTCCATTCTGTATGAGCACGATAACAGTGTGTCCAGGAGTGATCGCGGGAGCAATTAGTTCTGCGACCGTTGGTGGTATGTCGGCGTAGTTCTTCGTTGTACATAGGACGTATTTGAATCGAGGCAATTGTTCCCTGACGACATCTGGTATCTGATCGCGAACTAAGAATATCAGCTGCTAATCACGAGAAAGTCAGTCTTGTACACACTGTTGGACGGCTTGAAACCGTTCACTACTCCATGATCAATGCTTCGAATGTTGAAGCCTCTTTGCTTGACAATCTCATGATTAGACCTCAGCACTGCCGTCACAGTGGCCCGTTTTCCGCATTCAAGGTTCAAAGCAGCAATGGTACCGATGCCACCACACCCAATGAGCAGAACGTTGGCACGGTCTTGCATGGTGGTCACGTGGTAGGGCACTCGATTTGACAGGTCCGATGTTTGAGATCTTTGCAGAGGGAATTAGTGAGGTATCAGTCAAATGTGATTTTGTTTCTAAAGAAGCTAGGGAATGGTTCAGACATTCGGATTATGAACTCTGTTGACAATATCATCATAGGTGATCTTATCTTGCGGCCCGCTTCGGGGAGACCCGGGAGGAAAGTGTGCCCGGCTCGTGACTGGGGAAACCTTCCGAATCGACCAACTAACACCAACGTCACCTCCTCAACTCTCTCCTCAGGTTGCACCCCTCGATATCTTGCCTCATGTTTCAAAGAATCGTTTCCAATCTGGATCGCTGTCTCCTAGATCGATTGAGGCCTCGATGACGCAACCCGGCGCGCGCGAACGTTCGCTAAGAGGCTGTGCTACGGTACGTTTGCCCAAAGACGCTTCTGTGGACGCCCTTTGACTCTTGCATCTAGTGCCGCACCCGTCATGTGAAATGCGACGAAGGCCGTCCAGAATGCTCTATGTGCACTCGGAGCGGTTTGATATGCGGTGGATACGAAATTCGCTTGACCTTCTGCTCCTTTGACGACCCGAATGGACCTGCGACGTCTACTAGCTGTTCATTCAGAAGACCCCTGTTTACAGAGCAGGAACGCAAGATCATGAGTGAGGAACTCGTTACTTCCACCTACAAGCCTGCGGCTCGGCTACTGTTTCTTCTCGATGAGGAATGTGACAGGATGATGCAAAATGACGGCACGGGGCTTGTGAACAACGATCTGTCCTATGGACCTTTCGGTGTGTTCAAGTTGGTGCAAACTTCACAACAACACTCGCCCTTATCTCACAGTCTTTCTCAACACCGTGGCATTGAATCGGATAGAAGTCCGTTGACTGACCCCGATTATTCAATGAGTCAAAGAACCCATCTGGATGACATTGGTACAAGTGGAGATCTACTGTTAGACATAACGTTATGGGATTTTTCCACTGAGTTTGCATCTGGATGTGAAAATCTAGGTTCTCTCAACTCGACCCCGGAGTTCCTTAGGTGCTTTACCCCGGATTTTCGTTCTGTCGAAACCCAGGACCAGCATCGAACGTTTCACAGGCACGATATAACGGCTCCAGATGCATCATCGTCATTCAATGAGTTCATTGAGCAACAAATAGGATACCCTGTGAGCGCATTATCACCGGGAAACCTCCTGCCTTCCGAGGCTACGTACCTGCTTTCTCATTATAGAAACTCTGTCATTGGCTTATTGTCACCGCCTGCTTACCATAAAATGCATTGGCACATTCTCCATCTCCCGTCAGTCATGCATACTTTTGCGGTACTTACTCTCGGCGATAGTCCAGGAAACGCCAGCCTCAGCATATTTTTCGGCATACTGGCAATCAGTGCATTTTCCCTACGTAGCACGCCGTCCGGAGACCAGCCTTCGACCTGGGATGCTAAAGGTGGTACATACAGACTGCAAGCACAGCAATACCTCAAGCTCGTGCTTCAAGAAGCATTCTGCAACCCGAAGAGAGCCAAGTACAAAGACGTTTTGATGTGTCTGCTGACAATGGTTACCGTCTCAATGTTTTCTGGAAACTGGGAGCAGACGGAGTGTTTCCTCCTTGATGCCGAGAGCTTTATTCGATACAGGGGACTCACCAAACCTCGGAAGTCTAGGAAGGTGCGGCTGTTGCATCATTCATACGCGTACCACCGTTTGTAAGTCGAGTAGAAGAGACATCCCTTTCGAGTTGCGCCAATACTGACATTCTACCCGCAGATTCCACGAAAGCACGCATTTCTTGACGGACGATACAAATCAGGGGAGTGAGCACGAAAGAGTTCCAGGTCAAGAATCGTCCCCTAGTCCTTGCAGAAAGGCCTTCAGGCTGGCGCAATGGTCTGGAACTCTCGACAAGAAGCTCTTGGAGAAAAAGTCACTGCAACAGGGGTATGTATTTTGAAAACGTTTTCCTGGGCATGCATGCCATAGACAAGAATGCTTTAAAAGACAGGTCCTAGAAGGAAATGTTTGCAGGAAATCTACGCTCCTGATCTCTTATAGAGCTTCACTGACTAGCTGTTCTTCCATTTAGCATAGATGATCTCCATCTTGAAATACCTGGCGACTTCACCGAGACCCTGTACCCGGATACATTCGGCATTCCTGAGTCGTTCCTGGCCCTGCTCTCTCAGATTATCCGTTTGGGCAACGAGAAGGATATATGCGATCAAGACATAAGCCGAACCAGATTGTCCTTGGGAGATTTCTTCAACAGGGCGACTGTCTTGGAGAAGTGCGTCATCCAGTGGAACCGTCCGCCAAATTTACGTAATCGGGATGGGCTTTCGTACCAGACTCCGTTCGGTGATACTGAAAATCACATTCTTAGCTACTACCATCTCGCACTTTATCACGCGTTGACCATCTACTTCTATCGGCGGATATACAACTTGGACGCATCTATGCTCCAGGAGGAGGTCAAAGCAACTTTGGATGCTCTTACACAGTACGAGCAAGATGATTCTAGATCAACGCGATACACATCTGGGATAGTCTGGCCGGGTTTTATTGCCGCTTGTGAAGCATTAGATCCAGAGGTGCAGGACGCTTTCCGATCGTGGTTCGATCGCTGTGCCTGGTGCAGTGGATTGAAGACATTCGAACTCTCGAAAAGCGCAGCCGAGCAGATATGGAAGAGGAGACGAGAGACGAAAGACAACAACATTTCTCTGCATGAGCTCATTAAGAGCCAAAGCATCCGATTGTTCTATTCGTAAGACTGGGATTCTGCTGGATTTGGGCTCTGCAGCCCAGACTACCCTTGGTAGAGGTATACGCGTATAGCCAAAGGACGTTTTGGCGTGTCGAATGAAATGCTTCCCACCAGACCTCCAGCGGCACAATCGCACTCAGACATCCCAAAATGCCGTCCTACAACTTCGCGAGAACTCCGTTCGTGCCAAGCACAGCCAGATGGTCTCTCCGGATATCCCGAACAGTTTTGCATCTACAACAGGACGTTAGCATAAGTCTAGTCGCGCAGAGAGTCTGTTCATTACCCAGTCAGCATCATCGTCGAGCGGAACTCCTCGTACAAGAGCTTGATCGCGAGATCAACTCCCTGTTCACCCTTGTACGCAAGACCCCATAAAGGAATGCGTCCAACGAAACAAAAGTCCGCACCCAAAGCAATAGCTTTGAAGATGTCACTGCCTCTCCGTATGCCGCCGTCCATAGCAACGCCAATCCTGCCTTTAGCGATAGGTGCGCATTCGCGTAAAGCGTCCAGGGCCGCTGGTACACCGTCGAGTTGCCTACCACCGTGGTTACTAATAACTACACCGTCCACTTTATGTTCGATGGCCAACTGTACGTCTTCTGCTGTAAAGACTGAGAAGAGGTGAATCTATCAGCTGCTAGCTCGAAGGTGCTAGATGTAAAGGTACTTACCTCCTTTGAGCCATATTTGCATACTTGTCTGTTCTCGCAGCCAAGGAATCGTGTCGTTCCAGTTAATGGTCGCGTCTTTGTTAATCAATCAAGGTGGATTCTAGTGCAAAGGGTCAAGCTTACCATAGTCTACATCACTCGTTCCCACTGGATTCTTTGCATCCTCATCTCCTCTCAAGAACTGCAGATTTGGAAAAGTGAAATGTGATGGAAACGTAAAGTTGTTTCTTGCCTCATTCAACCGGTTCCCAATCGTCGGTAAATCAACGTTAACGAACAGTGCCTTGTACCCAGCCGCCTCAGCTCTCTTGATAATACTCTTGGTGAACTCCGGATTTCTAAGGAACGAGATCTGCATGGCATACGGATTCAATCTCCCAGCTTCGTGTACCGCTTCGAGGGACTCCGTGGACCAAGACGATAAGCACATTGGGATGTTGTTGGCTGCCGCTGCTCGCGAGGTAGCTAGTTCGCCATCTGGGTGGGCAATCCTGTGGGTTGCGGCTGGCGAGAAGCCTAGCGGAAATGCCACTTCGGTGTCGAAGATGGTGGTGGAGAGGTCGGGATCATCCACGTTACGGAGGACTCTCGGACGGAGCTTGTATCTTGAGAAAGCATCTTCGTTGTCGCGCAACCTGTGGAAGGGTATCAACCTTGAATGAACACATATGTATGGACGAATTGCTTTCGTACGTTACCGTGTCACCTGCACCACCATTGTAATACTCTACAAACTTGAAGTTTAGATGCAAATTCGTATTTAAATTTTCGATTTCACGCACCGAGCTCGCGTTTGGGCAGACGCCTCGTCGCTTCCTTCGCTAGATCCGCGATCGTAAGGATGTTAGGGTCAGGTCGCACTCTTTTGATACCCATGATGTGATGTTTCAGGAAGAGTTCGACTGATTACCGCAAACTGAGCACGAAGGTTTCATACAGGTCGATCGATGGGAGTATCTCAAATAGTTGCAACCTTTGGCGTGCGTTTTTATTGCCAATACCTATTGCATTATCACCGTAAACCACCCAGCAAGAGATACGACGTCAAAGATACCTTGTAAAGGGAAGGTTATCCCTCCACGTGACGCAGTCTGTATCTCTCTTATCGAGGCCCAGGGATATGATTGAGGGATTTAGCTCGCTCCATTCTTGATGATCCATCAGTTGGCGAAGATCTATCGGACGATGATGCTAGGCAGTCCGGTATCCATCATTTGGGTGGCATCGGACACAACAAACTTGAAATAAAGGAGAAGAGCCTAGATCGGAGGAACTAGTCCAATAGGAGCCGCTCAATCATCCTACGGTTATACTTGCCTATGAGGAGAAGTTTGATCTTAGCACATCGTCAGAAGTGTGATTCCTCTATTTTGATAACCCCCTCTCTGTCCGTTGGTGAGAATAAACTAGGTACAGCAGCCGAGTTCATGCCGAAGGATTTTTGCGTTGCGGTCCTGGTTTGAACTGCCTGTTCTTGAGAGGAGGCGTGGTAGGAAGGCTACCCCGCCGCGAACTAGCTGCTCCTTATCCTTCCTGTTTTAGGTAAGGCCGTCCAGCTAGGCCAGGGTTCTAAAGATAGCAAATGATCCTATATCGGTATCTACCAGTGTCGATCGTTCCAGAAAGATCGCGATATAGGACGGTCTTTCCGATTGCTACTGGTACCATGATCACGCCTCTGCGGGAAAATAAAAAGATCCAATTGGCGTCCAGAACGCAGCAAACTGAGACTATGCAGTATGTTGGGACCTTTTTGAAGATGGCATCACTCTGCAACCTCATTATACACCTACAACGATGGTCGGGGACCTTACGCTCGAGAATCTTCCTCAGCCAGCCGTTATTGATGAACGCCAAAAAAAACATCGACTTTGTATCGCCACATGTTCGTAATGTACAAGTTTCATACAACCTACAACTGCATCGCAAAGTCCCAGACCTGAACCTTTCTGTCACCAAAATCGCCTCCTTGTCTCGTGAACAGACTCAGGATTGGACTCCCACTCGCAGCACTAGTCGCCAATCTCTGATAATCGACACCAGGCTCACAGTTCATGTTTGGAATTGTTGCGAGGTTCTTCCAATCGGTGAAATTGCCTGCGGCCGTGGCACCCCAGATGGTAATCGTCGATTTCGGTTGATCCGGAATGATCGCAATTAGATTATCGCCAATGGAGGCGATTTTACCTCTATACGCGAGGTATGGTGGCGTCGAGACAGCAACGTTGATAGCCGTCTTTGAGAACGTGCCTGATGGAGTCCTCATGTAATGGTAAAACTTGGCAGTTCCTGAGCTCTTGTCGCGCATCAAGGCATGGAATCTCCCATTCAAATCCACGCATTGGGCTTCTTGGTTGATGATCTCGCTTTTCTGTGGAATTGTGTAGACTTTGATGCCGTTCGTCGTTGGTAGTATAGGTTTGGAGACTGCTTGACCAGCGGCGTTTTTCCACGTTTTGCCATCGTCTTCAGATAGCGCGTAATAGAAGTCATGATTCGTACTCGCATCCGGGGTCTCACGGACGGTCCACGAAACATGCAATTTGCCGTCTTGCGAAGTGATGCCGTTGATGTACGCATTGTTGTCTTGACCTTGCAAATATTTACCAACTGCAGACCATGATCCACTGGATGAGGAATAGCGATGAATGTACGAGTCGCCTGCCCCGGATTGCCCAATCCGGAATTCCATCAGCATGTCGCCGTTTGCAAGCGTCTCGAACCTCGGGTAGGTCAATGGCGTCCATGGTCCTGTAGATCCGGGCAAGGCATGAACTACCGAGCCCCCAAAAGCAGCCTGGGTCCATTGTGTCGGTATAGTCTTAGCAATGCCTGATGTCGACACGCGGTAGTTTAGCGGGACATCCTGAGATAGTATTAACCTGTGACTGTGTAGTGAGGCTTGGAACACTTGTACTCACATGGTGGTCAAAGCTCAAATGAATCTTCCCATCTCCACCAATTCCCATGCTGATTGTATTGTGCTCGTCCAGAGTCTTCTGTTCATAATCTGTGAACGCGAAATCCTCCCATGCAGAAACGGAAGGATTGACCCGTCTCCTGCCCAAGTGAACGTAATGACTGCCATATCCTTTCGCTGTCGTATAGTACGCTACGTACTGATAATCTCCGAAGGTCAGTAGCGGTTGCTGCTGAAAGGCTAGACCATTGAGCCGGACGCTGCCCTGCGGGTCTGTCGTGATGTTCCAGGACTGCGTAGACGTAACAGAGAGAGCATACACAAAGGACACGTTTAGTGTTACGAGAAGGAGAACGGCCCGTAGCATAGCCATGTTTCTCGAGGCCTAGCAGAATCGTATATTGGATCCCGTGAACGCGACATGTTCGCGTGAGCGCTGCCGCAGCCTTTGTAGTGTGCAGAATGGAGGCTATACGCGGACTGCGGTACCGCGCAACCCTGGGATGGCGAAACAGGTTCTCGAAAAACCGCCAGTAGGACGTGAGGGCTGTGTAGCAGGTACGTGTTTGTGTCTACGGATAAATCGCGGATATTGATCTACTTTACGCATCAACAATTCGGGGATAGTGTGTTTGTGACGTCATCGTACACACTTCAATCAAGCATCCACATTGTTCTGGGGAGACGTCGGCCAGTTCATACTTTTCGTCATTGATGCCCACGAAGATTTGAAGCATTCGAGCCTTAGTGAGCCTAATCTTATGCTATAGCTTCTTGTACAATTGTAGTCGCCACACCTCTCCGTTTTTTGTTGTAGGCCGTTGCTTTAACCTTCTCCAAATTCCTTACACATAGGAGAGTTCTAAGGCGAAAGTGTAAGATCCACGAACTACTTCTCGCCGCGACCGTCATTCCCGTACCTTCGAACAATGTTCTCGAAGACCTCATCCAACGTCGCTTTCCCAACCGAATAGAATTCGACACCCAGGCCAGCCTTGACAGTCTCCAAAGTCTTGATGAGCTCGATTAGGGAATGTCCAATGGCAGCAACCTCGAACCTGAGCTGTCCTCCTTGACTTGTGCGACTGATCTTGGCATTCGGATATGTCTTCAAGACCCAATCTTTCAATAACAAGATCTCATGCTGACTGGTGCGAGGAGCCGAGCGCGCAACGAGATGGACGTGATAGGCTATCTCTTGTTAGTAACCTGCAAAGCCTACATGAAGGAGCTTTACTTACCATCACCAGCGCGCTTTATCAACTCCTCGCGATCTCCGCTTGCAAGCAAACGAGATTGCACGATACCGATACGGTCAGCGAGAGCGTCGGCCTCCTCCATGGAATGCGTCGTGAGAACCACTGCTCTTCCTTTGCTGACGCTCTGCAGCGTGCGCCACATGTTACGTTTAGCATTCGCATCTAGCGCACTTGACGGCTCATCCAAGACCAAGACGCGTGGGTTTCCGACCAAAGCTACGGCAAGGGAGAGTTTGCGCTTGGTACCGCCAGATAGCTTCTGAGCGAGCTGATGAGCCCATGGTTCTAGACCACATGCCTCAATGACCGTGCGAACATTATGGTCGACATCCTTCACGCCTCGAGTCTTCGCAAAGAAGCGAAGAGTCTCAGTAACTGTGAGCACATCCGCAGAGTCGAATTGAGGACAAACTCCAAGGTTGGCGCGAGCCGCGATTGGCGCAGAAAGAATAGAATGTCCAGCAATGCAGATGTGGGAGCCTTTGGTCGAGGGTCTCATATCTCCACGGATCATCGAGATGAGAGTGCTCTTTCCAGCGCCATTTGGACCTAGCAAAGCAAAGATCTCAGATAATTTGACTCCGAAAGTAACATTGTCGACTGCTAGGTTCTTTCCGAAGCTTTTACTGACCGATTCCACGCGGAGGTCTGTGGTGCCGGAATGAAGGCGTCGTAGCTCTTCCATTACATCGTTAGATTGCATCTCAGTTCCTTCAGGGTCACCGATCGCTGACTTCGTCCGTAGAGGGAATCTAAAGGCACCATCCCACCACAAGAGAATCGCAAACAGCACCATGTTCTGGAGAATGAGGTACAGTATAGGACCTCCGAAGAGGTAGATAGAGCCTGGGGAATGGCCATTACACGTGAAGGCGAATTGTCGGAGGCCGACCGCGAGGGCCTTCTCGAGACTCACGATTGGCGAGATCATTGCCACTCCGAAGTAAACGGCATTGTTCACGTGCTCAAGTTGCTCGTAGCCCGTGGAAGACTGTGTACCAACGAGCGCACCGAAGTAGGCAAAGTACATGATTACGTTGAACAGAGCAACATAGAACCATGCAGCCACCGCAGACTTGGCTACCATTGACATCATGTAGCTGACAAGCGCCGATGCACTGCCGTATAAGACAAGAATGATGAAGACGTAGGCCATACCGTACCATACTGGCGTGGAAAGCGATAGGAGAGCGGCACCAACCACGCTAATTAGTACGACGGCGATGCTATCAAATGCGAGATGTGACAGCCAGAGAGGAATAGGCCTGATTCCGTTGGAATATTGCATCGATCGGACATTGGATATTCGCTCGTTGGTTGGGTAGAGGGCGAAGAAAGCTGGGTAGGCTGCCATGATGAGACCGAAGTAGATCATGAACATCAAAACCTTCAAGTCATAGACTCGTGGCATGGAGGTCGATGGGAAGGTGGAGTACTCAGCCGCAATCGGAACATTGCTGAGAGCGACATTCAAGATGTTCTGCATGTATAAGCCGTACCAAGGACTCTCCACGTGATATAGAACAGTGGGAGTGTCGCCAAGCCAGATGCCTCCTAGAACGTCGGAAGAGCCTATTTCTTGCCACTGTCGTACGCTCTGCGAGAAGTAATCAAAAGTATCCACCACCGTGATCATTCTTTTTATCGAATCCATAGTTGAGAAACCATACCCCGGGTAATCTCCTTCCTCATTTGAGGGGTAGAGGTTGACCATTGTCTGTAGGAGAGAGTCATTGAATATCTCAGGTGGCCCAACCACCATACCCTCAAACACGACATCGTGCAAGGAATATGTATTTGCCTGGGTATTGATGAGATCTTCAATGACTGGACATTTGAGAGCTTTGATGCTTCGGATAAGCAATTGGGCTACCCCAGCCCCAGCGATGGCGAGCATAATGGTGACAATGTATGGTATGAAGCGACGCTTGAGGATTGCAAACCGTTTGCAGAACAGTAGCCACCACTGATTCCAGGCTGAGATTGGTCGACCGTCCTTGAGCTCGTAGTGGCTGGCCGCTGGGGTATCTGAAATTGGGGCCGACTCCGAGCTATCGAGTTTGGAGGCATCCTTGTCTGAAACCATTGTGTCTCCTGTGACCTTTAAGAATAGCTCTTCCATCGTTGGCCCGGATAATTGGTAATCTGTAATCTTCTGATGCTCTAGATGTTCGATAAGCTCTGCAGCAAGTGCAGGACTAGCGACTCTGTATACCGTCTGATGGCGCGAGGCCTCTTTTCCGAATGAATCTGTCGTCAAAGCGATATTGGGGTCGAGACTGTTATCCACCTTGACAGTGTAACCGTTTCCGTAGTTGTTCTTCAATGTTGCCGAAGTTCCCTCGGCCCTAAGAGAGCCCTGATACATAATAGCCACGGTGTCTGCTAAGTAGTCCGCTTCATCTAAGAAATGTGTCGTCATGATGAGTGTTCGCCTGCCTCGCTCTGCGAGTAGGATCTCCCAGATTCTGCGCCGGGATATCGGATCTAAGCCTGTCGACACCTCATCGATGCAGCAAACCTTACTACCACCAGCAAACATCATGGCTAACTGCAATTTTCGTTTCTGACCCCCGGACAGTGTCTTAGCTTTCTCAGACAACTTATTCTCCAAGTCACAGCTCTTGACGAGTTCGGAAATCACCTCGTTGTTCATCCCGGAAACGCACTTCAGGTCGGAGAAGATGCGGACGTGCTCCCCGACCGTCAACTCGGGCCATATGACATTCGATTGTGGAGCATAGCCTAAACCACCCGTAGCATCAAGGTCGATCTTTCCAGAGGTGACTTTCTGTTGTCCGGCGATACAGTTCAAAGTCGTGGATTTGCCGCCACCGTTTGGCCCAAGTAAGCAGAGTATTTGACCCGGATATGCTGTTAGGTTCATATCGACCACGGCATGAACGTCCTTTCTGCGACTGAACATACTAGGCTTGTAACTACAGAAAGATTAGCCTTGATAAGATTTGCGTTGGAGGAAAACCTACGTCTTGCAAAAGTCCGTCAAAGTTACGGTAGAACCCGTAGCATCTGTCGGCACGGAAGGTGTTCGGCCAGGAGACGCTGTCGAGAACAGAATGTGCTCGACTACCAACGCCAAGAGTGGATAGACCAAGATCTGTATAACAAGACAGACAAGGTGTGCACAAAGCGTCAAGGTCCAGTCATCCTGAGTAGATGGCAGCGAGTAGACATCTGCCCTTTGCTGGGAGAGTTCCCACTGGCCTAGCTCCCTCACAAAGTAGCTGTAGTTGGCCGAGGGAAATAAGAGACTGAAAATGGTACACTGGGTCTTCGTTTGTTCGATAAGAACCATCGGCAGTATGGCGAATACCAGAGCAATGACTGTGGCAATAGCGCCACTCAAATGAGCCTTCCGGAAGAAAGAGACCATGAAAAGAGTAAACGAAGTGAACGCGAACCCTGAGACGATATGGTATCCTACAGGGAGCCCGTGCGACGTGTGTGGAAAGACGACCGAATCCATCACTATCCCTACAGACAGCCACCCAGGGAAGTATACCAAGGCGAAGGATAAGTATGTTGATATTTGACGTATCAGCCTGGCCCTGAGTGCAGACCCACCTGGTAGCATCGAATCGATTAGACTCGTCATACCTAATTCGCGCTCGGCAGCGACGTACGACGTCATGTGGTACACGATGCCAATCATTGAGAAGGAAAAGATAGCCCCAAATACGTAGATGCACAGAACCAGGTAGTCCTGATCTCTTTCTTCAAGGACATGGTCTTGGTCGAAGGTAGTGAACAACATCTCATTCACCACTGATGGTAGTGCTGTCGCGTTACCCGAGGTGTCATGGGTCGCAATTGCATCATCGAGAGCACGTTGGAGTGGCAGCAGATAGAGCTCGGGTCCATTGTCGTGCCTTCGAACATCGATGAAAGCTCCCCTAGTAGCACTATCGCTACCGAGAATGGTGTAATTCCATGCGCCTTTTGAGCTTGAGCTGGAGCCTTGGTGCGGGCTTGAATGAAACAAGATTGCTCCGTAGCAAGCTGAAGAGCCTTTCGTATTGCTTGCGCACTCCTGACTGAGCGCTTGGAGGTCTTCGTAATACTTGGGTGTTTTTCCAGCTTCTCGGATCGATTGAGACAGCGAGCTGATTACGGATGAGATCTCTCCGTTCTTCATACCGTTGTCCATAAAGCCGACAATATTGTGATCAGGGGTCGAGGCCGACACATCTTTGAGCGAGCGAATCTGAGGAGACGAATGAGCTTGCTGTGTGAGGGTGGGGCGATGAATTACATCTGTGTGGATAGACTTACTGGGCTTGAAGAAGAAGATACACCATAGAATGATGGGGACGCAAAGAAGTTTTTGCTGTATCCGACGACGAGAATGACAATGAGGGGAATGGCGAGCGCACGAATGAATGTCGCAACAGGTCTTCTCAGGCAGAGAAGCAGTAGGTTCTTGCGAATCAGTGCCCAAATCTGCCTAAGCAGTAATGGCAACGCCATTGAAATGTGCGACTGTAGTGTAAAATTGGTGTGTGTGGTCGCTGGGAAGAATTGGTGGGGAGGGTCTGTGGTCGTTTGTCTGGCCGCGCACTGACGCGCAATGTGATAGTGAGTGAAGCAGACAAGAAGACTTCAAAAAAGACTCGTATTGAGCTGGAAGTACCAAGTTATGAGACTTCTCGGCTCGTCACCGGAGCCTTCCAAGGTTCAAATGTTTGGTTCTTGGATCATTCTGTCCAGCTCTTCGATTCCGTGCGCGAGAGGAGACGAAAGTATCAAGCCGAGGGAGCGCACGTTTCGAGTTCTAACCTGTCACAAAAACCCTCACACGGCAGAGGGAACCTTGGCGGCACAGGTACGGACGCTCGAGCAACCATGGCTCGCGCTTGGTACCCATCGTGAATGGCTGCCGGGACTGTTTCCCGCATGTCTTCTACTAGTCTGATGAAAATTGTTCTCGCGTTTCATATGAGTATGTCCCGCTGTTTAGGTCCCGGCAAGTAACAACTATGGTTCGAAAAGGCAGTGGATGAGTGTAGGAGGAGGCTGTGCTGGACGCAAGCTGTAGATGGTGCTTTCCTAATCCGGGCTAGTACTGAAGCACAGGTCACATCAAATTGCAACCACCCATCGTTCCCATATTGTACGCAGGTCTGTCCTTCACCCGCAGAACACGAGAACTCAGCCTCTTTGCACAGTATGCATGCAGCATACCCCCTGAAAAAGTCCTGTGGCAGTCCCAGACGTGAGTCCACACAAGAGGGCCAAGTCTTACGACCGGGCTGCACCCCTCCGTAGGACCCTGTACTGCACACAGTATTTCCTTCGGAAGATTCACCTCTCAGTTCTAATCCTGTGCCGCCGGGAGGCCTGGGTAAGTATCGCGTTCAATGTACATGTTGTCGGGTGTCAAGGTGTGTTCTGCACTAGGTTGATTGGATCAAAGTACATAACAGTCCCGTTGTATGCGCGTGCTATCCTCGGAAAGGAAATGAACGACTTCTCCTGGATTCTGCGAAGAAAACCGGTCTCAGGGTGTAACATTTCCATAGCTCCTTCATCCGATCGCTCGTACGAATGTTACGGATAGCCTCGTCGCTGTGCCACTTGTCCTGGACCCCTACGGATTTAACGAATATCGTTACACGCGCCCAACATCAAGTTCGATAGTCTCATTAGCATCTCGACCAGTATAATGTATCCAGCATGAGAGAGACTCATTATCATGTTTTGTCCATGAATTCGGTTGACAGCAACGATTCACCCTACCTCCATACAGGCTGCCGTTTGGCAGATTCTAAATCTTCGTTTATGTAGGTTCCAGCAAGAAGGTAGCGCGCAAAAGGAACTGATGATTGCGATAGCCTTACTTCCTTCGCTTCGACGGCTGTCACTAACATATAACAGTTTGATCGTACTATGGCAATGCTTCGAGTCAAGACCAATCTCGTCCACGTTTTACCCGTTCCCTCCCCTGCGAGAATGAAGCTTACATTCTTCTCTATATTTACTCGATGGGTGCGCTTCCCATATCCGAGACTCACGACAGCGCATCTGGCCTCGGAGCACGCTTCAAGGGTAGGCGCAACGCTTCAGCGTCACCTTGGATCGAAACGAAAATGAGGAGTTGGTTGTCGGAGGTTACTTATTACTCCAGGGCGCACCATACCTATCGGTTCTCTACGGGAGCGACAATCCCCGCATCGGATATCATATATCCTTGCTGGGACAGCTTCCATTACTGCGTTGTTGCCAACTCGGTAGAGAGTGAATAGGTATTCGGACTTCTCCTGCAACACTTTCCCAATGCGTTAGTATTCGAGGCTCAAGTCATTACGCATATTCTCATCTTCGCATCTTGTGGCAATGGTGAAAAAGGTACTGGGGGATGAGATGCAGCCCACGACCTCCGAACAACAAACCGCAGTCTAGACTTTCAGCTGGAGGTATGTATCCAGAAACAATCCCTGATAAATAAGACTTCGCTAGGTACTCATAGATGACTAAGACTTCACAGGTCATGGATGAAGGCATGTGGATTGAATCCAGAGTCCAAGCACGCGACTTCAAATGTGCTACTCATCGGAAGTCTGGAGAACGTCGGATCCACGATAGCAGCTCATGTCGACAATCTGACCGAAGAGATGTTCGTGTGTTAGATTCTAAGATGGTACATGGAACAGCGTATCTGATCTTTTACCTCTCAACCACGCAATCTACATTGCCGAATGGAAAATCTGTCTAAGGATACGTATCTGCCCCTTCTCGATTTACTATCAAGCCAACGCTATCTCTCCATTCAACAGAAATCATCACCGTCACCCCCTCAATCCTCATCACCATCCATACTCATTCCAGAACTCTTCCCGAAACCCCTAGCGTTCCACTCTTTCCCCGCACCTCCCACAAATGTTCCATACCCTCTCAGGTTACACGTTCTCCAAACCCACCAGTCCCATTTTTACAATATATTAGATTGCGAGGCGTCGCAATTCCCGTGGTTACACTAATTTATTTATCCCTGCAGCCGAGAGGAAAGCCGGACCGTGCAGGAGCGTGCAGGGGTAGATGGAAGCCCGATGCGTACACATATGTATGGTGCTGTTATCGCGGACTGCAACGCTTGATATTTACGATCGTTCCTGGGTATCCGACGATGTGTGTTGCTGCAACCTCTCTCACGTAATGAGGTCGCGATGGCGAGGGTTTCGCGAGCCTTCTTTCGTCTCTCGAGCTTCGCCTTTGCGGTCGTTGCGTTTTGCCTGACTGTCTTGGTCGTTCATACGAGAGATCCGTTCGAGATTCGCGGTCGACCGCTTGGGGGTTTCAAGGTACCTTTCGCAAAACCATCAAAGTTAGCCGATGCGGCACCTCCACAAGATGTTCTGAAGCGACTGGACCTGTCGGAAGAGCAATGCAGGACAACGTTTCCTGACCTGCTGCAAGATGTCGATCGAATGGTCGCGCGCGGGAAGTTCGTCTTTGGAAAGAGTGATTCTAGGTACAAAGGTCTTGTCCAAGGAAGGATTAAGGACAACAATGTAGGCTTTCCATGTGAACGTCTGCTTATGGTTTAGCACACTGACGTAGAGCTCAGCTGTACATACTCACAGTTTCCCCCGACATTGTCACTCAAATTGTACATCAACGCACCGCCATTCTTCAGCAATTGCATCGCGCGCTCCTCACCTCTCCTACGCGAATACCAAACACGCACTTTGCCTTCGTAGTCAACGACAATCCGAAAAACAACTCCTGGTCCTTCTCCAAGCCAAACAGAGATATCCCCACGCAGAACACATGGCTCATGCCCGGCTTCCAATTCTGGTCCTGGCAGGGCAAGGATGCAGACACTGGCATCGGCGTCTTTTCGGACGTCATGGAAAGAATCGATGCTGTCGAGCAAGAGATCGGATCCTGGGCCAACAAGACTGACAAGGCCGTCTGGCGCGGCACGCCCTGGTTCAATCCCATATCGCAGCCTCGTCTTCGCCAGGACCTGATCCATCACACGAAGGGCAAGGAATGGGCTGACGTCAAGCCCTTGCAGCCGGAGCCTCAACACAAGATCGAGATTGAGGACTTCTGTAGGTACAAGTATCTGCTGTACACGGAAGGCGTAACGTATTCGGGAAGATTGCCGTACCACCAGGCTTGCCGGAGTGTGCTGGTCACGCCGAGGTTGACGCATCTCACGAGCTCGACCAGTGTGGTGAAGGGCATAGATGCGGATGTCCTCATGGTGGCTTTTGGAGGAAAAGAGAACCGCGCATCATCACCCTCGGTGTCCCCGAATGTCAATGCACAGCACATCCCGCTTCTTCGCCCAGTATCCGACTATCGCGATGCCAACGCGATGTACGTAGACCCTTCCTTCTCAAACCTGGAAACCGTTATTGTCTTCCTGCGCAAGCACCCAGATATCGCGGAGCGTATAGCGCAGAACCAACGACATGTAGCAGTCGAGCAAGGGTACCTCAGTCCAGCGGCAGAGACGTGTTATTGGCGGGCACTGATGAGAGGCTGGGCTTCTGTCGCTGTCGTGAAGACAGAGCGCGACTCAGAAACGGACCGGCGGCCCGAAAACCTCGGGGCTGGTAGGAAGGGCGAGGGAGGGGAGTATCGCGGCGAATGGGGCGATGAATTGGGCGAGCGCTTTGAGTCATGGATCCTACAGGAGGTTACCGGTGGAGCAAGGAGGATGAGGGAGCAGGGTGGTCATGGCTGAGGCTGTATCAGTGTCTAGTAGCTAATCAGGCACGCGTTTTGTACTCACCTGTAAGCCGCGCCGTGTCGCGGCGGTAGTAACTGGCCATCAGGAGCCTGCGACGAGACCCCACCAGATAGCGCACGATACCTCTGGTGGAGAGCAAGTAATGCGCTCGTTCACGGGTGATCTGCCAGTCATGCGATTGTGGAGCTTGCGACACGCGGACAGCGCTCACCGAAGGTTGGCAGCATCGTCGCGGTTTGGGGGTCCCCAGTATAGCACGGGGGCGGGCACGACGGCACCCGTGTGTGAGCTGTCTGGTATGGTAGCACCGTCACGACAGGCAGGCATGAAAAGAAGATGCAGTGAAGTTAAGCAAGTCACAGTGAAGGCAGGTCACAGAAGCAGAAGACACAAGGGGATGTGAAGAAAGAACTTCTTCATTGCTATCCAACCAAACAACCGCAGCCAGCTCAGACTTTCAACAATGAGATAATTCCATGCTCTTTACCTAAGGTACTAAATTTTAAAGATGCTGGCAAGAGATGCTGTTAAGGCAAATGTTGCTCCAAGCCCTTGGTGTTGAAAACAACAACCAATGCTCTGGCTGAGAAATGTCCTCAAAGAGGAGAGATCTTCAGACATCTTTGTGTTGTGTGTTTGATAATATCCACCTGAGCTGCTCTAACAACCTGAGATACTATCTAGACTACAAGCAAGTTAGCAGTGAAGTGCAAGAGAGGAATGCATGACTTACCAAGTACATGTAAACAGACCACAGCTCATTGGACTCGAACTCATGGTTGACTTGGTTGAGCATCCACAGAGCACGAGATACAAACCAATGTTTGACTGAGGTATGGTGGAGGATGTCTGTGACAAGTTAGCATACAATGGGAAGAAAAGGAACAGGTTGGTACTTTTGATAAGTGCTCATGCCGCTGTATGCTAGTGAAGCTTGGTGGATGGCATGGTTGGCGATAAGATGGTTGTTGATGAGGGTGACTCAAGGTGAAGGTGTCTTGAAGTGAGGTTGAAACTTCATGTTGGTAAAGGATGGCTTGATCTGAGACATGTTAGTCAAGTGTGTGAAGACATCGGAGTGAGTGATGAGACTTACTTGAAGTCGGACTTGAGTCGAAGTAGTGATGAGGTGGTCATGCTTGAGGACATCTTGGTGAAGATGGAAGAAGATGTTTGATGTTTGGAGTGAATGGTATGTTGATGACAAGCGATGGTAGTGAAGATCTGTTGTAGACCACAGAGGTAGGAAGAGATTGAGGTGGAGTGGGGAGAAAAAGTGATGGAGGGGCCTACCGGGGCGGCATTATATAGGATCTGAAATGGCGCTAGAGGAGGCGCTAGGAGGCGTTTACATAAGCTGGTAGGAGCATCATGTGATCAAAAATTTGCGCCGCCTCGCTTAGGCTCGCTAAAGAGGGTGAATAGGCCGGGCGGCGGCGTCTCCACGGGCAACGTGATGCGGTGCAGCAATACAGAAGGCGGAGGAAGCTGGCAGAATAGCAGGCAACCGTACCAGAAGCAGTGGCGGTGCAAAACTTGCTCAGTTGAGGCTGAAGAGGCATGTGGCCGTGCTCAATGTGAGACATGAGGTGACAACATGGGAGCGGTTGGGGCCTCCGGCTAGCTGTGAAGGTACAATTTGCTGTTAGATACCTCTTCCTGGTGTTCAATAATGACCAGATGTCATCTAGAGGGTATAAAGTGGTGTATATAGCGAAGGTTGAGGTCTTGGACGGCTACAAATGTATGTTGTCAGGGCGAGATCACCTCTCATGGATCTATACGTTTTCGCGGCTCAGACACTCAAAAACACAAAACGATTCCAAGCACCTCGTATGTACCATGTCATCACGCTTCTATTGAAGGCCACAGTGATCCTTAGGTCCTACTGTCAGGGCTGGGAAACGCCTCATATTAGTCAGAAGAAGCCCTCTCATCAGCCGAAAATGAACAAATGCGCTTCCCTAGTGCATTTAATACGGTTCGCTCATGTCTGAAGGTAAAGTATGCGACTCAGTCGCGATTGCGTGCTCACTGCGGCAGAGCGCTGCGCAGCTTGTGCTCATCCATAGCGGAACCAGGACAGAGTACAAAGTTCTCGAATTACCATCAAGTTTAATCAACTCACTGTATCATGCAAACTGGCTTCAAGATGTGTGTGTTGACCTGTACCGGGCCCGACTTCGCTTCTTTCAGCCGCCACCTGCGGTGAGTGCAGCCCCACGCTGGTAGTCAGATCGCTGACTTCTCAAGGGGGGTAAACTACTTCATACTTTTCTTTCTGCGCCTTTGCGAGTGTCTATCTCTGTGATGTGATGCAATGAATCCATGCACGAAACGCGCGATATGACATTCACTATGGATCCGTGCGCATTGTAGAGACAGAACGGAGTGGTTATCCTAACACAACCTCTCGCACAATTTCTCTTTGCATTAGTCCTGACTGCCGGCATATATGAAATGTACATATACTTTTACGTCGTGAATCATATATTCTTTGACAGCGGAAGCGGTTAAGACACATTGTGATTTTCCAAGCGCATGTCATATTCACGTACAAAATCACGCTTTAACACGGGCAGTTTATATTCGGACATAATGTTCCTATCTTCTGAAGACTTCCCCAATATTTTCCATCCATAGCCACCCTGCAACCTTCGAACATACCATCATGCCATGGGACTTGAGCTTCGACTTCGCAGCGGACTTCTTCAACGAGACGCTTCACTCTTTGAAATTGACCGATGTTCAGTCAAATAAAGAACATGCTTCGGAACTCTTCTATCAACATCGGGCCCTATACTCGCTCATCACAAGTATCCTTCTCGGCCTCATCTTTGCGATCGCTGCAAATTGCCTACGCGGCAAGTATAGCCGAAAGTCCAAAGTGAAGAAACACAAAAACGATTTTTGCTCGGTGTATCCACCGGGAATGCAAATCGACAAAGTCTTCCTGCCAAACCAGAATATCAATTCTGGAATAACGACAACTCCCCAACAACGAGGCATCCATGAACTGGGCACACAGCATCATCTATACGGTGGCTCGAAAACTGGATCCACATATAGGCCAGGCGCGAGGTCGTACGTCGACTTTAACGAGATACGACAAAGGAGGGAATGGATGGACGAGAGGAAGGATTGGTACAAAGAGAGTGAAGCTGCGAGGAACGAAGAGATGTGAGGAGACTCGATGTGGGCGGAGAGCCTGAGATCAAGGAGATTCAAACCACTCCACACTGTTGCTCCAAAGGTCATGAAGACATCATTGGGTTCTTCCTTGAAGTTCGTGGATATAGGTTCGGAGGGTAGCTGCCTGTCCCTCAGGCCGGCGTTCATGTTGTGTTCTACATGTCTATCTCAAGCTCAGAATTGTTTCCACTTAGCGTGCACAATGTTATCCGTCAGGCTGTAACATGTCTTTGTAGAGCATCCTGGCTGGAGTTATCCTCCATCTCGCGGCGTGACCCAGGACATGGTATCCGAAAACACCAAATCCTTAATCGCGCCCCTCTCAGACTGGGTCAGCCTCCTAGGGATACAGAATATGTATCTACGTTTGGACACATCATATACGAGGCTAGTCATATCAGTGCTAAACAGATTAGTGAGGAACCGCTCTAGCACAGATTGCTCCAGGCGATAGTTGCTGAAGAAGTCCCAGACCCGAGCCCCAGTCACGAAGTATGTCTCTAGCCTCACACGGTTGAAGTCTGCAATTTGATCGGCGGCCGCTGTAGCTTCCTGTTCTGTGTCACCACATGCTGTGACTCTTTGTGCAGACTCATCGTTGGTAGTACTAGCTTGCTCTTCCATGTGCCCTTCTTTGATGTTTTCTTTCCTTGGCACGTTCAGAGACATGCGGTACGAGAGTCCGCAATTGGGACTATAATCCTTGTCTTAGCGACGGTCGTCATCATTCTGGTAACAAGATCAAGCCAGATACGATAGGGCTACTCACCAGGTTTGGTCTTGATCATTTGGAAGGCCGTTGTCCTGTCCGCATCTTGGGCACATATCAGGGGGAATGTATGTTTGGTGGAATGGTTGGTGAAACACCATGCTCATTTCGACAGATCTGCCGGGTCTGAAACACATCTGAAAGAGCTGAGAGCGTTCAAGATCGCGTGAGCTCCATTTGTCTCGAAGAGCATATTCGCCCAATTCAATCTTCCGTCGGCCTGGCACGCTGGCGAATTGCCTCTTCAGCATCTCTTCGAAGCCATCCCATGTGTTGATGGTTTGGAGGAAGAAGGGAAAAAAGCGACCATGAGCATCCTGGAAGGTTACAGGCTGCCCGAATTGTATCTGCGGCGAGCGTGTCGCAGGCATGGTCAGCACATCGAAGAGCTTGATATTGATGATTATCATCCAAGCCATGAAGGCTCGAAACTCGGTCCAACAACTTGCAATGACCTGATTCATGAATGCAGCGAATTGTTGTTGAATAAGCCATTGTTGGTCGAGCTTCAATTCGAGCTCCGTTAACGCGCGTGTGTTGTTGACAGCCGCGGTACGCGCATTCGTACTGTGGGTTTCCAGTCAGCTGAATTGATGTATCTTGGTAATCGTCCGTTTCATACTCACCTTTGTATTCGGATCAGTATAACTCCAAGGGCAGTAGTGTGGGCTTGCAACTGTGCTTGAAATTTTCGCACATGCTCCTGATGGCCGTGCAAGCTCCACCTAATCTTCCGCATCATGTCTTTCAGTTCGTGGCCAGAACCACCTTCCCGGAGATTTGGCTGATATTCGATGATAGCGCCAAGGAATTTTGTCATCGTGTCTGCGGAAGCGTCTGCGACTTTCCGTAGAGCTCTCTTTTCACGCTCGTCTTGAATTTCGATGTCGCGAACAAGCTCCAATGTGGTACGAAGACTTTCCAGTGAGCTGATGGTTCCTTGATATTGGGCGGATGATCCTGTGCTATCTTCCATAGAGCTTATGACTGTGCCGATAAGTTCGATGGCGGCGATAAAGTCGCCCACCGAGAATCCAAACGGTACCGGCATCGTCCGTGTTCTCGAGGATGCTATTACTCGCCTGGATGTTCTTATGAGTACGACCATCAATACCACAATTGTTGATGATTCTTGAGGATGTCTAGAGACAAGGCTGGGGAAAAGCTCAGGAAGTTGCCTTCGGTGGCTTAGCTTATAGCTAACCGAATCTGGATGCAGGACGCACGCATAGCCTGGTTGGTTCAGCCTTGTGATGTGGCATCTCAATCCTCATAATTTGCTTTCTGGTGTCAAGCGGTGATTGAAACATTGGTAGTTGAGCCTGAGGGGATAATGTTCCTTGTAGCAAGATCTCACAAGCGGCGCAAGATGGACTAAAGCATGTTACGAATACTGGGTATATGATTGGTCAATATGCGGTGCCTCAGCTCATACTTCATGTTGAAGTCGTAAGCCTCAGTGCTTTGCCTCATAGTCTAAAGTTATAAGGTGTATATTGCAGAGCTCAACCTAGTATGAGGGATGCAGGTGCAGGCATTGATAACTTACTACATGTCCGATATCTGACCTCTCGTGAGTGTTGATGAATCCTCCAGAAGTTGTGTTTCTCGAGCAGCCCCGTCTCTGAAGATACTTTCGATTTTAGCTAAAGTGAGTAGGAGAGGAGAAAATGGCATTCAGTCAGCAAGGGATATAGATAATGTAGCCAGGAAATTGCTATGCAGAGACGAAAGCATTGATAAGAATGGATCTGCGAGATGTCAGGTCGTTTTGAGAAAAGAAAAGCCGGAATTCGACGTCGTGCTCATACAATGCAGGCACCCGCGTGCCTTCCCGCATCACCGCGTTTGTCCCGCTTCCTACGCGCGACCGTGACCGACACGCGTGCCTGCTAATCTTATCTGCTCACGGCGTTTGCCTGCATACCTGGACCTCAACCAACTCTTGAAAGTCTCGCCGTTCTCCCACTCTCTCACACAACCACACGCCCTCGAAGCCCAAAGTCAGGCCATGTCTCTCGAAAGTCTGAGAATCTTTGTCAGTCCAGCTATCGAGATGTTCAAGGCCAAATTTGGGACCCAGAATTCCGATAGACTATGCTTCGGCCTCCTTGTCTGCGTGTCTGTCGGCGCTTTTGGTTGGATGTATCTCAAGAGCTGGCGTGTAGGAGATTGGAAATTGTACCAGCGCGTTGTCACCAAAAATAACACGTCAACATCCTCATCTCATCCGAATATCTCTTCAGTCTATGACCCAGAGATCAACAAGGCATCAACTCGCATCGGACGTATCGATACACCGACCCCGGGGCCCGCATTTGGCCACGTTCTCGAGCAGTCCCCCATGTCGAACCGCAAGCCTATATACCCACTGGCTGTCAGGGCAGACGGTATTCGCACTGGCCGCCCCTTGGCACCCGGCTATCAGACCCCGTTTGTCAAGCAGTCTGGTATCGCGCATGGCTCCCCGGACTACTCCAAGCTGATGCAGACTGCCCCAACGGCGTTCCAACAGCTTGTTCGCAACGGTACCTTGAATGAAGACGCAACACCCACTCGGAAGAGGCTGGACTATGAGAGGAATATGAGGAGGCAAAATGAGATCAAGGCCGGCGAGACGAAGGTTGAGCGCCGACTTTTCGCTTGAGTGCGCAGTCAAGAGGCAACTTCGGGTGTGGGATGGGGAATTATGATGGTTCTACGATGCTTTACGGAGGAGGGTCAATCTACGGGTATATAGAAGATAGCAAAAAGATTCGTGTAACGTAGACGGCATCGTGTTGAGATGAAGACAGGCGGTACATGGGAAGGAGCTAGCCTCAACACTCAATAAGAGAACCGCACAACTCAACCAAGTCTGAACCTTCTTTGCAAACGTAGCCAAATCCTCCATTTCTAATCACCGTCACCTGAACAAAGCATATTTCCCAACTTCCCACATACTGCACGCACTGCGCACGAGATCATACCAACTCGCGATACCACACTCAACCGTCCTCACCACCCATCCCAGACCCAAAGTACACTCCGCCCCCCTCCTCAAGCCCTGATATTCCCTAACCCCCACCAGCATGCTCGACCGGGCGCTCGACCCAGCACTCGACCCCAATCTACAACGCGTGGACGCGCCCAATCACGCCCCAGGCATCGGGATCTTCATCCCCATCGCCTTCGCGCTATTCGTAATCGTCTTCTGGACACTATACGCCGTCTTCATCCGTCCGGGGCGCAAAGAGCGGCGCAGGATAAAGTTTCTGGAAGAGTTCCAGATGCAACACTCGGAGTGGCTGTGCGATCGGGTGGCCGAGGCGGAACGCGGAGATGGGGGTGTGTGGGAGATTTGGCAAAGAGGCGGGAGGTTACATATGGTGCCTGCGAGGGTGGAGAGTGGGATGATGGATGAGGGGTTGGGCCGTGGTTAGGGTGGTTTTGGGGGAGTTGGGGATGTTTGGAGGGAAGGTTGGAGGGGAGGTTGGAGAAGGTGAAGAATGGGCACTGGAATTTTGCAGCGGAGGTGAAGATCGGAAATCGAGCAATTCAGGCTGAGATAGAGAAGAAAGAAGTGGATCGTTGTGCTGACTCAACAATGAAGCTCGTACGAGCAAAACACTGCTCTCTCTCTAGATAGAATGATAAGACGGTGATCAGAGCTCCTAGTCTGTGATCAAGACAATGTAGAAAGCTTCGCATGGACTGTTGCAGTACATGAAATGGGCTTAGGAAAATCACGAGTCTTTGGAAGTCTGCAGATTAAGGTAGGTCAAGATATCCCGGAGGGTTCTGGATGTGTTGAAGCTAGACTATACATCTAGTATGATCGATCTTCATCGGCCAGAACAACTCTCAGTCTGTATGCTCCTACTGAATGTTCCAATCTAGTCGATTGCCAGTCTGAGTTCAAGCATTTGGTACATAACAGTCTCTTTCATAGCTCATGCGAATGAGATATGCCTCTCATCGCTCCCCCGTGATTCCCCCCCCTGGTTCCCATTCCGTAATGTTCCCTAAGGATTTCATCCCGGTCCGAGGATCTTCGCCCGCACTTGATGGGTCAGCAACTCGTGGAGTCCGGGATTAGCATTCTCCCACGCAGACACAGCCGCGAGCTCTGCTGAGTAGTCCGCTTTGTCCATGAAGTTTCGTAGAGTGGTGTCGATGTAGGTCAGCAGTGCATCACGATGAGTTACGAACTCGTCCTGGTCAAGATGGGTCAAGGTTGAGAGCGGAATCGCCGACATCTCCGTCCACGCTTGCACTGCTTGCATGATCTGTTCTGAGAGATGCAAGCAAATCTTGCAGTATAACCCTTCGTAGATGCAGAGTTTGGCGACCTCCTCAGCATACCGCTTGTATCTTCCGAATTCTTTCTTATGTACGATGGACTTGACAAATTTCTTGCTGTAGTCCTCAGCCCGGTGGTAGATGTCTATTCCGTACTGTACGCCCGTGAGATCGATGATCCAGCTTCGATTTCGTTTGCGTGAAGTCCACAGGAAGACGGAATGATCTCGACCCAGGCTATTATTCTCACTTGTGCCGTCGGTGAGATTGATTACAACTTGGCGCGGACAATGACTGAGACGGATGTTTAACTCTTCAACCTTCAAGCCCAACACTGTAGATGTTAGCGCGGACGGTATTAGTAGGTCACTAGACGATCCATACCGGAGAGCATGTTGGCAATGAAAGGATGCAGGGCCCAGAGGGAAACGTCACAGCTACACGCGCACAGCGCGATCGCTTCTAACTCCTCGGTCATCTGGCAATGAGGGAAGGAGTCAAAAAACCCTGCTCGTGTGCGCGCCTTGTATGTCTCATTCAAAATGATAGTATTGCCATTCTGTTCGACGGAGCCGTACACCGTTTCGCAGGAGTGACGTCCAAACACCAGAAACATCTTCTGGAGAAGATTCGCAATGCGGAAGACGGCCCTGTCAAGACGAATGTCCTTGCAAAGCATCTTGTGAGTAGGCCAATCCTTCTTCTGGCATTCTTTGCCGCAGTAGACGTGATTGTTGCAACCCAGACACTTGTTGCTCGCCTGCTTTCCGCAGTGAGAGCACGTTGTGTGCGCTGCCTCATCCATTTCGAGCGTGAGGACGACGCGGTGAAGTCGTTGAGATGGTGAAGCGGATGTGGCGATTGGGGCCCACTCGATATTGTTGTTGTTGTCGAGCAGTGTGCCAAGGCGCAAACAGGTAAGAGAGTGTGAAAACCATATCAGAAGTCTACTTCAGGACCAGTCTGAGACCTCTGCCAGTAATTTTCGAGTGAAAGAGGCCAAGATCGCCTCGACGTACTCAGTACGATAGCTATGAGATGCCATAGAGAGCGTGGGGTGGTTTCGTCTGGTTAATCGCGTTGTCGCGAACGTTTCCTGAAGTTCGGTCCTTGAGAGGTATTGTGCTTTGGCCGCATAAGTAGTAATTCCACTGGCCGTGTACTCCCATGACCATCTTGCGCAGTCGGCAATGGTCTGCATCCTAAAACCGCTTCTTGCCAGTGCTATCTCTTCTGTTAACATCCAAGCTAGTAGCATTTCGAATATTTTAAAACCAATGCCATCCTTCTCTTTTGGAGTCTTTCCTACCTCTCTTTTCCAAACGTTCTATAGCGGCAGGGAGCTCGATCGGATATACAGCTGACCTAGCAAGGAAGCGAAAACCAATCCCAAAGGTCCAGCAGCTCGATCTAATAGAGATATATTGTCTCTTCACAAGCCAACTTTGTCGTATGCAAAGCACCGAACATGGTGGCGACCCCATCCAGGGCCATCCCCAACAGTGACCCACTGTCACAGTGCGTCGAACTCAACAACACCATACCATGGCACCACACATGAACTTACCGCTATGCTTGGCCAATACTAAGAGCCGAACAAAGGCGGATCTCAAAACCCACATTCCGCAACCAGCTTCACACCGCTTTCTTTGTTCTCCATCTCCCCACTCCATCTCCAGATTTTGCGCGACTCGACTCGCCTACACTACGCTACGCACCCATCTCCAACCATCTCAGTCTCAGCATCTGCTCCAAGATCCGAGACCACCACAAAGCACCTCCTCAAACTCAAAGTCTTGCTTCGACGCTCGCACCAGCCAAAATGTCCACGCTCTTCACGCTCTTCACCCTCCCAACAATCTTCCCCCCCGACTCCGCAACAATCGCCATGCTGACCGACCTCTGGGCCCTGGCGACAAAGCACCCAACATGCATAATCTTAATGTTAGCCAGCATACCCATCCTACTCACAAACCTCACGATCCTGTGTTCGCTGGCCTCTCTATATTTCTCCTCCTCCTCCTCCTCCACCACCACCACCACCACCTCGACCACCACCCCAGCATCACCGCTCCCCAAACCCGCACCAGCCCTAGCACTAGCACTAGACGACGACGCATACAACGAGGACACGATCTGCACATACACAACCTACGCCACCCTGCTGCTTGAATGGACCGCCTGCCTCCTCCTGGGCTTCACGCTCGGCGTGCCTCCCACGCTACTCGCCAGCTGTGCGCAGGACTGGGGCATGTACTTCATCAAGCAGTACGTTGGGCCCGACATGCAGACGGCGGCGGCGATAGTATTCAGCGTGGTGTTCTACATGGGCGTGGTTACGTGGTTGGGGGTTTGTTGGGCGAATGTGGCGCGCACGCGTGATGTGACGGTGGATGGGTATCGGGGAATTGGGGGTTGGGGGTGGGAGGTGGATGTTGAGGGCGGGACCGGGATAGCTGGGATGAAGAGTGGGAGGTGGTGGGTTGAGGAGGAGAAGAGGGAGAGGGAGAAGGATGCGTTACCGCCTTATAAGGAGAAGGAGGAGGGGAGGTGGTGAGAGATGTATGCTAGAGGTGTCAGCTGCGAATAAAGACAAGAAGGCATCTGGCGAGTCCATCTCATGGAATTCAGATCAGGCGGACGCACTGCTAGGGAAAGAGGCATGCAAGGGAGACGGAGCGCTAAGAGAGTAGAAAGTTCATTCCGAGTCAAAAGCGGGGTATTTCGGGACCTTATGCGTGAGAAGTATGGAGGAATATCTACCGAGACATATTGAAAATACCTAGAATGCCAGAGTCAGCTCGACGCGAGCGGCATACGCACATATAGCCAGCCGTCTGATCATCGCATCAAACTTGTCCACAGTCACATAAACCATGTCTCTCCTCCACCTTTGCTCTGTGCTGTGATTGAACGAACCCCTCATGGCTTGCTCAGAAAAGTATCAACCTACAACTGCATCCCTTGAGCTCTCTGCTGCGCCAGGTTCTTGTCTGCGCCTAGATTGGCGAGGATGTCGGCTTCGTTGTTGCCTTCATTATCAGAATGTCCTTTGACCTTGACGAACGTGGTCTTCCCATTGGCATCCTTTCTCTCCTGTATCCTCTGGATGATTGGCTTGATTATATCCTGGTTTTCCACCGGCTTCCCTGCAGAGGTCTTCCACTGATTCGTCTTCATGATATCCTGGTTTTCCACCAGCTTCCCTGCAGAGGTCTTGCACTGATCCGCCTTCGAAGACCATTTCGGCCACCACTCGGTGCAACATTTGATGGCGTAATTCGAATCGCTGTAGATGCGAACGTCCCGGTCAATGGGCGCGATGTCGACGGCGCGTTGTATGGCAGTAAGCTCAGCTCGTTGGTTCGTCTGCGTCTCTCCCTCAAGCGGATCCGCGATGTTCCTAGGGTCTTGTGGACCAAAGTACACACCGATGCCTGCATAAGCACCAAGCTTCCCATTTCCTCGCGAGCTACCATCGGTGTAGATTTCGAGGGGGGCACGCTTATCGCCCGTGGGTTGCAACTTGCGGGAACTGAGTTGTGCCTCACTCTTACGCTCTACCAGTCCCGTCTCGGGATTGAGGAATATCGTGCGGTCAAAGCCGTCTTCGGCATCTGGTGGCAGTGGACCTGTTCCTGGCTCGAAATCGCCGTTCGTCATAGTAATGGCCGCCGTCCCATTGTTCTTCTTCTGTTTCTTGGCGCCATTGTCGCCCACCTTGCATCCATTCCGCGCCTCCGTAAGAGACAGCGAGAGAGATAGCTCTGAATCGACATCGCCCTTGGTGCTTGCGACGGTACTGGCGACTACACTAGCGCCGCCGGGCGTGGCTGCCTCGATGCCGTTGACGAAATCCCACGCGTCCTCTTCACTCGCAAATTTCCTGTGCTTTGCTCCCTTCCATCCGTTGATCTGCATCTGCGCTGTAGGCCAGTCGGTATAGACACCCGGTACGCGACCGACTTGTACCCCGTAGAACCAGCGTTGAGAAGACTTGGATTTCGGTAGACTGACTGTGTCGCTCTTGGAGAAAGCTTCGGCTTCGCTGAGGGACGTGTACTTCTTGTCTGGTCTAGTTAGAGATGTCTGCAAATGGCCATAGACGGCAACATACAGACGGGCTTTTCATAGCCATTTATCTGCTCCTGTACATCCTTCCAGCTGTAGTATATGCCAGGTACATGGCCAGCCTTGACGACGTAGTAGCTCGGTGCAGCCCTCTTGCGCTTCGTATTCCCAGACGTTGTCGAGGGGCTCTTTGCGTCTGCCATGTCGCTGTCCGGATCCTCTTCTATCAACTGAAAGTCCTGCTCTGGAGTATCTTCGGAAGGACCAGCTTCGAGATGGAAGTAGCGGGTAAACAGACGAAGGTCTCTGGGGGGGTTCTTTGAGGAGTTACGCGCCGCGATATGGGTAAGGTAGGGATAGCAATCGAGACGGCTGCGCAAAGCGCTTGGTCAGCCGCGGTCTGCTTGACGTGACGAGCAAGCTGGCCTGCTGTTGAGAGCGCTGGCGGGGACAACGTACAGACTGCGTGCCGCTTGCGATGGAGCGAGGAAGGCGCGACTGGCAGCAAACAGCTTGCCCGCGATTCTCATGCGATAGGGCCACGCGTCTAGTGGTGCCTACGGCGAGAAGCGTCTCTTCAGGGGAGGCAAGGAGAAGTGAGGGGTTGCGGAGTAGGCGTGCGGAGAAAGGGTTGTTTGGGTGAAGGGAGGGGGGTGCAGGCGGGGGAACGTGCGGGAGAGAGGTCGGGATACTCGAAAATGGAGACATTCACCCCCCATGACTGCAACATCTGGTACAATGGCGAAAGAGCTAGTATAGAGCGTTGTCGGCAATTGGGAAGTCTTTGCGTTGCCCAGCGTTTAGGGATCATCACCGCAGGAATGGGCTGAAATGAATGAAATGAAGCCCTCTATGCGCGAATCTGCACGCACTACTCCAAGACCTCGGCGATGCTCGCGTACTTCAAAGATCCACCACTGCCAGCACTCGATTGCTCTTCTGTGCACATCACCGCACGCACGTCCGTCACCCTAAATTCCAATACACCTTGGCCGTCGCACACGAATTATTGCCATTGAAGCTCGTCCAGCGACACTGGGCACCAAAGAAGCCGTTCGCGTTGCAACTTCCAAGCCTCTATAATTGCGCAATGTTCGAGGTAAGCCAGTCGAATTTGGAGATGTCCCCATCCTGGACTGGTACTGACAGTCCTAGGGACGGCACGCCGCGGATAGATACCAGCTACGACTCCATAGGGCCCGCTCCGTTGTGCTGACTGGTGGTGAACTGGTCGAGATCCGAGCTGCACAGAGGACCTTTGAGGGAGCCTATATTCGCACGGCACTTGGCCAATTCTCATTTGCGCTCATTGTGCTAAAGATATTCACTGCTGAGTTCTACTCTATTGGCGCGCTCTTCGCTGTATACGGCGCCGGTATCTTGTTTACGAGCTTGCTGCGCCGGCATGAAGGTCGAGTCGAGCATTCATCCTCCAGGTACACTACTAAAACCGCGCAGGGAACAAACAGTTCTTTTCCGAAGTAGGCGAGGACGGCTTGCACCGCAAGAAATTCAGGACTAGCGGAAACGTTGTATCCATCCTGACGGCCTTGAGCATTGCAGCTTACGTCTGTCTGCTTGTGCTCACTTTGAAGCTCGAGTACTGAAGCAGAGCTCCCTGCCGCATGGCTCACCGCCGGCTCACTTGTGTCTCGCTATGACGAGTATCTGCCTCATCTCAACATCGAAGAAGGCGCATGCTCTGCTTCAACTGACGAAAAGTGCATGCTCCGTCTTGGCCTCACTCACGGCGACTTATCCTTTCCATCGGTGGACCCAGCCTTCTGGACCGCCGCAGTCGCCCAGCAAGCATTTGTCTCTGAACAGCAGCTGTGTAGCATCACTCCTACAAGGACATACACACACAGATTGCTGCCAAGTGCTTGGTCGGTAGCACTCCGCCGTCCTGTGACGGCGTCCGACTGACCCCAGTCCCGCCTAGCGGGAGATGCATCGCAGAGTATGTGGAGTCTCTCACCTGCCGAAGTGCGCGTACGACGCACGGAATAGGTCGGCGGACGGCGGAGTCGCTGGACGACGGGTGTACTGAGCATGGCGAGGGCTGCTGGAGATATCGGATGTAGCCGCACCGTGTAGGCTATTAACGAGCAAGGTGCCAACCACCAGCTCGTCTCGAGCGATCGCATCGGCGTGTGTGAACGATTGGCCGCGGAGAGCGCCCGCCGGTAGGAGCCCGTTTCCAGGGTCGCCAAGCGAAGTGTACCCTCTCTGGGCGGTGCCTATTGTGAACTTTGGATTGATACATAGTTGGACCAACATTCAGTCGTCACTATAAAACTGGCATCACCATCGCGCAGATAAGATGCGTCCATCGCCCCGCCGGGCCCCCGCGGCCAGTATTGTTGACTGTCTCCGGCGGCAGACTATCTAGCAAGCCTTCTCTCAGCGAGCAACACAGTCAGTCATTGCCCTGTCAAGGCCGTCTCGGACAGTCACTCTCCCAGCCGTCGTCGTCATAAGAGCCAGCGCAGCCGTGAGCGCACCTCTCCCGCACCCTCCTCGTCCTCCTTTTTTCTCGCGTGACTCACTCTGCCTCCTCCGGCTCTGCTAAATTACATCTCACCACCTCAACACCGGCTTGTCCAAGGAAGCACCTGATCTGGCCCAGGGCCGAGTGCCGCGCCTTAGCTGCCGCCCCAAAGAGGCTAGGCACAAGCCCTTTTCAGCATGGCAGCTTTGCCGATGCCCGCCGCTGGAGCTACTTCAACACGCCCTCGTCGCACTTCGAGCGCAACCTCCAGCTCGCCTCGTCGCTACAGCCAGCACTCCGTCTTTGCCAAAAACGTTCTCATGAGCAGAATCACCTTCCCGGCCCCCGAAACCGCGCATCCCACCCCGAACGGCGAGCCTGCCCGCCCGGCGTCCGCGCTGCCGTCATTATCCTCCGCTGCTGCAACGACATCACCGCGCAGCAGCTTGCCGCCCACGAAGGATTCTGCCCCGCAGCAACACCACGGCGAACTCAAACCCCTGCCCTACGTGGGCCTCCACCACGGCCACCAACATGGGCCTGCTATCACAAAAGACGGTGTGGGCGCTGCCCTGACCGACACCCCAGCGCCGTCTGGCCCTCCCAGCCCGCGCATGTAAGTATTTTAACCCTCCCATTCTGCGCACTCTCCTGGGTAGATTCTGACAGTTCTGCAGGGCTCCAATGAGGACCACGTCGGCTGCCTCAACGCCCCGAATACGCCCTACGACGCTCGATATACCCGGCCTCACCAAGTCGAAGGTCTCGCCGGACGGCAAGATCGCTCAGCGCGATGTCGGCTCCAAGCTCGTCATCGTGATGGTCGGCCTGCCGGCCCGCGGCAAAAGCTACATCACGAAAAAGATGACGCGATACCTCAATTGGCTGCAGCACGATACCAAAATTTTCAATGTTGGTGAGAAGCGCCGGGTTGCAGCAAGCGGCCACGGCTATCGCTTGTCCTCAACGAGCTTGCAAAAGACGCCCACTGGAGAATTGCACTCGAACGGTCAAGAGCAGACCCTCCCCCAAATAGCCGCAAAAATTCTGATCAACGGAGATTCCTCGGCGAACCACATTCTCTCGCCGCTCGACTTGCCGAGTCCGGCGCGCAGTCATCATTCACAAAACGAGTCTGCGGTGGATGATGCAGAGAGCGTAGAGCCGCCGCCTCGCGTGCAAGTCATCTCACCCGGACCCGTGCCACCCACTCCCAGGACCGACGAGCCGGAAGCCCACGATGACTCAATGGACCAATCCGCCAGCTTCTTCGATCCTTCGAACAAGAAAGCCGCGCAACTGCGAGAACAGTGTGCAATGGAGACCCTGGACGATTTGCTGGACTATATTCTGAACGGCAATGGCTCCGTTGGCATCTTCGATGCTACCAACAGCACTCTGGCACGCCGCAAGCAAATCATGGAGAGAATCCGTGAGCGCGCTGGACCTGAGCTCAATGTCCTCTTCGTCGAAAGCGTATGCAAGGATCCGACCTTGCTCGAATCAAACATGCGCCTGAAGCTTTCAGGTCCCGACTACGATGGCAAGGACCCGGTTGCTGCACTTGAGGATTTCAAGCAGCGTGTCGCTATCTACGAGAAGAACTACATTCCATTAGGCGACTACGAGGAAGACAACAACATGCCTTTCGTTTCGATGATAGACGTAGGCAGAAAGATGATCTCTCACCAGGTCCGAGGTTTCCTTGCCGGCCAGGCAGTCTACTACCTCCTCAACTTCAATCTGTCGCCGCGGATGATCTGGATTACTCGTCACGGAGAATCCGTCGACAATGTCGCTGGCAGAATTGGAGGCGACTCCGACTTGTCGGAAAACGGGCGCAAATACGCCAAAGCGATGACTCGCTTTATCGGTCGGCAACAAAAGGCCTGGGAGGTACATCAAGCTGACAAGGTTGCAAACACCCATTTCCCCCCGATTGCTGGCGATCACACACCTCCGAATCCGCACTACAGCGGAGATATCCAGCCAAAGAACTTTTGCATCTGGACCTCCATGCTCAAACGCTCAATACAAACCGCAGAGAACTTCTGCGATGAAGAGTACGATATCAAGCAGATGCGTATGCTTGATGAGCTTAATGCAGGCATAATGGAAGGGATGACATATGAGGACATCAGGATCAAGCACGCCGAGGAATATGAACGAAGAAAGAGAGACAAACTCGCCTACCGTTATCCCGGTCCAGGAGGAGAAGGCTACCTTGACATCATTAACCGTATTCGTCCGGTCATCGTCGAGCTTGAGAGAATGACAGATCACTGCTTGTTGGTCACACACCGCTCTATCGCCCGAGTCCTGATCGCATACTTCCAGGGCTTGAAGAGGGAGGACGTCGCCGACCTCGACTGCCCATTGGGCATGCTCTATCAATTAGAGCCAAAACCATACGGTGTCGAGTTCAAGGCTTGGCGTTACAACGCCGTGAGCAACGACTTCGATCATCTTCCGGATTACAAATTACGCAGGGCGACCACACTCAACAACTAATATGCTCTTCTGCCCGCTCACGTTTTATGGTTCGGGAGCTGTATTACTCTTTGTCCTTCTCTGTTTTACTATTATTAATACCCTTTCGCTTCCAGTGGTCCGCATCGGTTCCCTTTAATTCCTGCTTCGACTTCTTTCTTTACGCCGATGCTACCTTGCATCATTTAAACATTGCCTAGCATTTGTCGGCGCTGGAGGAGACGGCCGGGCAACATTCCAAGGCATATATTGCATGGGCCGTCTGAGGATGCTTTCCTTTGGCATCCGGACTGACAGATTCGTTATCACTCATGGCGTTCTTCTTCTGGGCGGCGGGTTTGGCCTTTAACGGCGGACAATCAAGGGTTCTTTACGTGTCTTCCGGTGGCGAGGCATCCTCTCTTCCAGCACCCGCCCGGACATGGGCCGGGCATATCGAACCCTTATGATTGTACAACTCCACTCTCCTATGGTGCGCACACACGGACGGCCTCTGGGTGCCAGGAGATCTGGCATTTCCACATCTATTTAGCTGTCGTTTCCGGCTCGTAATGGGGTATCATTTTGCGTTCTGGGTGCGTCGGGTCGGTCGGAATGGGGTTTATACCATAGATGCAACATGATATGATAGAACTCAGGGCCCACTGTACTGTAGCTCTCGGAGTGAGAGGTACGGAAAGTGGAAATGGAAATTTGCACTGCAGACTAGGTACAGACGGGATGTCTTGTACCACGTGGCTACCATTCTGAATTACCTTGTCTGTGTTGCTTTGTGAAGTGAGGCGATGCGAGATTCACGATGCATCGAGTTGGTCACATAAGCTCTATGAACATCGTGTTCTCTAAGTTGTGAGACAGGCATGAGTCGAAAGGCTCCATTAGCCGTTGTTATACCTTGTACTGCCCCCCCAAACAGCGTTCTACAACGCAGACACGAGCCTTTTGGATGTGAGTCATTCAATACCGGATCGGCTCCTCGTACTGCTACGGCACACGTGAAGATCGAATCGCATTCCAAGGCTGCTCCAAGGAGTTCCACTTTCATTTCATACGTCATCTCATGGCTATTCTCATTCTCACGTTTACTCCTCACTCAAATCCGAGTTCGAGACGACACAGGTCTACCCACGTGCAACCGTGCAAGAGCATATCCAGCTGTCGATTCTTAGAAGGAATCTAAAAAGCTCGAAGCCCGTGACTTATGCCTGGTGCTCGCTGATTACTGGTATATGGTATGGTATATGTGCTATGAAGTAAGATAGGGCTTTAGAAGGAGTAGAAGGAATACAAGGGATATGGTATCAGTATAATTTGACAACCCGCGTCGGTGGTGTGTTGCTGACTCTGTGCGTATGTAGACGTGGGACAGCTAAATGTATGGGGCGTGACAGTACTGATGAGGTTGGTCCTGGACGACGTATGGATGGTTGTGGATGTGGTGGTCATGGTGTGATGATTGAGCTCTTAGCGTCCCTCCTTACATATGTACCTTCCTTCCCTTTCAATGCGGGTTTCTTTGACCATGGCTTTTTCGCATGCACAACTTCCCTCAAAGCTGACGTGGTCAAACTGCTCGAGCGCTTCCAAGTTCCCGCTTCGAGCTATTGTGCTCATTATCTATCCGACGAGGTTGGTTTGGCTTTGGTCCTCATAGTCGCTGCTTAGGTCTTGATGTTATTACTTGCAAATCAGAAGGACGCATGGAGTCATGAGGTCGCACAATTATACAGATGTTCGTATAGGGTATCTATCTCATGCCCTCCGTCTCAGACCTCGTTATCAGGCACCCAATATGCACCATGCTATGCCTCATGCCACTAGAACCAATGCTCGTTGAACCTCACCATATGCCAGCTAACCCGCTAATGCCGCTCTCAACACCCCACCGGCAGTGCAAAGCACAAAAACTCCTCCATGCATACACCATCCCTACGCCCTCCCTCAAACCCTCCCTCAAAGCGGCGGCGACTCCGGCCTCGCAATCGCCAACGCAAAGTAATGATCCGTGAGCGCATTCATCTCATCTCCGAAACTCACATTCTCCGCCATGAAATCGCCTCTGTCCTTCGCTATCTCTTTCCCGAATCCCGTCAGGGAGGGCACATCAGTGAGGGGCGCCTTGGAGCTATTGTCATCCACACACTCATACCCCAGGGCACCAATATCCCACGCCCGGAGACAGTCCCGGCAGACGAGTTTGTCTGTAGCGGGGTCCATGCGGATACTCCCACCGCATCTGAAGCAGGCGAATGAGCAGCGTTCGCAGAGCGGAGGGGTATCGGTGGCTGATGGTGTATCTAGAGGTCGAGCTGGTCGTCCACAAGTAGCGCATTTGGTTTTTCCGGGAATGACAGTGAGGTCAGACCCGACTAGTTTCCATTGCTTGCGCAGCTCGTCGGGTATCCGGTCCTTGCTCCTGCCCGAGTCTCCAATTTCCTCGCTGGTAACTTTCATGAAGCTGTCTTTGCAGGTGGGAATGTTGCATTGTGGTCCAGGTGTTCGCGCGATGTTGTACTGGAACCCGAGGGCCTGCTCACGGAGGTACGAAGCATCGACGCTTGAATCGAACGGCCCGGCGTAGTTGGGTCCCTGAACAGCTTGGCGCATCGGGAGGTCTCCCATAGGAATGTTGACGATCTGCCCAGTCGCAAGGAGTTCGGTAGCGACTGCCCGCCCGCTGTCGTAGTCTTCGAGGATTGACGCAGAGTCTGGTTCGGACTCGAAGGTTGCTTCTTCATAGGGGATATGTTTCAGCCTTTCCATGTCCTTGATCATGAAGTCATCTTTGCCGACCTCGAGGACGTTGACGGATCCATTCACCTCGCCGACAACCAGTCTACTGAAGTCTGGGCTGAAAGCGCCGCTCATGATGCCGGAGTCGACTGTTATCAGGTCTTTAATGAACACCTCGCTCTGAGGGCGCGCCACATCCCATACCTTCACCACACCATCCGAAGATCCAGTGTATAACCTCGTCGCGTTCTCGCCCCATGATAAGAAACGAATGCCAGTATCGGTGATTTCGGGATCTATATAGTCGTCCAGAGGCATGAGGGATTTCCCGTGCGCAAGCTTATAGAGAAAGGCATCTGGCCGCCGAATGTCCCAGATGTAGGTCCGTCCGCTTGTGCACCCTGCGGCAACGAGATTCTCATCATACGGACTGTTTGTGGTCAATTAAGAGAGCAGTAGTAAAGGGTCCAAACAACTTACCAAAACCTGACATCGTTCATATCCAAGGCTGGGCATTCGACTTCCATGTTCATAGTGTACTTGCCCCAGCCTCGGCCATCGTAGAAGCGCACGATGGAGCGAGTACCTCTATTGACATTGGCACCTGCAACACAGCCAACAGCGAACAGCGGTTGTTCGATCTGCCTGGGATTGAAAGTCGCATCGAATACGTTCTTCGTAGAACCGTGAACGTGTAGCTCCTGCTGGGTTTCGACATCCCACAAACAAATATCGCCGTTGATATCCATGCGGTCGTGTCTCTTATTAGCACCGAACCCGGCAAGTAGCAAGCGTCCAAAGTTAGGCTCAAACTGCAAGGCGGATGGGAGGATGTTCTGATCAGGACGTTCGTCGGCTTTCCGCGAGGTATAGGACGCTTTTTCTATCTCGTTCTGGTCAAAGGCACTGATAACTTTGATGGCTCGCTCCCATCTTTTCGCTGCTGTTGCTAGCTTGCCGGTGCAACTGACAGCGAGGAGATCCACTTCAGCTCTGTGCTTCAGAGCGTGCGATAGGATTGGCTGTGAACCATCAATCTGCGTTTCCCAGATGCACACATTCTTATCATATCCGGCAGAGAAAATGTAATTTCCGTCTGGAGAAAAGGCGACTGCAGAGACAGTAGTGTAAAGCTTTCGGTCCTGAGACTCACGCATGGCATGCGTCGAGTTGGGGCCCGATTCAAGTATTGGGCGATCGACTCTATGCTCTGCGAGCTCTTGAATAGTTTTGGTATGAAAGTCTCCATAGAGGAGATTCTCTCGCCTGTTGTATTGCATGGAATCTGGGTCCGTGACGCACACTGCGCCTGCAGCAAAGAATTGGCCGTCTGGTGACCAAGCAACAGTATGCACGTCGCTAGAGGCACCTGTGAAGGAATATGCTGGACCCATGGTGTCGTAGACTTTGTTCTTGATCTGATACGACAGCGGTTTAGATGCAGTCCTCCAGCCTCTCCTAGACTGTAGCCCCATTTCGCGTTGGCTTATGCGGGAAGCAAGTGATGATTTGTCTTTTGAGCTGCAACTTGGATCCACTCGGGCGGCTCCCAACCTCAGTACTCGTGGGGTCTTTGGAAGCTTACCCTGCCGAGCATCCTCGAGAAACGCATCAACGCATGCTCGATCTCTCAAAGGAAGTACACGACGGATTTCACAGGCAATACGGACTAGCTTGGGCTCTGGCTGATTCCTAAGCAGCTTTTGCAGTCGCTTTCTTCGACTGGAGGATTGCGACTTTCGAGATGAACGCAGTATTTTTGTAGCCACAAGCTCGGCGGCATCCAGTTCATTCAGGGAGAAGTCAACATGAACGACGGATCCTTGCCATTCACGGCTGCCAAGTTGGTCCCATTCGCCGCCGTTGTTGTTGCCATTCAGTACGCCTTTTTGCGTCCAAGATAGATAGGGCAGGTTACCCATGGAGGTGACGAGTCGTGCATCTTCTTGGACAAAGTCCATGTCCAGCGCCTTTTCAATAGGTATAACTGTGTCTGGTACATTTGATGCTGCTTCTGATGGTTCGAGTGAGCCAAATGGTAAGGACGAGCGGCGCGAGTTCTGAATGACTGAATCATCATCTGCAGACTCGGCTGCTTGATGCGTCGCCATGTGTGGGCGTGGCCACGTATAATCCACAACCTGCACATTTCGACGGGGACGTTTGTGCGAGTGATGCATGTTGTATTCGCTGCTGGAGTGTGTGTCGTGTGCGGGGAGATAGTTGACTAGTCGCTCCTGGCGACGGGACTGATCGCGTCTCGAGTCGGGCGTTTGCATTGCCAAGATCGTGACTTGTTCATCTTTGCGAGGGCGCCCCCTTCGGCGGCGAGGCGAAGGTTCTTCAACTGACGCACTTGGAACAATAGTTGACTTCGAGGCAGAGGATTCACTCTGAGGGGCGTCCAAGGCCCTCCTGTCCACTTGAAAACCATGGATGCTATTCCAGTCAACGACGGCTTCGGCTGCAAATTCCGGCGGTAAGTTGAGACGTGGCGGATCTCGCGACCGGTCTCTTCTGTTAAGGTACACACAAAACCGACTCTGGAGCACGCCAGCTGACCGGGTCGGAAAATATGGCATGATCTGGGGCCATCTAAACTTCTTCACTTCCTTCAAGAAAATCAAGAGGTGATCTTCTTCCGTACTGAACTGTCTCGGACCTGTCTTCTTTACTGGTGTTCCCTGCTTCTGTACTTTATCTTTGTCATGGTCCTGTGGCGGCAGTGGCGGCGGGGCTACTCGAGAGTCGGCTTGCGGAGAATAACTGGCAGGTACGTATCGTTCTATCTCGCCACCTAGAGGAGCAGAAGTGCCAATGTGATTACTTTGTTGGACTATTGGTGGGCGTTCGAGTTCCGCTGCAGGCGGGGGGTTGAGTCTACGCTTCTTCAGAGGTGAAGTCCGAGGTTGGAAAGCACTCAAAGCACTTTCCGCGTTGTGCCACCCAGGCTCTTCTAAGTTCGGTATGTCAAGTGGCGGTCTCGAGATGGTATAGTTCTGCTGAACAGTCGGAGGACTCCTTGCCAGGGTATGGTCAGCCGACTCCTCCCTGGCGTCCTCCGGCGCTCTCCCTATATGCAAAGTGCGACCTCCGGTACCCAAGACCTCAGATGAAATACCGGTCCTTGCACCATTGGTTTTCAATGCCGAGTTGAGTTTCTGTACTGTGGGTCCGCCGTTCATGACTTGTAACTTGGCCCCTGCATTCACGTTCGGAACGCCTGCACGAGCGATCCCATGATGCCCATCACTGTCACCAGTATAGCGCGGAGCAGTCCCGCTATTTTCCGTTGTCCTTGCCAACGTGTGTCTTGAGTTTTGCTGTGAGCCTTCGAGCAGCTGACGTGCTTGAGAGCCAAGGGATCTCTGCTCCCCCGGAACCGAAATCTTTCTACGCTTTCCGGCCTCCTTTGTCCCTCTAGCCCCGCCATTGCTCTTTGCGCGGGACTCGGGGTACATGGGTACGTACGCCGGTGGCTGCTGATAATTTCCATTGCGACCAAAGCCAGCGTCGGCACCTTTTGCACTCGTGGGCCTGCTTGGGCCGGCGGAGGGGTTTGTGTACGGCGATATATGTGGCGAAGCTACCCCAGTAGCTCTAGAAAGGTGCATTGGAGCCGGTCGATTCCCAGGACGTTGGGCTTTCTCTGATTGCGGGACGGGCGATTGCATTGACCGCGAATTCTTGGACGCATCCTCGAATATGTGCCGGACATTTTCTGGCAAAGGCACAGGCGTCTGCCTAGGCCTTCGAGAATGGACGAGTACGTCATCGACGGCCGACTCGCTTGTTAGGTCGATTGGTTCTACCCGGCTTCTGTGCTTGTAAGTCGTCGTGTCTCCCATGGGTCTTCCTCACATGTGTCCCGCGGCGCGTCTGGAAACCTGACATTTGTGGCGGGGTGGAAGAGTTAAGAAGAGGGAAAACAACTCACGTCAACGCCATCTGCTGCTTGTTCCAAAGACGCGTCCATGTACGCGCGACTGAGGGATCTCAAAAGCGCAGTGTTCGCGTTAAGTGGTTTCGTGAATCCTGAGAGACGCGGCATCGGGAGGAGCCACTAGCGGGACCTAGCGGTGGCGGTGGCTCGTTCACGTGTCGCGCCCTCACCTCACCTGGGCACTGTCACTCTTCACCTTCAGTGTTCACCTTCACCTTAGCCTTCCATTCACTTACCACTGACGTGGCCCCATGTTGTCGCTTCGGTGTTACATATGTATAGTTTGTCGGTTCTGTACGTTGGCTGGAGAAATTGTGAAATGGTACTCCGGTTCAGCGAGCAACAGCTGGCGAAGCAACACTACTTAAAGTCAGTCTGAAAGAGTAAGGCGTAGAGTCTCTTGTCGTGGTTGTAAACCGCGGCGAACTGGAATACCCCTTGACACCCCTGTGGCATTTCTAAAGTCTTGTGCGGAAAGAGAACACATCGAAGTACCATACTACCACTGCTAGGATAGACTGCGAGGTCTCGTTGAAAGCGAATCAGGCGACATGCTTCTACTACCACTATGATACTCTCCAAAATCTAGGTATCCATAGATAAAAGTCCCACCAACTATTGCTCCAAAACCTTTTTCTCCACGTCCCCATTCCTCCCAGCATTACTATCCATCGCCGCCAACCCAGTAATCTGTTCTGCGGGCGCAGCATCCTGCGGCACCGGCGGTCCCTTGAAGTCCTTTCTTCCCCTAACGAAATACCACGCCAGACTGATCGCCGCGAATCCCGCAAACACCACACTCGCATAATTCATCGTCCCCGCCTCAACCGGCAGACTGACAGGCATGCAGAATAGGATCACGGCGAGGCAGATCCACCCGATCATGGCGATGTTGATGGCGTACCCGAAGCGGCCGAGCGAGTACGAGGAGTGCGCGACGGCTTTGCGTCCCCGGAGGACGGAAATCAGAATCGGCATCCCGTAAGAGGTGGACAGGCAAATCGTGGCGACGCCCGTAAAGCTGTTGAAAGCTGCTGAAGAACCGAAGTAGATGAGGCCGAGCAGGCAGTCGACGGCGGTTGAGAGGACAAGAGCCCAGAGGGGAATGTCGAAACGCTTGTCTACTCTCTTCCATAACCGAGAGCCGGGAATGGCGCCATCGCGTGCAAATGCGTATGTGCACCTCGATGCTGCTGTCAGCGCTCCAACGCCTGCGAAGAACAGGATGCCGAGAATCAGGAATAGAAGCCCGAAACCGCCTCCAGCAGAACCTGTCACTGTCTTAAAGAGGAGGCCGATGGGTTGACCGTTCGCAACGTCGAGCAGTACTTGCACGTCCGGGAGTACGAAGAGGATCGGGATTAGGTAGATGACGCCAGTCACGCCGGCTGCGGCGACGGAGAGAACGATGGCTTTCGGGACTTCGCGCTCGGGGTTTTGCACTTCTTCGCACATGGCGGCGACCATACCATAGCCAGTCAGTGTGTAGGCGGCTTGCAAGAGGCCGACGAAGAAGGCCCAGCCAGAAGGCCTGAAGACGTGTTAGTAATCGATGCCCCGAGAGACATTGATGAACTAAAACGACGAGAAGTCCACGTACCATCCACTCTGACTAGCATCATAATGCGCAAACACAAACTTCCCAGACCTCTTCGTATCCGCCATACTTAACAGCGTGATCAGAATAATGACAACGCTGCTCGCAGTCCAATATATGCAAATCTTATTGATAAGATCCAGATACTTCGCGCCGAAAATATTCACCGCCATGCAAACCAACATGACCGCCCAGAACATCAATATCGTCTGATACTGATTCGGCACGAAATCCTCGTCCCACAGCGTAATCGCACTCAGAATCAGCTGGCCCCCCGAGAAATTGATGCTCAGGGTCACAGTCCAGTTGCCGACTAGCGTAAGCCAGCCCGTCACCCAGGATGCTACGGGCGCGTACTTGGGGGTCGAGAGCATAGCGGACCAGTAGTAGACGCCGCCGGCAGTTGGATAGACGGCGCAGATTTCGGCGAGGGAGGCGGCGATGGAGAGCGAGATGAGGGAGACGAGGACCCAGCCCCAGAGGATGGTGACGGATTGGCCGTCGGTGAGCGTGATGTACATTGTTGTGGACAGGCCGAAGGGGACGGCCATGATGGCAAAACTCCTGGGAAAGTTGTCAGCATATCGATCATGTACACCTAGGGAGTCGTTGTCATGCAGGTCTCGTGACTTCAATCAAGATACCCACTCCAGGAGAACTACAACCCGGTATATCATAACTTTCCCTCTCCCTACTCTTCCCCTCTTCCTCTTTCTCTTCTTCTTCCCCTTCTCTTCACCCAGTCCTCCTCCTCCTCCTTCATCGATGCCCCACCAACTCCCCTTGCAAACGAAAGAAAAATCACATACATGCCCAGTACGCTAAGCATACTAAGATTTCTCGGCAACTCACTCGCATACCCCAACCTCGCGAGCGCCGCATCCGCACTGGGATCCGCATGCGACCCACGGCGCTGCACCCCGGCGGATGCGATGGACAGGCTGCGTTTCGTCATCGCTGCAGGTACGGCTGCTTGCGATGCCCACTACCCGTTAATGGCAATGGCAATGTCGGTTTAGGCTTGGAATGATTGACGGTGCTAAGTAGGAGGAAGGGATCGGTGTTGATGAGCTGTAGTGGATTCCCAAGGTTAGCACTAGTAACGAGCGAGGCCTGGGAGAGGAGGGCTGTACAGTGTAGTCTACAGCGCGAGGTCGTACAGGTACAATACAAGTAGAAATACAAGTCCAGTAAACGTAGAAGAACAGCGACAAAACGAAACGAAACGAAAGAGACGACAAGACGACACGAGACCATGGCTGCGTATCTAGATCCACGCATCTCTGGTGTTATTAGGTAAATCGCGGGGAGAGATTTAGTTCGCGGCGCGCTAGGTCATACTGCGTATCTTCTTCCTCCCTACTACCCTTCACATCCCATATATCCATACCCGATGAAACGAAACATACGTACACACTCACCAGTTCCCAATTCCCAATTCCCAGCTCTCCGTAGTATTCCGCGCGTGCGGTACCGACAGAAATCCTATGTGCAGGAACTCAGGTCGCGACAGATAACGGCTCAACATCAGCAGACCCAGACCCTGATATCTATAAGTACCCGCACGCGTCCGCCAAACCCTGCCGCTGCCTGCGTTCTCGATAACGCATCTGCACGCCAAGTCCAGATAGCAAAACCCAAACAAAAGGCCCCGGAGTGGACCGAGAAACTCGTGGTGGGTTCGCACGCGAACTGCGGGTCACGACACTAGACTGCTTCGAGCTTCGAACTGCCGGTTTCGTGGGTAGCGTCGTGTTGGCGCGGAGAGACACAGATAAGCCGCGTGCGTCATGCTCATTGCTAGTCACTGGTTATCTTCATCTTGGAGTAAATCTTTGGATTGGTATGCCCAGGTGGGTCTATACAGAGGTATTTGAGTTCGGATAGTTAAGCGTACAAGTTCATCAACAAAACTCCCCAAATATGTAGATTAGGGAAATGTTACACATCCCTCCCATGACCACCTCCCATCGTACCATACAGTCGCATTGAAACCGCGGGCCTGGAACGCTGTCGCAGGGCCGGTTTCTCAAATCAGACCTATCCATCATGACACCGAACTCCTTTTATCAACATCCCGCGACATCCGATTAGCTCTGCTGGCCTTGCTCCAAAGGTTTATAATCCCACTCCCAGAAATCGAATCTGTTTCCCCTTGCTGGCTGTTCGAAATGTTCGATGCACTTCCCCGGCGTCATCACCTCGTCGATAAGTGGGATCTCGTCTTCCCAACGCTCTGGATAGGGGTGGACGACGATGAGGTGCCGATAGTCGCGATAGTTGCTGAGCATCCAATCCGCATAGTGGTTGACCAGGAACCGGTTTGTAGCATCGTGAGATTTCTTCATCGCTTCGCGGTATCCATCGAGTACCACAGGCCTCTCCGACATGATGGGCCAAAATTCTGGAGGAAGTTGACGGAAGGCTTCTTCAGGTTCGGCTGGGCAACAATAGCCAGTATTTTTCAAGAGAAAATACAAGTCCATGATGCTGAAAGGTGGTCAGCTCAGCCTGAGACGAAACCGTTGGATGACTTACGCTTGAGCATGTGGTTCCTCTGCCTCGCATTGCTTCTCATGAGCCTCGCACCAATCGTAGAGCCACTGCATGATACCTGGACGCACTACTAACCGCCAGGCGACATAACGGTCGAGTAGTGTATTGCCGTCCTCGAGGGGCAAGTTGAACTTCTGACATTCCTCGACTCTGTTAATAAACTTTGCGACAATGCCCAGCGCTTCGACTGGGTTGTTCAGGAAAACATCGTCCGTCATGACAATGATGCCGCCAATTGGGAACATTTCTACGCAGCTGTATTCCTGCGGCATCCACGATGGAGATACCGCTGTTTCCCAATCGTTGGGGTCTTGGTGGCCCACACACCATACACGGACGTCATTACCGCGAAGCAGCTTCCCGAGGTCTGGTATGTCCTTAAGTGGATCTAGTATCAAGTCATGAACGATGATGATACCACTACCACCTCGATTAACAGTGTCCTTGAAAGCATCCCAGGAACCAGGCATCCAAAGATTGAACACCTCGACATGGGACATGAGAAGCCACCTTGTTACTAATTCCAGTTCCTCCATGTGATCATCCGGGTGGTATATAAGGAATGCCCGTCGATCCATGAGCCCTCTGGAGATATCGTTGGAAGAAAATATTCTAAGAAAGTCCAGTTTGCAGGTATCCTCGATCAGCTTCCTCATTTCCGTACAGGCATATAGTGGAGGAGCATGGTTCACAATCACCGGCGCTGACCGTTCCTCTGCCACTAGTAAAACATTAGAGTTAGAAGTAACCAGGCTAAGAGGGCTACCGCTGTAATGGGCTGGACTATCTTTCCAGCCCGGAGGACGTTGTGGGGGGTTTCCAGTATCGTAATGTGCACGACTGCATTGCTCTGCGGAATACTTACATTTACCTTTTGTCCAGAAGAAGCAGGTCTGCGACTTCTTATCGAAGGTATAACTGGATGACCTTTCGGTATGATTCAATTGCTGTGCAAGTTCTGACCTTGGTCGTCGTGAAGGATCAATTTCCGTTGCCTGTCCGCTGAATCGCGGAGCCAGCAAGCCCGTATTATGATGTTTATACCAACACTGACTCGCGCTGCGCGTACACCCATGTGGATCTTCCATATAGAACCAGCATGTCTGCTCCGATCTCGGTTTCCGCAAAAGAGTCTGCTCCGATTTCGGTTTCCGCAAAGGATCAATCTGGGTTGTTTGGAAGTACTCGCCTCCTCTTGACGCCAGTACGCCGGTATTGTAATGAGCAAAATTGCACTGAGCTGCCGAGTGTGTGCAACCATACGGGTCTTCCATCCAGTACCAACATGTCTTGACGCGGCTTTGTTCGTCCCGTTTCGGCCGTCGCAGGGGGTCAATCTCGGTTGCCTGACCATTGCTCTCACGAGTCCCAGCTAACAAGCCGGTGTTATAGTGTGCAAAGCTACAGTCGTCTGCGCTGCGTCTGCATCCGATTGGATCTTCCATATAATACCAACAAGTTATCGGGCGTGGCTTCTTATACTTTCCTGGAACAGAGCCATTGAGCGGTGCTAGGGGGAATCCGCTCTGTCGGTGTAGGAAGCGGCATCTACGAGCGCCGTATTGACACGAGTTGTTGCGGTATTCGAAGCAGATCAGCGGGACTTTCTCCTTTTCCCAAGACGCTAGTCCACGGGGACTTGGCTCTCTTTCATTGTCGCTGCGCTCTTGAACTCGGCGATATGCCGACTCTCGTCGATCATAAGGGTTATTCTCGACTGGGTTTTGAGGTTTGTTTGGTGGTGTAGTCTCGGGCGGGCCATTGACGAAGGTTAGTTTCGAGACATCTGGTTCAGGCTCCCTGTTTCCACGCTTGTTCGCGCTGTGCCTAATCTTCAACGTTGAGAACAACTTGTCGCTATTTTGCCATTCCTTTCTTGTGGTCACTACTGCTTTGTTCACCATCTTAATGGCCCCCGGAGCACTCCTTCTAATCTGAGCCACTGCCGGCTTTCTGGCGATGTTTCCAACCGGCGCATTAGGTTTAGTAGTCATCCCCTGCACGCCCTGGCGAGAGGCATTTGGCGCGCTATGAGCTGTCTTTGAAGCCTGGTTTTGTGGTGGTACTAAACCAGGTTTGCTGAGATCTCGCAACGCTTTTGAATTGTCCGTGGGACGATTGATACGAGAAGAAACGGTGGTTGGAGTCTGAAGAGATGCACGTCTCGACTGGCCCTTCTTTACTGCAGTCCTCCTGAACTCTTCCATGAGAGAATCTTCCGAGTCTCCTCGGACCGAGCTGTCTGAGGGGGCAGAACTCGACGACGATGACCCTATGAAAGGGCCTCTGTGTTGTTTACGAGGCTCGTTATGAAGTTGGGTAGGCGCCTTCTCGATGTCTTGATCTCTCCTTGGTTTCTGAGACAGACTAACCCTGGTCAACGCAGCGAGTGGCACATCGTCAGCACTGTCACTGCTGTCATTGTCCTCAACTACTCTCCGTGCTCGTTCGGACGCTCTCCTGCGAATGAGAGGAGTGTCGTCGTCACTGTCACTGTCATCTCGCAACGTTGGATTTGCTGTGGCTTTTTGCTGCAATAGCTCGCGCTTTTTGGCTCTCTTGGCTTTTCTTTTGAGACTAGCTCTTTGTGCATCCCGCTGTGCCTTGTGGTGCTTCTCGATGTTGCGCGCATTTTTTGCCTGAAAGGTATCACCCCATTTTCGTTTTGTCTGCTCCCACATATCAGGTAAGACAGAGTCCACAAGGTGTTCATATGGCTCCCAAGTGCATCTGAAAGAAGTTAGAAGGAACTTATCTGGATCTACTGTTGGCAATATACTGATCCAGAGCAAAATCCCGCCACCGGATAAGGAATTCGGGTTCCCCATAGTCGGATGCCCTTTCGGCGAGAATGCCCTCTGCATCCCAGACCTTGTCTTCAGGCCACACCTCCTCGACTGTGGAAGTGAGCGAGATGGTGTCTGTATCATAGCCACCGTCTGTCGCCATGGTTGGTGAACGGGTTCGCCGCTAGGGCGCAGATAGTGTCGCTGATTGGCTAGACAGCTGTTGGATGGATCTGAGGGATAGCCACAGAAGGGGTACTGCCGCAACATGCAACAGCTTCACCAAGAATAGCTGCAGCGTCGATATAGCTGCAGGCTCGCTGTATGCGAGCAGCCGGCGTTGCATGCACGGACTGTGCCGTGGTGGCGCATCTGAGTGAGGTACAGCAGGGTAGGTCGTGATTGCACCAGCAGAAGATGCCAAGACACTAGATGAGGCAAGTCACGTGCTGACGATTGACCACGGCTAGCCGCGCTGTGACCACGCCCGCCGACGGTAACAGCACGAGTAGCTTTATCCACCACCGCAAGGCAGCCGAATAACTGCACAACCACTCCACCCCGCCCGCTGACCGCCCACGCTCTGCTGCGCTTGCAATACTCCTGCTTCCACCACTGCTATACGTCCCCCCAGGTCCCCCCGAACAACCCCTCTCCTGCTCCAAGAGCGGTGCACCGCCCTAGCCCACCGCAACAATGGCCAACGACGAATATGATGTAAGTGCTCTTCCCGCTGTGTAGCCTCTGCTGCCCGCCCGACCGTAAACTGACAGCGTGTGTCCAGTTCCTATTCAAGGGTATGGATCCCTTGTGGCCTCCCCCCCTCACGCCGCCCAGCTAATTCCCGCGCAGTCGTCCTCATCGGAGACTCAGGCGTCGGTAAATCCAACCTGTTGAGTCGATTCACCCGCAACGAGTTCAACCTCGACTCCAAGTCGACCATCGGCGTCGAGTTCGCAACCCGCTCCATCCAGGTGGACGCCAAAACTATCAAGGCTCAGATCTGGGACACTGCGGGCCAGGAACGGTACCGCGCCATCACCTCCGCATACTACCGTGGCGCCGTCGGAGCGCTGCTCGTCTACGACATCAGCAAGCACCAGACATATGAGAACGTCACGCGGTGGTTGAAAGAGCTACGGGACCATGCCGACTCCAACATTGTCATCATGCTGGTCGGAAACAAGAGCGATTTGCGGCACCTGCGGGCAGTGCCCACCGAAGAGGCGAAGCAGTTCGCCAGTGCGTACACCGTGTTGCAGCTTGATTGGTCACAACATGCGCTGACTGTATGATTGTGTAGGTGATAACAACCTGTCCTTTATCGAAACATCCGCCTTGGACGCCAGCAACGTCGAGCTTGCCTTCCAAAACATCCTCACAGGTATACATAGCCCTATACGCCCCGATGGTCTCGTGACCAATCCCAGCGGTTGCTTACCCTTAGTGCAGAGATATACCGCATCGTGTCGAGCAAAGCCCTCGACCAGGGAGAAGGCAGCCAGAACGTGCTTGGAGGCGAGCGCAAGGTGCTGGAGATTAGCAAATCGGCCGACCCAGAAGCGAAGAAGGGATGCTGTTAGACATCACCGCCAACGCACCTTTCGTCGAGACGGCGAGCCAATAAACGTGGACCCCACCGGTCTCTAGACAACCTATACGTCCGCGCAAATTCCTACAACCCTTACAGTCGCCCGTGCGAGCGCTCATGTCTCACGTATCCCACATGAATGTCGGCGTTGGAGAAACAAACTTGGTGTCCCTTTCTGTCTCCTTTTTTTCTTGCGTCTGCTTCCTGTCTCTGCTTCCCGTGTGCAGATTGGATGGGCTGGCTTAGGGGAACTTCTTGCTCTTGCTTTTTCTTTGCATTCGTGCGGGGGGTTCGATATCTTATATCTTACACGGCGGCGATAGTAATGCTTAGGGCTGCTGTATGATCATATGATACAATGGACCAGCTTTTAAACTCATGTTCGGTTCCCGCGCTCTCGTGCTCGCTTATATCAACCTTCCTCTGCCTCCGCCATATCGTGTCATACTGTACTGTACAGCATCTATCTCTGCGCGAGCCGTCATCGCGCACTCAGAACTTCCGCCACCCCTTATCCCCACTCACCATATCATTCCCTATCTTCCTGATGTCCTCGCCAGGACTAACCCACGCACTCGACGCGTCGACCCATGCCCCGTCCCCGAATTTCAGAATACACCACTCCAGCACCCTCGACAGTTCTCTCCTCGTGCGCTGCGAGAGGTCCTGTGCCTCTGCATCCGCTGAGCTGCTTTTGCGCGCCCGGAAGGCCTCGATAGAGGTTATTAGGCGTTTTGCTGATTCTTCTCCAGGTGTGGGCGTGGGTGCATGATCAGAGCCAGAGTCTGCGTACACGAATGAGAGTAACGTCCTCTCATCCCCCTTTGCACCCTCTGCACCCTCCCTTCCCCCATCCCCATCCTCCCCCCTTCCACCTAATCCGCAACCCTGCCAAATACTCCTTTCCAACCTACCCCCCTCCTCACCCCGTCTCTTCGGCGCCCACCCCTTACACGCATCCGCCACATCCCCACCCCACAGCCGCGCATTCTCAAAGTCGCCCTCGATCCTATGCAGGATGGAGTGCAGCAGCATGCCCTCGACGGCTGGCGGGCCGCTCATGTGCCGGACCAGGAAGTGCGCGGAGGGCAGGTCGGCGTTGGCGATGTGTAGCGTGGCTTCGAGGGTGGGGTGCAGGGATAGGGCGGATATGTGGGAGGTGAGGTGCGGGTGGAAGGGGGATGGGGGAACGTGGGTTAGGGAGGGGAGTGGTGAGGTAGTTGAGGGGGGTGATGAGGGGGATGCGGTGGTTGGGGTTGAGGAAGAGGGAGTGGGAGAGGGGAGGAGGAGGGATATCAGGGACTGTAAAGAGTGGGACGAGGCGGTAGTAGATGGAGAAAGTGTTGACGTCGAAAGTCCAGAATAGTTTGTAGACGCGGATTCAGATGTGGACGTAGAAGGACGGGATGAGTGTGTAGTCCTGCTCGCGCTTGTGCCGGGTCGAGACGTGAACGGTGTATTCTGTGGGACTGGAAAGGGAGGTGGTGAGGGTGTTCTTGCGGCCATCGCGTATCGTGTATCGTGTATCGTGTATCGTGTACAGACTTATGGGATGATCTCCTCCTTGTCTTCCTGGCTGGTCCCTGGCTCGTTCCGTTTGTGTCGATAGATGCAGAACAAACGTTGAAGGTGGTAGGCGGGCAGTTAATGCAACGACAATGTAGGATATGGATTTTAAGTGCTACCTAATGTTACCAAGAATGAATTGGACGTATCGGAAGCGAAATGTCGGTGGTAGAAGGAGATCTTGTTGAGTAGCTACTCTGGAGATGACATGTGAGTACATATGCTATTTCCGCCCTGTGGCGGAATTGAAGACGTCATGCACTCCCATTCCTTAGCTTTGTGGACCGTGTCACCCTAATGCAGGGGTAACAAGCAGTACCTAGGTAGGTATCTGACGTGCCTGTATACGTAGATGTCGTTACATGCAGCCTTAGCATTAGAACCCCCCAGAACATTTCACATCCAGAAACAGTCATAGGCAGACCTTCCCCAAGTGCACGTACCTCAACACCAAGGTGGAGAGTCTCATCATACCATTATTCTAGGGACGTTCAACGTCTATCATGTACTATAACCGCCTTGGAGGGCCTCAAAACCCAATACCCTAACCGCGAAATCTACCCAAAGGCGCAAGAACATCTTCCTACACCAACAATGCAGCGCTTGCCAAGACTATCCTCAAATATCATCAATGTCTTCCTCAGCCTTGCTCTTTTTGCCGTCTCCATTAAGGGTATCCATGCTAATCTCATCGTAGTCCCGTTGCCGCCTGCCGCCCTGCTGGCCGGACATGGCCATAGCTTGGCGACCTGTGTCGGAAGACTCGAGGAAGTCGCGCAGGCGCTCTTTGCCGATGTCGAGTGCCTGCCGACTAGCTGCATCGGCCATTCGTGCCATAGGGCCCCAGAGGTTGAGAGTGTAGGTTACGTAGGCGCCGACACCCATGAGGATAAGGAAGATGAAATAGACGGGGTTCCTAAGCACTGCAATCTGTTAGCTCTGCAGACCGAACGAAAGAAAAGATAATTAGACTCACCAGCCACAATCTCGTTCCAGCCAAGAGCAAGTAGCAAGCCGTAAAAGTAAAGAGGGACTTGGGTCATCCCGCCAATCGCACTGCGCTTGGCTTCGACATAGACACCATCAGCTGTCTTCTTGAAGCGGACGAGTAGATCCGCTGCCTTGGCATCGCTGAGGACAGTCATTTCTTCTTCGAGACTCTTGCCCTCATCTTCATCGACACCGCCGATAGGTGCCAAGTCCTCTTCATCGGCAGGGGATACTGATGCGGGTGCGTCACCAATCCAAGCATCGAGCGGGGGAGGCGCAGAGGTCTTTGATAGCTTGAAACGGGAGAGTAGAGGAATAAGAGTGATGGTGGACTCGCGGGCCTTTGTATACAAACCCTCAATATCGTCCGTTGGCCGCCATATCCTGGGTACGCCGTGATCGTCATATCTGAATTTGTCTTCGAAATTTTCTCGGAGTTTCAACAAAATGTTGCCTTCCATGACTTCTTCGTCAATCTTTGCACGAAGGACACCCCAAGACTTGCGCCGTAGTCGCCACAAGCCAACCTCTACCTCTTCACTGCTTGCATCGAAGCTCACAGCTCGCTCGGTAAAGCGGCGTTCGGCATCGGATACTGTGTCAGTAAAGATGCCCCAGACACGGTCCCAAAGATCAGTCTCTGACGCAGCACGATCGCCATGCTCTGGCGCTCCTGACCCGCCTCGACCGGTACCAATCTTGTTGAACTCCAGGCCAATGGATTCGTCCAAACGTGACCGTACCCAGCGCTCCACCCTGGTGGCAAGGCGTCGCATCTCTTCTTTGCGTAATCTGCCGGAGACCTCGTCTAGCTCCTTGCGGTACAGGATCAGTTCTTGCTTGTACGAGCTCCATGGCGCACCCTGCACCAGTATGGACTGGGCTTCAGACTCGAATTTCGCGATTGCCTTTTGTTTCTCGCTCTCCACAATCTGGGCGAAATCATATGTGGCGCCCTTCTTCTGGCCGCTCTTAACGGCCGCGCTCACGGCGCTGCTGAATGTGTCGATGCCGGACTTGTGCGCGGCGGTTATCTGTTTTTGGAAGAGCGCCTTGAGACGACCATCGACCTTGCTTTCAAGCTCCGCCTTCTTTCGGGTGTACACGCCCTTGTGATACCGACTGGCGTTCGTTTCGAAGTCCTTGAGTACCTTGGAGCGTGCTGTATTCATAGCCGTGCCCAGATCAGGAATGACAGATGGCTTTCCGATCCTAGCGTCCTCTGCCTGCTTGTCCTCCAATGGGCTGATCTTCTCATCAAAGGCTACCAAAACTTCTCGGGAGATCTCGTCGCATCGGAACTGTGCTAGCAGCTCCTGCTGAGTGGGGAGGTCTAAATCCTTGTTGTGTACGATCTGATCCCACACGCTTTCCGCGTATGCGGGGAACCCGTCGGCGGGAATTCTCCGGTGGTATTGGGGTAAAAAGACAGGTAACTCGGTCTCGTCAATCAGACCACTCTTTTTAGGGTCGTTGTATCCTTCCCTGAAACGTGTACTCAACCTCTCAACTTCGGCCTCGAATTTCTCCGGTTGGAGGATTTTGTGTGGGAGGGCGACAAAGGCAAAATCGAAGTAGTCGTCTATTCTTGAGTTCTCGAGCCCAGCTGGTTTTGATATGGAGGCCCATAGTTTCGACAAATCTTGCTGTAGGGTATTCTGGAGATTACGGAGGGGAGTTGTACCGAGGTGGTCGCGGATGACGAAGAAGAGTAGGGACTTGGGCATTGTTCTGCATGAGATTAGAAACTACATGCAAGATGGCGGTCGCTGGGAACTTACTTGCTGTCCTTGATAAATAGCTGGAGGTTGACTTCAAACACAGTCTTGAGCAAGCCCATGTTTGCGCCCTGGTACAGGCCGACCTGGTGTTCCCAAATGTTGACGATGAGCACCTCCGACGTGGCTAGGGCGAAGAGGGCGCTCTTTCTCTCAAAGTCCTGGTCTTCACCGCGCTCGCGACCGTCGGTGCCCTCCACGTCCATGACCAGGATATTCTCCGCCATCTTGGTGCCGTCTGCGGGTCTTTTGTTCTTGCTCATCCATATTCCCTTGGTGGTCTGCCGGCGCTCCTGCTCGGACATGACACCAAACTCTGTGCCAAAAAGGTAGTTGAGAAGGGTCGATTTGCCCGTCGACTGGGAACCGAAGACAGATATAAGGTGGTAGTTGAAGCCGGCTGGTATGATCTTCTCGATGCTGAGGTAGGTGGATATGTTGTCGCTGTGTTGTCATTTCGTCAGTACGGGATCGCGGAGCGGAAGGCAGCAGGCCCGAAATACTCACTTGAACTCCTTGTCTTCGTCGATGACCTGGATGCCATGCTCGTAGGCCTCCTTAGGGACATCCTCCCCGACCGAGGGGAAATGGGCGTTCATCATCAGGGACGGGGCGGAAGGGTGCTTGACGTTGGAAGGTCGGCCATTGCCGTTGACCTTCAGTGAAGAGGCCATCGCGGGAAAACTAGCCACCTGGCGAACTAAAGAATAGGCGCGTGAGGGCACGAGGGAAATGGGTGCCGTTGATGTCACACGGCGAACGGCGAAGGCGTTGTGAAGCAGGGGCATTCATTCGCTGTTAGCTTCGCTTAATGGCATGGTGATGGCTTCCGACATTCAGATGACGACCTTCTACATCACGTTTACCACCTACTGTCCCGCCCGGGGACTTATGCGCGAACCGTGAAGTCTGGGCATCCACGGTCAAATAATCCAGGCCCCGCATTTGTGTGTTAAGCCGTAGAGGAACAGACGTTCAGTACTGTGGTATAAAGTTCCACCTCAGTGAGAGTATGCTTAGGTAATCTCTCAGTCAGCCTCTGCTCGCAACATGCCCAGGTGCGAGCCTCCGGACAGGAAGCAGGGAAGCAAAGGTCATGTAGAACATGGGGGTCAATTGTGCAGGATGTAAGTCTTTCATTAGAGAATATCTACATCCTGGATTTTCATAGCCATGCCACCCTGTGAAACTATTATCGTGCGTAAGTAAGTATACACAAGGAATCCCGATACCGTCTCTGCACTTTTCCTCGGAGAAGCCATATTACCACAAAACAATGACCGTTAATTATCTCAGATTACTTCTTCCGGATCCAAGTAGCAACAGAGCGAGTCATATCTCTACCCCGTATGCCGGCGAAATGGTCGACAAGTATTCTGGAGCTTGTTTCAACTGCCGAAAGTCTGGTGGAAATGGAATAGACAAGAGGAGACATTAGAGCGTATCGTATTTCCAGAGGATCGATATTAAGCCAATCGATGCATTTTCGAGCGGTGCAACCGACACACTTTTGACTTATGCCAATCGAACTTTTTGGACATAATCCGGTAGATAGAACACGGAACACTCCAACAGAGTACGAATGGGCTGACGAAACGTTGACTTCTAGCGGAAGGCGCTATAGCCACCACCGCGATGGACATTGTGGGTGCTGTAGCGGTTGATCTGCATGCCGGTCGGAGGTCCTGGGCGAGTGGCCAAGGCCGGGTTGCAGCAGAGCATGGCAACGCGAGATCCATACTTGGAGCCGCGGAGAGATACCATGTGCTTGCGGACATGAGTAGCAACGAGGTCGCGATGGTGACCGCTGCTGTTGGTGAGAATGTACTGGATGAGGTAGTTTCCGAATTGGTCACCAGCAACTATATCGTTATCAGCATCAGGCATATCAAACAGTATGAAACACTTACTGTCGATCAACGGCATACGAGGACGGTCAGGACGTCCCTCGCAGACACGCTCGAGGTAACGCTCAAGGAAGTCGTTGCCGCCAATCTTGAGGCATTTCTCGATGACCTTGGAGGCATACTGATCCATGCTGTACTCAGTGGCGAATCGAAGAATGTGGTCGATGGCGCGGCTACGATCGGCGGGGGATCCATGCTCGCAGATGTGCTGGATGCACCAGTTGCCAAATTGTCCGTGGGAGATGACGTCGATACTAGCCAGGACCTCATTGATGCACGGGCGCTGTACGTATCATTAGCATGATTCAGGACAGTGGGTGTCAATGTAAGTACCTTGTCCTCCTCAAGACAATTCTCGAAGATGTTCTGAACCACAAGGCTTCCGGTCTCGCCAAGAGCGACCTCGTGCCACATGCCACGAAGGGCTTCGTTGACATAGCGCATGATCTGTGGCGGTGAGTCGCTCCAGCGTAGCTCGAAGAGCTTCTGCCAGACGTGGCAGGCATACCGATGAATGACCGTCTCCGGGATGCGACGGAGCAGCTCATGGACCATGGTTGCTTTGTACTCCTCTGGAACGGCGTCGAATGCCTTCTGAATGACGTGGCATCCAAAGGCGTCCATGCTAAGGGTAAGGGTGTTGCCGCGGATAGCTCCAGCAATGGCGACGACCTGTTCCGGTGTGCCATGCTCGAAGCAGCGCTGGACGAGGAAGTTGCCAAAGCGGTTGACCATGAGCGGATAGGCCTGGGCTATGATGGCCTCCACGATCTGGTATTTCTGCTCTGCAGTGCCGAGCTTGAGTTTCTGTGTAGTATTAGCTTGTGGTCATCAGACAGGGCACGGAGTACATACCTGCTGAAGGAAGATGGACGCTTGCTGGTCATTGTTGCAGATGATCTTGTCGACAATGTACGTCCAGTTGCAGTTCATGTTGCGCTCCAAGAGACGACGATAGTTCATGGGCTCGTCCGAAGAGACATACTGGCCTGACTCACTCGGTGGCTGACGGATTGCCAAGTTAGCCACGGCCTTCTCGAGAGATGAGTCATGGCTCACCTGCGAGTTCCAGGGGTTCGGAGCTACGTTGAACTCGGCGGCTTCGGGAGACAAGCGAGTACCCATGGTACCGATAGGACGCGGCTGGTATGGGGTCATGGCACCCGACGGACCATACATGCCCATTGGTGGCATTCCCATTGGCGGCATGGTGGGGCTCATATTTCCTCCTGGCACGACAGCATTGGAGTAACCGCCATACTGGTTGTAACGGGGACCGTCGAAGGCAGAGCCTGGCCGGCTAGGAGGGTTGGAGCTCATACCACCACGGAAGGACGAGTCGAGCGGGAAGTGCGTAGGCTCGTTCAGATAACCATTGCGACGATAGCCTGCGTGACCAGAAGCTGGGCGTGGCTGCACGTCGTTAGTTTCATACATTTGACAGTCTTGTTGGGAGGGTTGAACTCACTTGGATCGGTCCGAAGCCATGGGCGTTCGTGTTCGCACCCCAGCCATTCATAGGAGGAGCATAAGGCTGTCGAGCTCCATTGCCCCAGATGCCTTGATCAAATGGTTTCGTGTCACTCTTCTCGGAGAGCGTGTCGTCCTGCCAGCTGTCATGGCGGCCATACGCTGGACGGGTGGAAGCATTGAGCTTGTTCTGCAGCTGAGAAATGGTCTGCTCTGTAACATCGCCTTTGTAGTAATCCGCAGTCTCGGTCTGGCTGATGGCATGGTCGAAGGTAGACTTGATCTGATGAGTGGTGTGGAGCTCCTCATTCATGCGAACCACCTCGCTACGAGCTTCGGCTAGCTCAGTCTGCAGTTTTTGTAGCATAGCTGCATTGACGACCACGGCTGAATCGGGCTCGGTGTTTGGTGTGGGCGAGAACTCTTCGGTAGCAGGAGTAATCGGAACCGAGCCATGTGAGCCATTGGAGGAGTTATCGTACTCATTAGTGACGCCCAACTTGCGGAGCTCGGTAGGGGACTGCTCGGACAGACGTTGCAACAGCGAATCGACTACAGAAGCGTTCGTAGCCGGTGGAACTTGAGGGCCGCATTCAACCTTGAGCTTCTAGAATGGTTAGTGGATAAAGATGGAGGAGATGGGGATGCAACGAACCTTGTAGCTGTCGGTGGCTGTACGTCCTTGGACTGGGAGCTGAGGCACCAGCTGATTACCGCGGGTGGAGATGCCAAGAGGCTCACTGGGACGCTTGACACCCTGCATGTGCGGCGTCAATGGCCAGTTGTAGGCAGAAAAGTGAGGGAAGGGGTGACGAGATCCTACCGCCATGCCCAAGACCTCGGGAGACGTGTCAACCCGAAGGTCCTCAGCACCGAAGCGGCCACCCTTGCGAGGAGTGGGAGACCCGTCCGAGGTAATCGTTGATGTCATGTTGTTGCAGAGATTGAAAGATGAAGAAGATCCGAAATGGAGTACCGTAGCTTTGGCAAATGTCGAAATGAGATGCAGGTACTCAGCAGTCGAGATGAGCACGAGTTCTGGTCGATCTGTAGGTGAACCTTGACCTGGTGCGGCACCTCGAGAGAGGCGGTAAATTGACAGAGTAGATGCAGAAACGATCAAGGAAGCGGATGGAAGGACGAAGATTAGTACCTTATATCGTCAAGAGCTTCCAAAGCGCACTGGACTTTCGTAGAGCCGAACGCAGGAAAGAGCAAGTAGATGGCGTGTAATTAATTAGTTAGTGCAGGTCCACCTCTCGTAAGTAGGAAGAATGGGCGGTGGTGAAGGCGAAGAGGGAGGAGAAATTGAGGCAGAGCGACGATTGTAGGCGCCGCGCCCTTGACCCCGCAGAAAGATGCAAGGGGATTCGAAGCTTGAACTGAGGAAGTAGCGTGTGTGCGAAGTGAGAGAAGGAATTGGAGGAGTGTGGTGGCGTGGAGGAAGTTGGCGGGGAGCCTTTTATAGTGGCCTCGACGAGGGAAGCTGCGGCCGGAAGAACCTTGCACCGGGCGCGCTCGTCGGCGGCCTGACGTAGGAGGCACGCATAATACTGCCTTCACCACGAGTTTAGAGTGGCAGCAAGGTGCGGGGCTTTGTTGATTGCATAGCTGCGTGATATGTTTGCACATATTGCGGCTTTCACTCTCAGTAGAGGACCGACGATGGCGTCACTTCCCATTTGTGACCGAAGAACCCCAAAGCCAGTGAACCCTCAAGTCCTCTCCACTTAGCTTCTGTTCCAAGTATGATGAAGTCCGGCTGACCTACTCCCGTGGTCGTGGGCACGAGGCGTGCGGCTTGGGACAATCCTTCCATGTCAGAACCCCAGACGACGAGTTCCAGTCGCTCACCCGCTAATGGCCGCAGGAAGATTGCGCCCACCGACTGGTCATCTCCTTGGTACATCCGAAGACGTCCTTTGCTGTCTCGAACAGAGATACCGGAAGGGCCCACATCGATTGGGAAGCTGGGATGGAGGCTTGGCGGTGCGTCACCAATGGCAACAGTGATGACATTGCCTGTACGATCGTCGTCCCAAGAGGCCGAGGATACGATGTCGGAGTCTGCATAGAAATACTGGTGGAAGTTGCGCGAGATTTGTAGTGCTATGTGAGCAGTCCGGTTCTCCTGATATCGGATAGTAAAGGGACCAGATGTGCGCAAGATGGCCGCTATGGTCCCTAGCTGTCGGCCATGACGGGTTAAGACATTGTCGCTTTGGGAGAGTATACCGACCTAATAAGTTAATGAGGCTTGTCATTGGGCCTGAATGAAGTTGACACACCTTCCACATCCCGCTCGATCCCTCCAAGGTCACTGCAGCGCCTCCAGAGAGCTGGAACTGGCTACCATCGACGTCGATCGCGTTATAGCCAACTGGGCTCAGATCGAACTCTAGACTGAGCACATTCGAGGTCTTAATCTCATGGCCTTTAACCTTGACTCTGCCGTACTGTCCTGGGTCTTCTAGGGCAAGAACACGGATGCCGCTCTTCGATCCCATATCGCCAGGATGGGCAACAACGATGCTGAACTCGTCCAGTTGCCTAGGTAGTCTGACATCGCTTTGCGTTTGTTCTTGGTAGAACTTCCTCAAAGGTTCCGTGGTCATAACGCCGTCCCAATAGTGGTTCTTTCCCAGAAACTCATGGTAGCTCGAGTTCGTACCGGCTTGGAAGAGTAGCTGGCTCAGCAGTCTCGAATTGTATGCGGGAACATTGTCGTCGATCTCTCCATGTTGCTGCAGTACTGGGATACCCTTTGCATTCTCCAAGAGCATCTCGTGTCGGAAACTGTTTAATGAGGCACTGACAACTGCCGTCCGACGTGGGTCCGCGGGTTGCCAGAGTTCATAGAGTACGTATTCTTGGATGGATGCATATCCGGATAACGGGGCTGCAGCGACGAGCTTATCCGGACGATGTGTGAGTGCATACCAAGTTCCTTGGCCGCCATTAGAATGCCCAAAGACGATCCACCGTCCGATATCAATACCAGGGCCTGTCCAGTTAACCTGCTTCATCCATGAGGGAACACTCTCCACAGCAGCTTCGACATCGGCAAATCCCCAATTGTGCCAGTCATCGCTGCTCCAAGGAGTTACCCCAGTTGGGAAAACAACCCACGCGCAGAGATCCGGGACTGGATCCAGAGCATGTGCAACTAGGTCGTTGTCGGCTTCAACACCAGCACCATGAAGACCAACGAGTACTGGTAGGGTGGAATCTGTTCCTCTCCGACATGTCGCGTTCTTGGAAGGTGGCCGAATCATAGCGTAGGACACGATGCCGGCAGGATGGCGGAAAGTGACCTTGTGTGGTTCAAAGACAGATTTGTGGGTAACATCTTGTCCAAGGTTCAAGGTGGATACCTGATCATTGGCGTGAATAGCTCTATATCGGACTGTATAGTGAATAGAAGATTCGTTGCTGACTGGGAGGGAAATATTGAAAGCGACTGATCTTGTTTGACCCGCGACCAAGATGACTCCAACATCGAGATCATGAGGAGAGGGACCGTCCTGGCATGTAATTAATGCTTGGTGCTTTTCAATAAGAACCACCTGGCGACCAGCACATGGCAAAGAGACGTGAGCTCTTACGTCGGACGGTGTAATTCCGAGTATCTCAACATCTTCTTGCCCGGTGTTACGAAGACTAATTGATCCCAGTGGGCTAGCCAATTTGCCGTCTACCACATGGGACATCAATATGCCAGGTTCAGCTAAATCTAAACCTCCCGAGACTGTGTGAAGCTCGACGACAACGTCGATAGTAGGAGTGAGAATACCACCAAAAGCTCGAACGTCCCGCCACAACCGAAGGTCGAGCTTATGCTAATCGGGGTACGGAATTAGCACATGTTCTTGACAGTTAAGGGAGGTAGTCTATGTCTGAGTAGACTTTTTAAGACAATTAGTGTGCTAGAGACAAATGCCACCAGTCATAGACGTTGTACCTGGGTTTACACGTACGGTGCCTGGGCTCAGGTGGAGAACCGGTGGAGCTTTGCGGAAGGTGAATGCATCACCTCCAAAATAGTGCGTGTCATCAATCCAGTACTCGACAATGGCATCAGTGTAGAGTATGAAAGGTAGTGTCTTAGTACCAAGCACAGTGATCTCTCCACGAGCCCAGGCCTGATACTGTACAGCAGCCCATCCATAGACTACCTTGAGGAAGTCCCAGTCCACGTCATCATAGCCAACTCTCAAAGAGACGTTGGCTGATGAATCTGTGACGATGGACTGTGTCGCCTCGACGACTGACCATTTCGCTGTGCCATTGCTGGGCAGAGAACTTCGAAACCTTGCCTCGGAGTCATAGTGCAGTTGCTTGAACCCTCCGAGATACTCGAGCGGATCTGCTCCCCAAGAGCCTTCTGTACAGGGCATCAGCATATCAGTAACAGTACGTCGTCGCTCAGCTTGACCTACCTCGTGTCCCGATCTGGAAAGGCCCGAGTACCTGCCACGAGGTCCCAATAGAGAATGACGAGTTCACCTGTCGCGTCCCGAGAGGCACTTCGTTTGCCACGCCATCGTATATTCTAGCATCACTGAACTGCCACGATACAATGAAGCAAATCGATGATAGAATCGTGTGCTGAGAGCCAATGATGGATCTCATGGCGTGGGAGTTGGACGTGGGACGCGTGGCGCGCTAAGAGAACAGTGGGAGGTGCGTCAAGTACACAGAACATCTGGAGCCCTTGTTGCCAAGCTGGTAGATGCGGTGTACTTTGGAGAGCGGCGATCTGGGGTAGCATGGTCTTCTACATGTGTTTATTGTTGCCTAGAACGCGATTAACAATACCATCTAAAGAAGCATATGTATACATGAATTGAAGGTTTATCAAGTGCTGCGCAAGCTTGGAGTGGCACAATTGGTGGCTACCTCGAACGACAGGGGGTTCTCTCCTCTAAGAATAGCGCAGATGACGTGCATTCCACTGTCCAATCGCGGCTGTTTAGTACGTATGATACGGCTAGACCCTTGCGTATCTTTTATCTGCAGCAGCCGCATTCGGACGCGCATCGATGTCACCAATTGCGGCGCTACCCAGCACCAGCTGCCCTCAAGATTCCTCAGTCACACTTCCAGACGCCGAAAACTTCCCCAGGTGGTACCGGCGAGATTGCACCGCAGCTCACGGTGTGTGCTGCACTCACGTCGAACGCATACGGCGCCTTAGCTACGCCAGCCTTACCTCACCCATCTTCGCCGCGCTCATGGCCTAAAGAACTCTTGGACGTCTCTTCCGTGTCGCAGCCGCAATGGCATCTGCATCGCCTGTAGACCCACCTCCGCACGCTACCTTCAAGTTCCCAGCCTTCCAGCCTGATCTGTTGCCCACACACGAGGAGGAGCCCTTCGGAGTCAGCTCGTCGCGGACGCCGAGTCCAGCCCATCCAAAAGAACAGAACGGCGGCGCGCCGCAAGACAGATGGCAGCCGCGCAAGGACCTGAAGTATGGGCGGATGAACGGATCGGCACAGGCACAGGCACAGGCACCTATCAGCAGGCACGGAAGGCAGAAGAGCTTGAGTGAGGCATTCCGGACTATAAGAACACGGAAGGCGAGCGTCAGTCAGAATGCGCACGAGATTGCAGACGCCCTGAAGGCGCCGCTTTCTCCCAGGCTCATTGTATGCGGGCAATCTATATTCCATGGAAGCAATGCTAACATGTGCAGCTGCTGTGTGGCATATGGTACATGACCTCGATCTTCTCGAACACCTCATCCAAGGCTATCCTCACAGCTCTTCCAAAACCCGTAACACTCACTTTGGTCCAATTCGCTTTTGTGTCATCATGGTGTTTGTTCCTCGCGGCTCTAGCTCGAAAATGGCCGCGTCTGAAGCAGACAATACCCGTGTTGAAATATGGCATACGTCCTCCAACGAGAGACCTCATACGGACGACGCTGCCCCTCACGCTTTTCCAGATCGGAGGCCACATCTTGAGCTCCGATGCGACCTCCCGCATCCCGGTATCTCTGGTACACACAATCAAGGGCCTATCCCCACTCCTGACAGTCGCCGCGTATAGGATCTTCTTCAAGATCGAGTACTCGATCCCGACCTACCTCTCCCTGATACCCCTCACCCTGGGCGTGGTACTCGCCTGCTCCGCCGACTTCAACGCGAACTTCATGGGTCTCCTCATGGCCTTCGCCTCCGCCATCCTCTTCGTAACGCAAAACATCGTGTCCAAGCAAATCTTCAACGACGCAGCCGCTGCCGAAAAGGAAGGCCTACCCCCCACCAAATTCACCAAACCCGACAAACTCAACCTGCTCTGCTACTCCTCCGGCCTCGCCTTCATCTTCACGCTGCCGCTGTGGCTCTGGTCCGAAGGCTTCGTACTCCTAGGCGACTTCCTACAAGACGCCTCCATCTCGCTGTCCAACAAACCCGGCGCGTACGACCACGGGCGGCTGATCCTCGAATTCCTATTCAACGGGACGTTCCACTTCGGGCAGAACATCGTCGCCTTCGTGCTGCTGTCCATGATAAGTCCCGTCACGTACTCGGTCGCCAGCCTCATAAAGCGCGTCTTCGTCATCGTCTTCGCCATCCTCTGGTTCGGCAAGCCGATGACGAAAATCCAGGGTCTGGGCTTCTGCCTCACGTTCGCCGGGCTGTATCTCTACGACCGCACTAGCGATGCCGCGAAGGCGGATAAGCGCGCTAGAGCGCTGCAGAGTAGACAGATGGGTAGCTTGTTGCCGCTTACGACGGATAAGTTGCCTGGGGCGAATTTCTCGGCGAGTCCGGCGGCGATGAGTGCGGGGACGGGCGCGTATCCTATGGCTATGGGCATGGGAATGGGGACGGGGAACGCGAATGGCGTGCTAGAGACCAGAGACGAAAAGAAGAATGACGAGGCTGGCCCGGGCAGACCGAGCGGAGCGCCGTCGTGGTTGCCGCCGGGCACGAAGCAGGAGGAGACGTGGCGGCCGTATTCGGGCGAGCGCATGAATGGGGGCGTTGGGGTCACGTACGGGTGATCTTTAGTATCTTTTTTTTTTACCTTTCCTCGATCTTCTTTGATGAATTGGGATGGGTTGGTGTTGTTGCGTACAGATGCATATGGGAGTGAGGTGGGGATGCATTGTATGCCTATCGATCTATACCAATTACGCATCCCGCATCGCATGGAAGTATCGCATATGCATTGAGGTTTTTGGAATGCGCAGACGCAGACGCACACGCACACGCAGAGTTAGACTTGTAGAGCAAGCATATACACTACGGTTGGCTAAACGGGAAGATCTTAGACAGGGCTTTGGGCTGGCGCTTGCAATCAGGTTGGAGCATCGACTCCTCACACGAGTTCTGCGCGGTTCAGAGACAGAGCTGTAATGGGAGAGTATAGTTGAGGATAGTACATGTGGGATGCGTACTCATGTATAATGACAAGCATACTGTTTCCTGAACTAGGATGTGAGTCGAGCACTCAAGCCCTCATGTTGAATGTGCTATGTTATGACCATGTCACTATTTGAACATTTGTCTCTGTCTCAAACGACCGCTTTTGGTATACCCTTCCTCCATTTCCCAAAACGCCCGTTGTTGTTCATGCAAGATGTAGTCCCATCATCCCTCATCCATCATCCCATCATCATCATCTTCTTCTTAGTGGTGGAAAAGTCGAATATGCTGCTCCACAAACGTAATCCCCAACTTCTCCGCCGTCTCAAACACCGGCCCATCATTCTGGCTTCCCGTCGGCGCCGCAATATATTTAGCTCCGCTGCGCGCCGCGCGGAACACGTTGTCGATGAACGGGAAGAAGGCGTCGGAGCTCACAGCTACGCCTTGCAGCTTCGCCAGCCACAATGCCCGCTCCTCGTGGGTGAAAACTTGGGGAACCTGGCCTTCTTCGAAGTGGGCCTCGAAGTCTGCGCGCTCGATGCCTTCCCTGGGAACGAGGCCGCTGCAGAGGAGGTCGATGGCGTTGGATTTTGACGCTCGCTTGGTGCCTTTTTTCCATTTCAGGGAGAGGGCGCGCTCGTGGAAGCGCATCCACCAATTGTCGGCTTTGTCGCCGGCGAGGCGGGTGCAGTGAATGCGGGCTTCAAATGGTCAGCGCGAATGTATAACAAAGCATTCTTGTTCTTGACTTACATTGCTGACCAGCTCCGAGACCAATGATCTGGCCGTTCAGTGCATAACACACGCTGTTCGACTGTGTGTATTTGAGCGCAATTGTAGCAACAGTCAGATCGCGGAGTGCAGACTCAGGTAGGGGACCTGAGTTCTTCGGGACCATGACGGTGTTGAAGGTCTCTGCGGGAACGATTTTGGCGTCGTTGCGGTGTTGTCGCAAGTTGATTCCGAACACTGTCCTGGTTTCCTCTACACCAGGGACGTAGTCGGGATCCATCTGGAGAACGAGGTATTTTCCACCCTTCTTTTTCTTCAAAATCTCCAACGCCTCGTCACTATACTTTGGGGCGATCACACCATCTGATACTTCACGGCTGATGATCTTCGCGGTGGGGACCTAAACGGTGGTCAGCATGCGACGCGGTCTTTCGAGAGCGAGAAGCCGTACATCGACCTCATCTGACAGAGCAACCATATCTCCGAAGCTCGACATTCGGTCGGCGCCACGCGCGCGAGCATATGCCTGCGCCAGACCAGAGTTCTCAATGCCATCAATATCGTCGACCATGTATACCTGCCTCTCTTGGGTGGTGAGTGGAACACCGATAGCGGCACCTGCGGGCGAGACGTGCTATTGAAGAGTTAGAATGATGCTGTGAATTGATCGTACAAAGCCTACCTTGAAGCTAGCAGCAGCTGGGTAGTGCAGCGCTTTGCGAAGCTCCTGCACCAGCGGCCATGCATTCAGCGCGTCCAGTAGATTAATATAGCCTGGCGAACCGCAAAGCACCTTGAAGGGCAGCTTGGAGTCCTGCACAAAGACGGTCGCGGGCTTCTGGTGAGGATTCGCGCCGTACCGCAGCGGCAGTTGCTGCTCTCCCTCGCCCGCGTACTTCTTGCGGAAGAAGTCGGCAATAGCCGTATCATATGCCGATGTCTGCTCAAACGCCCTCAGCGCGTACCTCTGCCTGCTCTTCTCCGACACCTCCCCATCCTTCTTGAGCTCGGCGAGGAAGTCGTGGTAGTCGTTCGGGTCGCTGATAATCGTGACGCGGGAGTGGTTCTTCGCAGCAGCTCGCAGCAGCGTAACACCACCGACATCAATCTCCTCCACGGCCTCGGGGATGGTGACGTTGATGCGGGCGACCGTCTCGGAGAAGGGGTAGAGGTTGCAGACGACAAAGTCGATCTTGTCGATGCTGTTCGCGGAGAGATCTGAATCGTCAGACTGGATGTTCCGCGCCAGGATCCCTCCATGGACTGCAGGGTGCAGTGTCTTCACCCGCCCACCTAGCATCTCCGGCGCCTTTGTGATGGCCGACACGTCCTCGACGGGGAAGTTGGCCTGCCGAATCATCTTTGCTGTGCCGCCCGAGGCAAGCAGCCGAACGCCCTGGTCATGGAGACCCTTGGCCAGGTCCAGCAGGCCCGTCTTGTCGTAGACCGATAGAATAGCTATCCGAGTCAGTTCTCGAGGCCCATGTCCGAGCGCGGGGCTGACGTACCTGTCTTCTGTCCGCCCATGGTGAATGTAGTAAACAAGGAATGTGCAATTGAAGCGGAAGCAGGTAAAGGAGAGGAATGTGGGGTATCTTGAAGTCAAATGGCGGACAAGAAGGATTTGGGCGTCAGGCTCTCGACAAAACTTTTCGAAGTCTGCAGCCCCGCGCTTGACGTCGCGATCTGCCCCTCGTCCCGATCTCGGCAAAACATTGAGCAGCCCTGGCGCTTCGGTGAATGGTTCTACCGACCACATCCTTAGACGTCGTGTCTTCGAGGAGCATTCGTCCTTTCTCAGTCCTCAGTTGAAAGCCCTGAATTAGGTCTCAAGACGCTGCTGACCTAGTAAGTGTAGGCTACACTGCAAACAGCATCTCCCAATGCCTGCACCCTAGCGAATCAACGACTCGGAGCTTACCTCCGGGCCTCGGCTAGTTTGGTAACATCGGATTTCTGGCTCATGTCCCTACAATTCCTTCTCTATTTCCAACATGGCGGAGACGGGTACCGAGGACCTGGTCTCGCACCTAAAGAACGTCCTCCTTGAACTGGCCAGTAAGCCCTACCCCGAAGTCGCCTGTCCGCCCAACCTTCCCAAACGCGCCTCCGTCGCTGTAATCCTACGCGTGCAACCCAATTACAATCACTGGCCGGCCGTGCAATCGGATCCCCCTCGACAACGTCGGCGCTCTTCTGTGGCTTCCCAACCGGGGCGCAAGCTCTCGTTCAAGAATATCCTCGATGCCTTCTTCGAGCAGGATTGGGTCAAGCATGGGGATCCGGAGATGCTGTTCATAAAGCGGGCGACTAGGATTGGGGATAAGTGGAATGGCCACGTCGCTCTACCAGGTGGGAAGAGAGACCCCGAGGACGATGACGACCAGGTCACTGCTATGCGGGAAGCCATGGAGGAAGTCGGTATCGACTTATCATACTCACACGCTATAGCCGTAGGCAATCTGCCGCAAAGAGTGGTGACAACATCATGGGGAAAAGTGCCGTACGTCCCCAGACACCTTCTCACACATCCAATTGGTACCCATCTTGAACTCAACTAACGAACCACCAGCCTCATGGTCCTCTGCCCCTACGTCTACCTCCTAACCTCCCCCACCCCTCCACCCCAACGCCTACAACCCACCGAAGTCGCCTCCACACACTGGGTCTCCCTCCGCGCCCTCCTCTCCCCCGCCCTGCGCACCCACGAGTACGCTGACGTTTCCAACCGCCTCGCCAAATCCGAGCTCGGCATAAAGCGCTGGTTCCTACAAGCCATGCTCTCCAAAATGATGTTCGCCGCCATCCGCCTCGTGCCCTCGTCCTCCACCTACTGCAGCTCGATACCGGGCTTTGTGCCTGAGGGACCCGCAGCGCCCTCTACTCCCTTCGGAAAAATCAGACAATTGTTCACGGGGTCAGGATCCGGGTCGGCGCATACGAGTCGCCAACCGCCGCTACTGCTCTGGGGCCTAACGCTGGGCGTTATAAGTGACTTTCTAGAACACATACCCCCGCACAACGCACTAGAGCTGTGGACGTATCCGACGTTTACCAATTGGGACGTGCGGTTCACGATGTGGGTCTTGTCGTACGGATTCCGGAAACGGAAGGCTGTGGAGATGAGCTCGAGTGGGCTGGCGAAGACGACGGGGATCGTGCAGGATGTGGTTGAGGATGTGGAGATGCCGAAGCAGGAGTTGCTGGACGCGGAGAATGTGGTTGCGGGTGGGGTTGCAGGGGATGAGGAGGGAAAGATGGGGGACGAGGATGTGGTGGTGGTAGTAGAAGAAGAAGGGGAAGAGCCCGGTGAAGTAGGCATTGCGGGTCTAGGCGTAGGTCGACATTGGGGGAAGCGCGGGAGGGAGAAGATGATTGCGAGAGGAGCAGCTGTCAATTCGATGCTGGAGGGGTACTATCCTATTGTACGCAGAGCTGTTGCTACGGCGCTCGTGGGTCGGATTACGGTGGTCTCGCTGCTCGTGGCGTATCTGTGGAATAAGTATGGTCGGCACAGATGAGTCTGGTCAGTCGTTTTGGCGTTGTAGGCATGTTGATGGATGATTTTTGGTATGATACGATATGATATGATATAGACGGTCTCGCAATTGCGAGCGAATGTAGCAATACTACTCTCACTGTTACAATTGATGTGAGAGTGCAATGCCATTGTTCGAACGCTAGCTACGAGCACATGTCAGGTTGATAGTTTCCGGTTTCTGCTTCGCTGTCTACATCACGAGCAGTTCTACTCACGATCAGCGGTTCTTCGTGAGTCAGATGGCATCTCCATCACATATAATCACGAGATGCACAGAGTGTTATATAAAGCCATTGCATTGATCCATCGAAGGCGGTCCATCTGACGCTACACGCTTGCGCGCATACTGCCAGCATAATCTTCAACCTCCGACGAGCAGCCTGATTCGATCATAGCCGCCGATATACACACTCGCTCTCTCGACCGGACCATGATATCTACACGCCCAACCACCCAAAATCCCTCCATAACCAAGGAAACCGTGACTGTGTATGAACACCGTAACCGAGACCGAAACCAGAGCCCAAGCGGCACCCAGACAAGGAAATAGAAGAGAGGAAAGGAAATGGAAAGGGGGTATATAACATGCTTGAGTCCGAAACAGTCGAAGAGAGATGGCCGGACGGGACAGGACACAGAGGAGAAGAGAGGAAACCAGACAAGGAAAAGGGTATCCCTGATGCAAGCCGCCCACCCAAAAACGCCCGGTTTTCCCGTCGTGCCGATTCATGCTGAGACAAAGTGAAAGAGAAAGGAAAGTTTGATGCAATTAGGACAAGTTGGAGACCACTGGTGAGCCCGTCAGACAGATAGGAAACCGTTAGAGGTCCCTTGGACGAGCCGGAAACGCTGTGGTGCAAGTGAACAAGGCAGAAGACCAGCGTGAGCCTAGACTGAGCTTGGTCACAGAGGCGACTTAGGTATTCTCAGAGCCCTCAAGACCGTCGAAGGGATTGAAATCCAGACCTTCCAACGGCGCCTCAAAATTGTTGTTGAGCGCGTGGGCAACGGTCATGAGCTTGCCGACATAAGCCTCGAGCAAGGGAATCTTGGCTTCCAGCATGGTAACCTTGGTGACGACGTTGGCGTACGCAACCGTTTTTTGGTCCATGTCATCAAGACGCTTATTGAAGTCGCGCACGGCGATGGTACTAACGTCAACTTGCTGAGTGAGGCCGTTCTCGTCGTATTCACGTGCACGCTTCTCCGCCTCAAAATCATCAGTCAACTTCTTGAGTTCCGCATCCCTGGCATAGGTCGGCGAAAGCCACTGAAAATTCTTGAACTGCTGGTCCAGTTGTTGGGCGAGTCGCATAGCCTCTTGTGCCGCGACCTTGTCCGCTGGGGGAGTGTTGCCATGAGCTTGCAACTCAGCGACACTGCGCTGTTGCTCTACAAGCGCAGTTTCCATCTTCGTTACCTTTGCGACAAGATCGGGCGCCTTGAGATTCGCAATCTGCTGATTGAGCTGCTCGGTCTGTTGCCGAAGTTCCTCAACCGTAGTCTCGTTCGCTCCTCGAGCTGCAGTCCCATGCTCTTGCAACCCAGCCACAATCTGATGCTGCTCCTCCACGGCTTTCTCCATATTCTTCAGTTTTGCCAAGAAATTGGGCGCGTCAGGATACATTTCCTGAATCTGATAGACCATGCTTTGATGGAGCTCCCCAGTGTTGATGTTGTCATATCGATTTTCGAGACTTTGAATCGCCATCACGACGGCGTTGTTGTTGGCGGTCAATTTCGCACCTTGTTGTTGCAAGCTCTGCTGGACTTGATTCAGGCCATTATGATGGCTTTGGTGGCCTTGACTGAGGCTTTGTAGGACTTGCGACTGGGTTTGAAGTCCCCCATCCAGAGTGGTCAGACGTTGCTCGGTCGAAGCCTTGAAAGGGAGGAAGTCATCGCGGAGGTCCTCGACCTCGTTACGCAGGCTCGCCGGTCGGGAATCTATGGTTTTGTTCATGTCTACCCTCAGGTAGTGCGCGTCCTTCTCAACGCGCTGGAGGTCAACAGTCAGGGTATTCCAATTCTCAACCATCGCATTGGTATGGGCCGTGATTCGGGCATCGACCTCCTGTGACAGCTGCAAACGGGCTTTTTCTGCGGTCGCGAAGCCTTCTTTGACCTCTTTTGCCAGCTGGGCACACCTACCTTGAACCTCACCCAACTTGCGCTTGAGGTCTGAGATTGCTAGGTCGTATTTGAGAGTGAGCTCCTCTTTGATCTGGTCCAGCTGCTCACTGACAGGGGGTCCATCGATGGATGCCATGGCTTGATGGTACAGCTCAGCCAATGCTTCCTGGCCCTGCTGCTCTGTACGCTTCAGAGACCTCTCATGCACGGCCTTCAGAGAGGCGAAGTTGTGTTTGACATCCGGACGTCCTCGTTTCTCGTTCATCTCGCGCCTGGCATCCTCCTGGCCTACCTTGTAGGCATAAGCGATCATGCGGACGTTGGCAGCCGGCGAGTTCTGATAGACGACCGGAGGATTGACTACCATGGGAGCCGTCGGGGCCATGGATGGTGCAGGTGGGGCCATGGGAACAGGCGTGGAATTACCGCTTCCGGATACAGAGAAGTCTCCATGCGTTGACACCGGAGACGTGGTCATGAAGGCGCTTCCTGCAGCGAGACTTGACTTGCGAGACACCTCGTCCGAAGGCGTAGCTCCATTCGTTGGCCGCCGGTCGGTTGAGTCCCGTCGAGCATCTTTAGTATTCAGCGCGGGGGCGGGCGGCGCATTTAGCGGTCCTGTGAACGACTTCTTCCTGTCGTGAGGGCTGTTGCCTCTCATGCTGGCAGCGGATGGCCGCTTTTGAGAGGGCACGGGCTTTTCTGGAAGCGCTGCCGCATTGCCCGATGGGCGGCGCAATTGTCCATCTGCTGGGTTTCTGGAGATGGGCGCCTGTTAGCACAACGCAGGGCACGTGGGGCATTGGCTGAGCTGGTGCGGTCGATCCGCGCAGCTTTGCGCCAGAGTACTTACCTCGAAATGGATGAACCTTGGTTCTTGCGCGCAGAATCGCTTCCACGGCTCTCAGATCTAGGTTGAGGAGGATACTTTGGGCCTGGCCCAGACATGCCGGCCATCGCTAATCTTAGCCGCGCGGGAGCAGACTAACGCAGGGCAAGGGACCGGATTGCCGCTGCCCTCCTCTCAATTGCGGAAGAAGAAGAAGCAGCAGCAGCAAGACGGCGGGGGAGGATGTAGGGAGTGACCGTGGAAAGCTGGAGAGAGCGGCGAAGGTGTTGCTTTCGTGCGCGGCAAGTGGGGGCAGCAGTATTTATACGATTGAGCGGGTGGATAACGCGCTAAGGTACAGACTATACCGCTCTGGGATAGCTCGAGACGGCAGGCATGGTCCGTGCGGGCGCGTTTTGGAGCTTCGCGTTTTGGCCAGTGAAGGCTGCATCAATCGCGCCTGCCCACCGCCCGCACCACTGCTCTCCTCCCACACAGCATCATGGCCGTCGTGAGTACCCAACCCGTTCAACTTTGTGTGTGCCTGTCATGTAACCTCCGTCCAGCCTATAACCACCATCGCCGAGAGCAAGGAGCTCCGCGGTCTCAATCTCATCGCGGCGCACTCTCACATTCGCGGCCTCGGCGTCGAGCCAGACACACTCGAGCCCAAGGTGTCCTCTCAGGGACTGGTCGGGCAAGAGAAGGCGCGGAAGGCTGCAGCGGTCATCTTGCAGATGGCGAAAGAAGGCAAGATTGCGGGGCGCGCCGTCCTCATAGCAGGCCCTCCTAGCACAGGAAAGACGGCCATCGCCATGGGCATGGCGCAGTCGCTCGGCCCCGACGTTCCCTTTACGATGCTCGCGTCCTCCGAGATATTTTCGCTCGAGATGTCCAAGACAGAAGCGCTTACGCAGGCCTTCCGAAAGTCCATTGGCGTGCGCATAACCGAGGAGAGCGAAGTCATCGAGGGAGAGGTCGTAGAGATACAGATCGACCGCAGCGTGACGGGGGTAGGTTGTTCTACAGACTCTGAGTTTTGGGCTTAGCTGAGGTACAGTCTCTAGGGCAACAAGCAAGGCAAGCTCACAATAAAAACGACTGACATGGAGACCATCTACGACATGGGTACCAAGATGATAGACTCCATGACCAAAGAGAAGGTCATGGCTGGGGACATAATCTCCATCGATAAAGCCTCCGGGAAGATAACCAAACTCGGTCGATCCTACGCACGTTCTAGGGATTACGACGCAATGGGCATAGACACCAAGTTCGTTCAATGTCCAGAAGGCGAGCTCCAGCAGCGTCGTGAGGTGGTGCACACGGTCAGTCTTCACGAGATTGACGTCATAAATTCACGGACGCAAGGCTTCCTGGCCCTCTTCTCTGGAGACACGGGCGAGATACGGAGCGAAGTACGAGACCAAATAAACACAAAGGTTGCAGAATGGAAAGAGGAGGGCAAAGCGGAGATTGTGCCCGGAGTCCTCTTCATCGACGAGGTCCACATGCTGGACATTGAATGCTTCTCGTTCATCAATCGCGCGCTTGAGACGGAGCTCGCGCCCATTGTAATAATGGCAAGCAACCGTGGCAATACGCAGATAAGAGGCACGGACTATCGGTCACCGCATGGATTACCACTGGACTTCTTGGACCGTGTTGTCATCGTCAGCACGCATGCTTACTCCAGGGAAGAAATGCAACAGATTCTGTCAATACGGGCGCAGGAGGAGGAAGTCGACGTTTCTCCCGATGCTCTGGCTTTACTTACAAAGATCGGTCAAGAGACGGGATTGCGATACGCTAGCAATCTCATCACCACTTCAGATCTCATTCGGCACAAGAGAAACCAAGCAGACTCGCAAGTCAGCGTCGACGATGTTCAGCGCAGTTTCGGGCTGTTCTACGACCCGACAAGGAGCGTCAAGGTAAGTACACGCATGCAGTCCCCACCAAGTCCCGCCTTTGTTGACATGAGCACAGTTCGTGACGGAGTCTGAGAAACGACTCATTGGCGACGCGGGCGAGGTTTCTCTTGCCATCACGAACGGCACCGAAGCAATGGATGTGTCTTGAATACCCGCGGTGCAGGATGGTACCAAGTTCAGCTGAGCGTTTCGGTCCGGGGTTTCATTGGAGCAGGAGTCGAAAAAGTCCTTGTATCATAGTAGACGCGGCATGGAGCTTAGGAGTGCACATCATCCCCATCTCTGGAGAATCTTGGGCGCACCTCTCACAACATTTATTCTCCGCACTGGTACATGAGGAAAGTGACTGACATGTCGCGTCTGTGATCTCGAGTGACAGGACTAGTGTACTCGATCGGCTGTGTAAGTCAAGGCCCCGCGGCATTTGAGGATTGGTCTTATTCAAGTGTCTATCTTCGCTCTCAATGGTTCTTAGCTGGGACTGCAGAGCAAGTTCGACCTCGGGAGGCTTCCATGTACCTAGCGTATGTACTCGAGGGTAATTACGACTGCAAGCGCTGTTTGCTAGCCGAGATGGTATATTGGTCGGAGAATTTTGTTAATGAAACCCGCATGCGCGCTAACTAAAGGACACGCTGAGCATACGTCAGCCGGGAATACTCAACAGTCGCTGCGTCGACCCGGTGTCTGGTTCTCGCACGACGTCTGGAACCCTGCCATGCCTCTCTCCTACATTCCTTGGCGGTACCTCCATTCCTACGCACACAACGTGCCCAGAAGTTGAGCAGGGCGCCTCTCAGTTCCCCAGACATATCTTCTCCATGATGCTGCCCGTTTCCTGCATGCGGCAATGCCCCTCTTGACGCACACCATGTTGCCGCCAAAAAGCTTAGCTCGACGAGGCCGCGTGTTAACTGGCAGGGCTGCCGTCTCGTCTCGGGATCAACGGCTCACCCGGATCGGTCCCAGCCAGCGAGCGCTGTCTGCCAAGCACCCCATCGACATGGACCCGCACGCCGCCCCCAAAGGAACACGCGACCCCTTTCCTGAAACCGCTTGGAAGCGGCGTCCAAGTGGCGCACGCACGCGAAGGCTCAGACCGCCAAGCGCGGCGGGCTGCTCCTTCTAGCACTGGTTTCCTTAAAGGCATCATGGCCCCAGCCGCGAGCCTTGTGCCCTCTGTTTCCTCTGCACGGCTTCCCGGGGATCGCGTATGCTCCTGCTTTGTGTATATACCTCTCCCGTCGTAGTCTCGAGACTCCAGCCTCGACCGTCGAATCGACCCTCGCGGAGCGTGCATGCAGGCCTCCTCAGTTTGCTTACTTTGGACGGCAAACTGGTTTCTCGGACGACAAATATAGACCAGACGAGTCAGCCTTGTATACCGGTATTCCATTGATAACTGCCAATATTGCGCCGCATTCCGTCAATACGTCACGTCTACATTTATAATCCTGATATTTTACCTTTGGGCTCGTCTGGATAGCTTTTGGACATGAAATTCAGTCGATATGCAACAGTTCTGGCCTCCCTGTGTTCATTCGTTCCGGCGATAGCAACTCCAGTAAAGAATCCGGGAAAACTGCAATTGGGGAACCGCATACCATCGCCCAAACAGCGCGAAGACAAGACCAAGAACAAGTATTTTCACGAGCCGGGGTACGTTTATCCCGGAATGAGGGCTTATTGCAATTATGTCCCCGTAGGCTGATCATTATACAGAGGCGACAATACGCTGGGTCACTATGACAACCGCTACTTTGGCGGAGTTGTCACCTACGACGAACGCAGAGAAACTCAGCTACACATGGTGCACGCATATCTCAAGTTCTTCCGGGATCAGGGCTTAGACACATGGATAGCACATGGAACATTGCTTGGGTGGTGGTGGAATGGGAAGGTGGGACAACCTCCGCTTGTATGAAAAGTCTAGCTTTTCAACTAACGCTCCGCAGCGGCTTCCGTGGGACTTTGACTTGGATACCCAAGTTTCCGGCGCGACGCTCAAGTACATTGGTGATAATCACAATCAGTCGATGCACAAATATGTCTCCGATGACGGCCAGACCGAGCGAGAATATCTCCTCGACGTAAATCCATGGATATGGGAGCGTGAACGAGGCGATGGCATGAATATCATCGATGCGCGATGGATTGATATTCGGAACGGACTGTTCATCGATATCACGGGCCTTAGTGAGACGCATCCTGACACGAGTCCGGGGGTGTGGAGCTGCAAAAACTACCATCGATACAAGACGTCTGAACTTTATCCCATGCGCGAAACCGTCTTCGAGGGTATTCCGGCAAAGGTCCCGTATGCGTACGACAAGATCCTCGTCGACGAGTACAAGGAGAAGGCCCTCGTCGACACGGAATTCGAAGGGTATGTCATATTCGACAGTATTGTTGTGTAACATAGCTGACGGCACCGACAGACATCAGTGGGATATAGATAGGAAGGAGTGGGTCAAAACACAAGAGACGATTGAAGAAGAGGCAAAGAAGGCAGCCGAAGAAGAACGCAAGAAGGAGGAAGAAGAGAAAAAGCTCAAGATGCAGCAAGAAGAGAGGCAACGGAAGAAACAAGAGGCAGAGCAAAAGGAAGCCGAATCCGCAAGCAGCAAAGACGAGAATTCGAGCACATAGACGATACCCACATATCTACGTATTTCAGCATCGCTATCGGTAGCATTTGCAGGACTTTCGCATTTACAGGCGCATTACAGGCTTTGGCATTTGGGAAATAGCGCGTGGCTTGCGCTGGAGGTTCGCCGACGCATTGGTTACCATTGATACCCGTATCGCATTGCTATACCTGTGTGCTTTGCCTTACCCGTTGAGACGCAGGACCTTAGTATTATATGTATATACGTTCTTCTACATACTTGCAAATGGGATACAGGAAGCAGGCTCGGAAACCAATCATCATGACGCTCTTTCTTGACTTACATTTCCACACCTATGCATCTCGTGGTGCCTTTGAGGTTCTTTCGCATCATTATCCATGAACAACGTCTTATTGAAGGGACACGTGACGTTCAGCTTGGCCCGATGACAAATGTCCGACGTGACGACGTCGATGGAAGCCTTCCGAACGGCCACCCAACATTGTGTCTACAAACCATCTATTTAATCTTGCAACTAACATACCCTACTTACAACTAAAGCGCACACTTCTAGATATCAACCTGAGACGTCCCACATTCCCACCCATGGCGTTGAATTCTACGTCTCCATCCGCATCCGGCGACGACATCCAGCTCACGGTTGCGCACCACGGCAACCCTGTCACATTCTCATTTTCCCGAAATGCCACACTCAACGATCTGTCTGAGCGAGTCTCGGCACAACTCTCCATACCTCCTCCCAATCAAAAGTTCCTTGTCGCAAAACATGGCCTCCAAAAGCCGCCTTTCAAGGACCCCACACTCCCCCTTTCGGGGCTCGCATCGAGTAAGATAACACTCATGGGCAGCACGACTGCTGAGGTTTCTTCTCTAAACTCTAGCATCGCCGCCGCATCTGCACCGCGTCGCCCCGGTCCCATCAAACCCGCCACCCCAGCTCGAAACCGCGATTACAGGAAGACACAGGAGGAAGCACAGTACACCTTCCATACGCTGAGATCACTTCCGCATCTTCCCAACCCCGAGCGCTCGTTGCGATTTCTGGAGAGGCTGAGGGACGATGCAGGGATCAAGGCAGCGATGCGCGCGCACAAATTCAGCGTCCCGCTGCTGACCGAGATGGACCCTGCGATGCATACTACACATGAGAGCCGTACTTTGGGCCTGAACAGGAATCAGGGTGAAGTCATTGAGCTTAGGTTGAGGACAGATGCCTATGATGGCTACCGTGACTATAAGACAATACGGAAGACCCTGTGTCACGAGCTGGCGCATAATGTGTGGGGTCCACACGACCGCAATTTCTGGAATCTGTGCAAGCAGATCGAGAAGGAAGTTGACAGGGACGACTGGAGGGCTGGTGGAAGGAGTGTGGGTAACGAAGAGTACTACGAACCTGCCGAAGAGGAATTATACGATCATGGAGGTTGGGCTGGTGGAGAGTTCGTGTTAGGACGAGGCGGCGAGACTGTGGTGAGTAGCGCTGGTGGAGACGTACCAGCAGGCAGTCTGAGTAGAAGGGATGTCTTAGCGAGAGCAGCAGAGGAGAGGATGAAGAGGGAGAAACAAGCCAAAGAGCATCCCGATGGCGGTGGTAGCCCAGCAGCATGAAGCGGTAGGCTAAGCTATATCCAGGGCTTTCTCTAATATGTCACCTCGCTTCATCCGTCACTTCGAAATCCTGTCTTGTTCTCGACGTCTAGTCTATTTCTTTGTTTCTTCTTCATTTTCAGTTCCTAGTGCCCCCATCATTGCGTCCGAGAGAGGTTCATGCGATCATGTACCACTTGATCAGAAGGCTGCTGACACAGGCGAGCGCACTCATCCATAGCCTCCCCTTCTTACGCGCTCAAGAGAAGTATCATTTATTCATAGGACTCTTCTGGAATTTTCCGGATCCCGCAAGCTCTCGCCCTTGTGGACGTCTGCTGCCATTTCGCCGGATTAGGTTGATTTGCTCACATGACCTCTTTGTTTGTATACACTCATGCGACTTCTCTTTCACGCCAATCTATGACCCAAGCCGGCATGCCACAGCAACGGTCTTTGTTTAGTTTCTTTTGACAACTGCGCACTTCATCGCCAGTCCCGCATCCCATCTCACACACTTTCACATATCCACAAGTTGCAATAACTGCTTCGAGACCACATTCAGATCCTTTTCAGCTTCGTACACAGATTCACAAGAATACCATCATCATGTCCAATTCCCAGGCACCAGTCATTGTGCAAGGCCAACAGTACCTACAAGACATTGGCGAGAAATGGCGTGCAGTGGTGCAGCACCTTTTCACCAGTCCGTATAGAGCTGGCATAGCTGGCGCAGGGGTTGGCGCTCTCTTATACCACTGGTTTCAAATCCACCGCAACAGCGAACGCCACATCCGGAGTGCCGTTTCGCACATCATCCGCGTCATTAACACACGAGACGATGTCGACTACCTGCTCAGCCTGGACGTTCGCACCCTAATCGAAGAAATAGATACAGAGGTCATGGACAAGATCCATCGCCAGGAACTCAATATAAGCGAGGGTCGAGCGGCCATGAGACAGCTCAAGCGCAAGGCCTGGGACAATGGGATCTTTGACATTAACAGTGGGCGGCCAGCGCAACGGCGACGCCTAGACGATGACGGTGGTGCCGAAACCGATAGCGCTTCCTCGTCCTCGTCATCTTCGTCTTCTGATGGTGATGGTAGAGCACAAGGACTGGTGGCACAAGGACCATTTCCACGAGCCACTCCGCTACCTGCTCCGTCTGCGCCACTGCTCATAGATGATGAGTCTACCTTGGAGCCTGAGGGTCAAGGAGGAGTTGAAGAAGAAGTGACAGACACCGAGCCTGAAGTCATAGAGATTATAGACGACGACGGTGACGAGCCAATTACCGAAACCGAGGACGACATTGTTGAAGCTGATATTGGTGGTTCAACCGGAGGACTTCTCGGAATTGAGCACGCCGGAGAAGACAGTTCCGAGTATGCTGAAGAAGATCCCGTGGAGCAGGTTCAAGATGTCGAAGGCACCGATGAAGAGGAAGAGAGAAAGCCCCGCAGAAAGAGAGGGTATGGATTCAGTTACAGTGACTATTCCAGCTCCAGTTCCTCGTCTAGATCTTCGCCGGTATTTCCACCTTGGCCGCCCAAACCCAAATCTACCACTGCTGCTCTCAATGTCAGGAAAGCACTTACGTCGCTCGTTGCACCTCGCCGCAAGGTAACAAAGACCGTCATCGTCAAAACTAAAAGTCCGCCTGCCCCTACTCCTCCTTCTGCGCCCAGATCTCGAACCACCCGGGACACACGTACGTCCCAGCAGCCAGCCCCGTTCCCAACCCCATCAGCACCACCCCGGGCACTAGAGCCACGTAAAGAGAGCATGGTAGAAAGGAGCATACGAGAAGCCTTCGAAGCCATAGGCGAGCGACCACCAGGCGACAGCCGTCGCCCAACCGGAACTCTCACCAAAGCCCGCCAGTACGTCCAGACCACGCCCAAGGCAACTGCACCTCCAGGAAACAGACGCTTCACTGGTCGACCACCGCCCACCGCGTCCCAGTACGAGGGCGACCCGAGCACGGCCTTGTCGCCGATCGCTGAGAACGAACCGCCGACAGTGGAGAGGACTGGGACGCCGTACCGCGTCGCGGAGACGCGGAGGACACCGCCGCAGCCTCGATTCCAGTACCAACCGCCGCAGGTGGAAGATGAGGTCGAGGACGAGGAAGGGCCGGAGCCAGAGCCCCAGCCGCAGCAACAAGCGCTGTGGTATCAACAAGGCCTCGACGACCTCGCAGGCATGACCGTCGACGAGATCCTCGCGCAGCAAGACCGCGACCAGATTGCCGCGGACACCGCCTTCCGAGAGCTGACGGGCCGCAATGCGTCGTCCATGAGTACTGGGTCGCTGCCGAGCACGGTGGGCAGTACGGCGGGTCGTGGGAGGCGGAGGACGCAGGGGCGGAGGAGGAGGCAGAGGAGTCAGAGTCGAACGGGGAGTGTGGGGGAGAGGAGGAGTACGAGGGGGACGAGGTTTCAGGGGGAGTTTACGAAGTAGAGTGGGCTTTTTGTGGTTTGGTTCTGCTTTTGCGTTTTGTTGGGGATGCTTTGGAGGGGGGAAGTGGTAATGGGTTGTGGAAGGATTGTTAGATGTGCTTGTTTCTTATTTCCTTTTCTTTGCTTTTTGGTCTCAGATCAGATTGGCTTGGTAAGATGTCTCGAATGTCGCTTTTTCATCAATCTGAACTTGTCTCTCTATGAACAAGGAGTCTTCGTCTTTGTCTCTTCTCCACACCGTCTAGATGGTATAGTATCAGCACGAACGAGGAATTTGGACACGAAGACGATCTATTGATATGATGGGAAACCTCATCCAATCAATTTTCATCCATGTTCCAAAATCGGGTCAGGATCAATTCACATCGTCACCAAAGTCCCTTGATTTTCACTTTCTCTCACCGCACGCCTCAGGTCACTGCCAAATGTCTCCCACAGCAACAAACAAACACAATGTCTTACCATAGCAACGAGCGTACCTTCCTCTCTCTACCTCTACCGCCAATTTGTTTGCCGAAGCTTTTCTTCCCACAATCACAAGATCCCACTTACACAACCCTCGCGCAACAGCCAACCTCTCGCTTTCAGCATCCACACACACACAAACACACATACAATCAATTTCTCCCATCTTCTCAAACTTTTCTTCTATCCCACAACAATGTACCACACCACTGTTGTTCACTCTGGCGTCGGCGCCATGCCAGAGACCGGCGTCCCTCTTGCCGCAGTGAGTACCAGCTTCGTCACGGCGACCACGACCAGCACCGCGATCGTGACCCAGACAGTCAAGGAGCTCCTCGAGATCAAGATCAGGGAGATGCCCGCTGCACTCGCGACCGGCACGTCAACCTGCGGCGTCGTCTTGCGCCCGACAATCACCGACTACGTCGAGGGCTTGGTCGGCAACATCACCACACCGCTGCAGACGCTCGCGACAAAGACCCTGAGCGCACCATCCGAGATCGCGGAGTGGCTGCCTGTCGCCGGCTGGCTCGTCGCCGGTGGACTTCTGGGCGTCGGCATCGCTCAGTTGTCGAGCCACGTCTTCCGCAAACGTTTCTTCAAGGAGGTTCGCCAGCGAGTACCAATCCCTGCGGACTGGAACGGGCCATCCTGGAAGCTGAAGGCCATGTTGGCGCTGTACCGGGTGCAGAGAAACGCCGACGAGCTCAGCGCAGCCAGGGCGCAGATTGCCGCGCTCCAGGCAGATCTCAGCGAGGAGAGGGAGGAGAGGCTGGGACTGGAGAAGAAGCTGAAGAGAAACGACGGCTCCTCGGTGACCACGCCTGCGGCCGCTCGCCTAGGAGATAACAGCGCTCGCCGCTGCAAGACGCCCATCGCTGGCAAGGGGAAGTGGGACGATATCCCACGCACCACGCCTCTCTCCATCAGATTCGACCCCGGGGAGATGAGCGTAGATATCTGGCTCCAGGTCTTCAAGGAGAATCGCGAGAAGCCGCTGATTCCCCCGGAGGTCGACATCCAGGCCCAGCTTTTGGAACAGATGCAGGCCTGGTCCGACGAGCCTGAGCCTGAGCCCGAGCCCGAGCCCCTCTCCCTGGCCGACGAGCTCACCGGCAGCGAGCGCCGCGCCGTCGGCGACTACGACTACGACGCCGACACTGTCATGGCGAGCATCGAGGAGGAGTCCGAAGTCTCTGAAGGGCACCGTACCACCGCTGAGACGACAAGCACCACTCCTCCCAAGCGCAAGCTCAAGCTCGACCTTGACAGGATCCCAGATCTCGGTCCGAGCAAGAGTCACATGGGACGCGGACGTGGACGCCAGTCGTCGTCGCCGTCCCCTTCTCCTTCCCGCCGGACCCGCTCGCGACGATCGCCCAGCAAGGGTGGAGAGAGCAGCCAGGTTGCCAGGCGCAGCTCCCGTGTTGGTCCGCATGTCGCGGGTAGCATGAGTGAGAGGGTGTTGGCTAGGAGGTCTAGTAGCCCGCAGAAGGGCGAGTGAGCAGATCATTTGGAGGATGTTTGGGGGTTTGATGGCGGTATATGTTCACATGTCGAGGTGCATGGTAGTTCAAGATGTACGAAAAGTGGACTATTGTCAAGGATGTATTGCGGCTTAGTTGTGCTTTCACAGTTTGCTTTAGCGGATGGATGGGATGGTGTTGGGGGTTTGAAGCGTTATTGGTTTTGTGCTTTGGATTGGGCGGGATGGTGCTTGCTTTTGAGCGGGATGGTGTTTTGCTTTCGTGCTTTCGTGCTTTCGTGCTTTTTGTTCAGTCTATAGTATTTCTTGAGTCACAGTTTGACATTGAATGCGTTATGTTCAGGGGTAATGATATGATTGAAACAAAATCTTTTAATGCGAGTTCCTATGTATTTGCATCTACATGCACAAGCTTCTTTGCCTGAAAGAGAGCTACGTGTTCATCTTGTGACCTATCTGGGGTCCATAGGGTCGGTATTCCGAAAACAACATCGAGCCCTTATTCACGCACCCGCTCGCGATCGCCGCCACATTTCTAGACATCGATTACGAGCTCTCCATCTTCATCCACCAAATGATCTGGCTGCAACCGCGCCAATTCAGCGGAAAGACGATCTCGTCTATTCCTTAGTAACCTGATCCTCTCACTTAACAGGAACCAGTCCACAAAATGCTGATATCGTAATGCTAGCATCTGCTCCAGATGATAGCTGAGATTCTGCCGCTGCCTCGTCAGGCTATCAATTTCAGCTTCCCAGTATCCTTCCCCAAACCTATACACTATAGCTCCAATGCCCTGTATCCTATAGGGTCAAAGTGCCCCCTGTATATACAGGCAAAAACGCACTATAATATTTTTCTACCCCTCTTATAGCGTAGTGTTAGAAGCTGTCCTTAGGGTCTATTAGGTAAGGCTAGGAGGCGTAGGGGTCCTAGGGAAGGAGGAGTAAGATGCCCTAGCTTGCCCTAGGCCCTACCCCTTAAAATACTATTACTAGCCTTTTATAATAGAATATATTAATATTTTACTAAAGGCTATTATTATGTATATTAAAATACTAAGTTTAGTAACGTACTTTACAAGCGAGTGTCCGACCCAAGCGAGTGTCCGAAAGTGCCAAGACCTTACTAAAGTCTACTATCACCTACAGTATAACGCAATGTCTTAACTACCTAACTAGCTACTTAAATTAAAAGAAGCTTAATTATAGCTTGCGCTGTGCGCTATTAAATAAGACGCGACGCTTTTAATTTTACGCGCTGCAGTAATCTATAGCGCCTTAGAAAGAGCAATAATATAAAGACGTGCTGGAATTACCTTTTAACACAATTACACGCCTAACTTAATAAATCTTATAAAGGAAGAGGAGGAGGTAATTTATAATTATATACTTAATCTAGATATATAAGGATTTCTA